>VXBU01008323.1:600820-667687 GCA_013400315.1 Bombycilla garrulus
CGCCCGAGGAGCGAGGCTGGGGGATCGCGGGTGGCGGAGGCGGAGAACGCCCCGGCTGTGCCCGGACCCCCGGCTGTGCCCGGCCCCGGGAGCGGGTGGCACCGCGCGGGACGGCAGCCAGCCCGGTGGGAGAGCCAGGGCGGCGGGGAGCGGTACAGGCTGCGCCCCAGAGCGGTCTTTAAAAACCGAACTGATGTAGCAATGAACGCCTTTAAAGGAGTTTAAAAGGCTTGATGGCAAAAGCGGGGTACGTTTCCCGCTAAAGCATATCTTTGGTGAGGATTTATTTGATGGTTGGCTTTGCTTAAAAGCCCTGTGCAACTTCACGTTGTTAGGCAGAAGTGCTCATCACAGCCATCCTAAGAAGCAGCTTGGGGCTTATTGCTATGGACCTTAAAAGGGAAAAAAGCAAATTACTGGCGAGTTACATAGCACAGACAGTAAAGCCGTTAGCTTTAGCGTATGCTTCAGCCGTGTCTCGGTGATATGCACTGCAAAGCTCGGGCCTAACAGATAAATCTAAAATACTGAGTAACCTCAACACACTTTTGTGCAGAACTGTCATTTTTCATTTCTTTTTATACAACATTACATCATGTATTTTCTATTTTATTGGACTCTGTGTCCTGAACTTCTGAAACTGAACTCCATTTCTCATTGCAGTCTCCCTAGTTGCTATTAAACAGCTACTTTATTTAACTTTCAGGGAATTGAACTTCCCTTACATCTCTTATCACATATGTACGCGATCATCTTTTGGTAAAAGCCACCAAACAGTTCTACTTATCAGCTTCACACATAAGTAAATCTGTCACTTTGATAAATAAGTTCTGTTAATACTGGTATTTTTTCCTCACAATGCACCTAGCATTTATCAGTGCCTAAGAAGAGAAAAATGTTCTGTATTCCAGTTGTAAACATGAATGATTGACTTCAGAGAGTTTGAGAGGAAAAATGTGCCTTGCATTAAAAAATTGCTCAGGAGAAGACTGATGTGTGAGAGATGAGCACAGTTAGAAACAGCTGTCAGGTTAAAGGTACCAGTAATGGCCTAATCCTTTTCATCTACATAAGTGCTTTTCATCTACATCAATATCTTGTCTCTTTCAGAGACAGTGAGACAGCAGCTCAAGAGTTAATGCTGCCTTCTTTGCACTTGATCTTCTAAACAGTCTTGACTATTTCAGCAGCCAGGGGGAACTGTTTTGATGCTGAATAGCATTTTTCAACCTTTACATACGGTAGCAGGATGTTTTGTTTAGCCTTCTGTATAGATTTAAGCTGTAGCCAATTTAAACCAAACAAGAAACCCCCTGCAGTTTACTCAAAGGCTGCGGTACAGTGATACAGCTGTGGCCAAGGGAAGGGAGGTGCAAACCCTAAACCTTCATGTGGTTTTCGTGTTGCGACAACAGGTCTGTATCCTAAGCAAAGATCTCCAAAGAGACTGTTTAAATTAGACTTGTATATTACAGTATATGTCACAGTGCCACCCAGTTCCTGGTTTCATGTACACGTTAAAAAAAAAAAAAAACCAAAACCAGACAGGATATCCCCTGCTGTTTCCAGTGATATCTACATGCAGAAGATGCACTCGTGCTCAGACCCAGATTACATCTAGGTACAGAAGTGGTGAAGGATTTATCATCACAAGTGAAGTATTTTAGCCAAAGATCTGACTTCAAAATAAGTATAAATAGGAAAATTAAGGCTTAATATTTATTTGTTTGTTCAATGTCTTGGAAATTCAGAAAGCATTCTGTATTTTCATCTCTGTCTAGTTTTATGCATAAAGAACCAGGGAAAAACTGGGGAGAAGGAAGAAATCAACTGCAGTGAGGAAAATTCTTACAGCTCGTGCTTCTACAGCCTTAGAGACATAGTTTAAAGTGTATTTCAAATGCCAAAGCCAGCTTGAAGATGTGTGACTGCTTAGATTCAGAACTCAGCTTGAATGCTGAGGCTGCCTTCAGTCAAATATGTAATTGTGTTTAATGTATGCCTCTGTAAAACCCCACACATAAGACATCCTGGCAGAAAGCTTAACCCTCTCTCCCCTTCTTTGGTGCTTCTGCAGGAAACTATGCCCCAGACGCCAATATTTTCCAGCATGCTTGGTTCGAGTTGTAGTGGGCAAGTGCAGCCAGACATGGGAGAAAGATGTGTGGACCCTGTTTATCAGGATGGGAACCTTGTTTCTGGATCACTGGAGGCCTTGATAGAGCGCCTGGTGCCCACCATGGACTATTACCCGGATGTAAGTAGCCACCAAAAGGGTTTTTTTTACTTCCCACGGTTTTACTACATTAGTATCTGGATTGGTGCTGTCTCATGAAATACTGCCTCTGTCTGATTCAAGATTGAGATGTAGGCTAAAGATGCATTTATTTTACTGGCAATTCATTCACTAAAGATGTTGCTCAATAGCAATATTCTCTGTTTCTAAATGGGAGCACTTGTTAGAAAGATAAAGCCATCTTGAACTCATATGGGTGCTTAAAGAACCAATGTAAAGCAGTATTAGCCACAGAATTTTCATACTTCTAAGCTGCTTTAGCTCTAATGCAGCCAAGATTAACTACTAACCAGCTCCTACCTAGGGAAGCAGACTTGAAAACAGCTCTAGTATTTTCCCCCTTAATTTTCTATGCATATCCTAGTTAGGCCATCAGGAAAAAAAAAATCACAACCCAAAATAGATTTTAATTAAAATACTCTCTTTCTAAAGACATTTTAGTGGGCCAGTGCTGTAATAATGTATGTTCTGGAGCCAAAAATTATTTTGCAACTGGTTGAACATCCTCAGTGCAGTCCTCAAGGTGAATATTACCTATATATAACTCTAGGGTGTGCAGTAAGAATCTGAACCTAGGACATTAAGATATCACTTTATCACTTAAAATTACTCTTTGTGCCTATCAATGAAAGATACTACTGAAACAAAACCAGAGAGTCTATATAACTTATATTCGGGTTGAGCTCTGAAAAAGCAGCAGCTATGACAGAAATATCACAGCACTTGGAAAAACTAAAAAGAGAGCAAGAAACTGCAATCACTATTAACTTTTATGTCAAACTTAATGTTTATTGTAGTGAGCCGTGCTATATCTTGTATGTTTCTCAGTCTAATCTGTGTAGAACATTTTATCATGATTGCATTTAAATCACAACAAAGTCCCTCCAAGGTCCCACATATAACACCACGCATCCTCACCATCATCATCCACAGAAAAGGGACTCTCCATGTGAGAATTCAACAGAAATGTGCAGAATTGCCACAATCATCACATAGGATTAAAAAAGCAAAACCAGCGTGGTTTACTACTCCAGCTCAAAAGTAATCCTAAACCTTATATTTAAATATGGCTAACATACAATTGTGCTGCCAGTACCAAATCCTTTCTAAGACTCAGAGGCATAACCATTGTTAGACATTAAATCTCCATTCCACACCCCCAAATACGTATTGTAGAACAGAGGCACAGAAGAAAGCAGTGGGAAGAGCTGGTGTGGTCTGACAGTGGCGTGAATAGCTTTAGGCTAATCCAAGGAGTCTGCTCCTTGTCTTTTGTGTGGTACTAGAATATGGTTACTTGTAACTTGGATTTCTGGAATGTAGCCAATTTTTTAAGTGGCTGCTAATGCACATCCTTTATTGTACCTTGGAACATAAAATCTATTTGTAACATGGCTACTCTGAAGATGGTCCCATAAAATGAGTATTACTTTAGAGGCCTACAACTCGCTTTGGAATGCTACTTTCCGTGGTGCTATTCCTCCATATCCCACTCAGTGAGTGCATTATAACCCAAGCAGCCATGGACCCCCTCCTGCAAGCTGCAGATTAAATAGACAGCAAGCTCACAGCTGAACATCCAACAGAACCAGTCAAGGGTAACTCCAGGGAGAGATGGACAACAGCATTAAACCAAATTAATCTCCTTTACAGCACAACACATACCTTTAGTTAAACCGGATCACCCAATTTAGCTGAAAGGATTGACTGTAAAATGAGTAGATAAATAAGCTCTGAACAACACAAAGAAGCTGTATTTGAGTCATCTTCAAACCCAAGTTTTCTTTTTGCCTTCAATTACATGTTTATACTTAACTTCATGCACATTTGTGGTTTTAGGGGAGTTGCCAGAGGGTTAGTGGTAGCCATGTAGGCCACTATTCTGTCAGAAGAGGAACCAGTCCTGTATGTTCAAGAGAGAAGTATCAAAACCTCTTAGTCTTACGTCTCTGGCACTCATCCAAAGAAAGGCAGCAAGGTATCACCAATCAATTCTCACCAAGAGAAGCTAGTTAGTAGTACTGGAGCAGAGGTTACCTTAGTTTCAGAGTGACACAGCTGTAAGCTGCAGTACTCATCCAAGTTTCCTGATCACTGCATTTGAGCACAGTGCTCAGAAGGCATTGCTGCCGGTGTGCATATTGAGCTTATGATCACAGTAACCTTCTGGACAGAGAAAAAGGGAGTGGGGAAGAGAGCAAACACACAGTATCTTTCTCTGCTGGTTACAGAGGCAGAACAAAAATGTGTTTGTCGTGTTGGCAGAATACGAGACAGGCAAGGGAGGACAGGAAAGATAAGCGCCTACATTCGTGTACTGCTCTTTTGAGTCTTGTTTGTGTGTGGGGACTTGCTCTGCACATAGGAAAATGTATACTCATGAGACAGAGAAGTTCAGGAGGTTAGGAATGGAATGTACCAGTCTGCAACCCTTGTGCCCAAGCAAGAAAATATTTGAAGAAAATATTTCACAAACACAAAGTTCCAGAATGAGCAGTGAGTGCACACAGAGAAATTTATTTTTTTTCCCTCCTCGAGAAGTCATCAGTGCATTCTTGGGTCAGAGAGTAACAATTCCTTCTTTAGTCTTGTGCACTCATGCTCCTTTTTTTCTTTTTTAATATAATTCAGCTCATCTCTTAGCAACAACTTTAGGCACTAAAGGAATCTGGCTTCTTATTCTCTTGCAAAGCACAAGCCCCTTTTGTGTCTACTTATGTTCTCCCAAGTGCAGAAAGGTTTGGGGTTTTTTTGCCTCCTCTCCCAAATACCTGTCACTTTTCGGATAAATGGAGTTTAACTTTCACTCTTATAGCTTATGGAACCATTTTTTCATCATTCTTTATCAAACCAGCTTTAGCTTCAGAGCTAAATTTCCTTCTCCAAACCATCCTCTTCATGGCTAGAGGACTGCCTGAGAGACTGGAGGTTTTTACACGGTTATATAACACTTAGCCTGTGTAGAGTAGCAAATCACATAAATCCTTGATCTAGCTAAGGCATATGACATTAGTATGAAATCTTTACTATCCAAAACAACTGTGTTCCTAGCCCCTGAGACCTACCACTAAGCTGAAATGCATGGCTTAGTTCAGTCTGAAATTTCTTTATTGGATAAGGAGTGGCTACTAGCAGAGAGGCAAGGAAATGGGAGGGGTCAGTAGTGCTGTCATTTTTAATTTGGTTCTTAGTTGTAGTCCTTGTCTATGTCAGTAATAAAAGTATCAATAAAACCCTCAATTCAATACCAGTATAGTGTAAACCAGCATATCTTGATTTACCACAACAGAACAATTTTTTTTCCAAAGTAATGAACCTAGTTCCTGTTAAATGACTTTTAAAAATAGAATAAAAAAACAACAGATGGATTCCAGGAGGAATGATAATTTGTTTCTAGAAGTTTGATTTTGTCTTAAAAAGCATTGCATGGGTCGGGTACAGCTATTACTGATTAGAGACACATCAGCAACAAGGTACACACTGTCATGGGGCCTGTATCTTCCTGCATCTTGCCTGTTCAAAACTTTTATGAACATCCTATAAAACATTATCAAAGAAACCAAATAAGAGCACAGGTCATCTGTGTCGCACTTTTCTTGCTGTGTGACAGCAGGGAAATGATGCTGAGTGGCCCTTTCTCAGAGCCACTCTGGATAAACACTGTCCCACATCACACACACTTCCACCAAGGAGACCAACTCCAGAATTACTATGGGAGACAAAATTATATCTTTGCCTGAAAGAATGTGTTCCAGCTTATCAGAGCAAAGGTCACTGCCAGGGCAGTGTGGCTTAAATTGTGGTTCCCTGCTACTGACACATACAGACATCTTTCAGACAGGCCTCTCAACTCCCAAAGCAAGAATGTGGGGAAGGGATCAAAGTGCCAAATCCTTTTTCCCCCACCCATCTCATCTCTCAAATGCAAAACACAGTAAAAAGTGAGGGCTGCTTCAAGTCTTCAGTGCTAAAAAATTCACACAACTCAGTGACAGCTGACACACCCAACAGCTAAATTCCTGTTCCACGTAGTCCAGACTCACAGTTTTAAGTTCAGGGATAACAGTGATAGCAATGAGACAGGCAGCAAGTGTAACAGGGGATAACTAGGCATAGTTAAAACACACCCCAAATCTCACAACCAACAGTTCTTTCTGTTGCTTTCATTCTGAGCAGGGAACATTGTCAGTTTAGGAATCATTCTTGTATGCACAGGAATAGAAGGTCTGATATGTTCTTCCATACCGCAATCAAGTCCCCTTTTGTGAATCAGGTTAGCTTTTCAGCCTAATTTTCATGGCCAATGCACATCACATACACTACCACAGATTTTTATAGCATTTATAATCTTCATGTTTTTGTCACTGTAAATGTAAAAATAAACTCTGAAGTTCAGGAGAGACATGAAATATCAAACAGAAGTCTAATTTCTTAGATTTCCAGACATACTCTTGATGGGGGCGTTTGCAACTGTGCCATAAGTGTCAGTGTCCTGTCACTACCCTGCCCACCTGCTCAAGGTCACCAAGAGTTTGACTGTGAGAGGGCCCCACGGGGCATCATCTGTAGGCAGCACTCAGGAACCTGACCCAAACTGTCCATCCAGTTAGCCCTTAACCTTCTCTCTTCCTCCATCCATAAACCACAAACAAGGCAAAGACTACAACTGATCTGAGGTTTTGATTTTGCAGAATTAATGCTGTTCCTAATGTAATACATGAACCCCAGAACTAATAAGATCTTCAAATCAGAATAAGCATTTTAAATGTCTCTGCTGTATCACACTCCATTCTGTACTTTCATTAGCTTCCTTCAGAAGCTTGGGACAGAATCGTATGTTTAGACATATGTTTAATCTATTATACTTTTCACTCACTCACTCCCAGAACACTGACTTCCCATTAGTGTAATTTATTTCATATTAAGAAAATTCCTTTTCACCTGATATTTGGTGGTTAGTGCTAAATTTGTATTATAGGGCACACTGAGTACTAGAGAAGTGAAAACATTTTTCCTCAATAGCACAGTTTACTCTGATTAGAGAGAGAAACCACATAACCTCATTGGGGTCATAAAGATACGATTCTTGTTTAATTATAAGCTTGTTTTAGAGACTGCAAGGAGCATAATTTGGTAGCTGATAGTAGAGATACCTTATTTTGAGATACCTTATTTTGAGATTCTAAGATTTTAGCTGTCTTAATTTACTTGTCCAACCCAAGGTGGTACCAGCTCACATTGACTATTTAAACGCACTTGGCTGTGTCCTGCAAAGTCACATTAATAAAACATGGTCAAAGTAACAGTACACATTTCAAACATAACAAAGGTTAATTGAAATAAAATGTCAAGGAGATGCCCTATAATTTCCCAACTCCAAATTTTACCAGAAAGCCTAAGGGAAAAATGGAAGTACTTATGAGATGCTACTGTCATTACTCAGGCAATTACAGTCCAATACAGAAGCCTGGCTTGAATCACTGGACCAAGACTAGGACAAAAAATCATCCTCATTTCAATTAGGTTGTCCAGAATATGGTACAAGGGATACATGTCCAGAGTACCACACAGTGCATCACAGCTTTTAAATTTCTAATGGCTATTTCTGAGGAGACATCATCATTGTTGGCATTTGTTAGCAGTGTTCATATTCAATAGACTGAAATAAGCCCCAAATAAATAAGGTAAAGCTTAAAACTAAATTACTGTCCTGTGCCCCCACACTAAGTGAAAGCACTTGTCAGTGACTGTGGAGAGAAAGGAATGAAAATCCCCATACATGAAGAAATTACAGCTGGGGTTTGGAATACATATGAAGCAGTTTCCCGCAGCTCAGTGAAAAACAATCACTCTTAAAGAAACAAAGCAGCATTAAATAGCGGTGTTTAAGAGTCCCTAACACCCTACATTAGACATATTTCATCTCTGGCTTTAGTAAGTGATGACTAATTAGGCACACTGAGTCTGGCATTGTAAAAGGAAATTATTTGATAATTGGAAAACCCCCACATTTAACAGTCTTGAAGCCTATAGCATTTCCTTCCAACAGAGCTAGAAAGGAGCAGCATTTCTCTGGAGACAAGAAAAATTATAGAAATTTTCAATGAAGGAAAATTATATTTATAGTTTACAGATTAGTTTTTCCAAGGAAGACATTAGTTTTGCTAAAGCTTTTCAACTTGTTGCTTTTCTTTTTTCTCCTTGCACAGAGAACTTACATCTTCACTTTCCTACTGAGCTCACGAGTCTTCATTCACCCACATGAGCTCCTGGCTAAAGTGGGGCAGATCTGCATTAAACAGAAGCAGCAGCTGGAAACGGGGACTGAGGCAGAAAAGGTAAATAGACCATTATGTCCCTCAGTTACTTGTGCTGCTGTCATTTATTTTCCACTCTCCTTCTCATTGTAAAGCTAAATAGACTGATAAAGAATAATAGGAAATTGTAATTGGCATTTGTTTCTGGATGCATTTGTATTGGGGTCTTTTTCTTTGACGTATCTTTACTTCATTTGCTGGCCACATTTGCTAGAGGTTATGTCCTGCCTTACTAGTCAGCTGCAGGTGCACTGGAGCAACTGTGTATCTGCCATGAAACCTGCCCAGCAAGCTGCTTTGCACTGTTGAGCTTCCACCAAGTAAGGAAAACGAGATTCAAGAAAATCCTTTTCTCCAGTCAGCCTCACCATCCTACTAGAGTTAACAATAACCCCTGCTGCAGGTTATTGTTGGGGTGTTTTAACTCAATATAACAATAAATCAGAAAGTTACCTCAGAAAAATTAAGAGATACACTTATTTAAAATGGTAACCTGCACTGGCACATTTGATTGCAATCCCAACTTACATCATCTAAGTGTCACCATTTGTAAAGTGTGTATTGAAAGACTTTTGACTGAAATGGAAATTCCAGAAAAGTCCAAGCTGGGCAGAAAATAAGAGTGACAGAAACAGGAAGCCATACAAGTATTTAAGGACCTAAATTGTTCAAATCCTGGGCATGTTTTGGAACCTTTTTTCTCTGATGAGACAGTACATGCTCACATTCCTAATCTTCAGCACGTTAATAGTCCTAATTTGTTTTTTCCTTGGTGTATCAGCATTCTGAGTGAGGAGCACAAAAGGCAATTCTGGTTTGCCAATAAAGAGTTTTTGACAGCAATACTGACCTAAGGGCTTTTTCTCCTATAGTAGTCCTGATATACATCCTCTTATTAATGTCAAAAAATTGCTCCACAGGACAAACTAACCATGGTGCAAATTTATTTTCATCCAGGTCAGTCCCTGATCTGCACTCTAAATGTCTGCATAGCTCCTCCTGTAGGTGCTGGGGAAATCAAGGGTCAGGGACATAAAGTTCGAGAACCACTGCATCCAGTTTTGTACCCAGAGGTATACCCTAGCACCACTGACAAACTTAATTTGTGACTGAGGAAACCCTCCTCTGTAACTTGTAATGGTTCCTCAGCAACATGTAACTAAACAACGGAAATGGGAACCTCTAAAAGATGCCAGGACCATCTGAAATGAGTCAATCTGAGCTGTAGATGTACATAAGGAAAGACTGCAGTGAGTAGAAAGTATCCAAATACATCTGTGAAATACTTGGATTTAAAATGAATGGGATATAAGATGAAACTTTTGTGAATAACTATGCAGTTAAGAGATTTTCAAACGAAAGCCATCTCTGGGGACTAAATCAGCTGGCCGTTTAGAGATACAATGCTAACTGTAAATTAGTATTAGTGTGGCTTCTCAGCAGACATGTCAAAAAGTCATGGCTTCCTAATAGGAATGAAATAGCATTGCATCCTAATGTCAAACAGAGCAGCTCCTATTCCAAATGCCCACACTCTTACACCTTCTGCTGACACCTCGGATGTGGGCCTACAGGAAAACCAGCAAACAGCAGGGTGACAATAAAACACTTCTGGAAAGTGGCTTTAATTTACACGCTTTTCTGGTTGCTCTTTTTATCATGCACTTGATCCCTTCTTACCTCCTTAATATAAGCTGCGAATTTTTCCTGCCTTATAAACACAAACTTCTTGGAAAACACTACTGAACTTCTGACATTGCTCTCAAATTACTGCTTTACTGCCCTCTACTGCAAGCACCTGTACGTTTTACAGAATAGTTTGGCCACTAGCATTTGCAAACATTTGTTTTTCTACGTGGCAACAAATAAAATCTCATTTCACATAGAGCATACAAACTCTTCACTCAAGATACTCTCAAGCATTCACAGTCATAATCCATTAAGGTATCATTAGCTACCAGCACCTTCTAATTAAGTGGCTGCATAGCAGGAAGTAGCTGACAAAAGCAGTTAAAGCATCTCTGATCATCTCTGATAGCTTGCTTATGCAAATCTCTTAAGGCAAGCTGAGCAACTTGGTGCCTGGATAGCATGTGAGCTGAAAAAGTGGCAAGAAACCACGTTTGGAGGTTACACACCACAATACTTATCATTCTGTTGGTTTTGACATTACTGGCTAACCAAAGCATTCTACAGAAACACAACCCAGAGAAAAGCAGATTGCGAAGAAAAACATTCTGGGGTGTCTTGAAGTCTGCTTAGAGTCCTTTTAACTACTTGGACAAAGCAAGAATTTCACAGTTTAAGACATCAATTATAACATACAAGTCAGTAGTTAAGATTGACCAAAAAGGAGAAAATTTAATTCTCCATAAGTGCATTAGAGACTGGGAAGTCTCAAACAAGATTATCAGGGAAAAATCACTTGTATAGTATTATTGAATGGGAAAAAAAAACTGTTGTTACACCAGTGGTACATTTTTTCTGCTGCTTGAGTATTTGATATATCTGAAGTTTAAGAAGTAAGAAAAAGAGAACATAGAAGTTAGTTTCCATTAAGTTTGTTTTGCCTGTCTTGGAGTATGTAAGTCCCTTCAAAAATTACTATTTCCCCTGGGTTTTTTGCCAGGAAGTCCTCCTTTTTAAAACAAAAAAATGAAGAAATACTCATAACCAGGTCATTGCCATTAAATCTTTCCTACAAGCACAGTACTCCTATTGCCCTCCTTTCTAATTGAGAGCTGTTTTTCAGTCATGTCTTGTCTCATGTAGAACAAGGTCAATCCACAGAACACTTGAATTAATACAGTTATTTCTCTTCTCAAAGAAATATTTATGGGAGAAGTATTCCCATGGACTGCAGAGAACTCTGTCAAACCTCACAAAGGGAAGCTCATGTGTGGAGCAGGACTGGAGAAGAGTAGGTTGGTAGGTTTATTGCAACCATGACAGAAAGGAAACTGCTGCTACCCACAGATCTGTGGGGTTTCCATCTGGGTTACCACGTGCACCAAGCCTGTTGCGCTGCTTTGGGCTTCATCAGAGTGCACATGAAACAGAAATACCATGTTCTGTTGCACTGAGGTCTTCTAGCATTGCTCTCAGAAAGTGTACACCTTATTTTCATGAGTGTTAAAAAGCATCTGATGAAACATTAAGCTTTTTTTAACCTGAAGAGTAATACAGTTTGCCTTGCAATATGCCTGGCTTGCCATACAAAGAAGGCAAACCATAACAACTCAGAAATAGATACAAGAGATGGGAAGTCAGTGTTCATAAATCACTGTGTTTAAGCCGTACATGGAGTATAATTTGGGGTAATTTAGCTGAGTACTACAAGCACAAAGCTCCATTTTTCTCCTTCAAATCTTTTCCTTCTATAGCAGTGCCTAAAAATACTGCCTAAAAATACTGATGAAATATAGCCTGGTGTTATGCTGCACCTACTTCAAGTCATGACAGCTAATGGTACCTCTTCAGTGGGCTCCTGGTCTTTAAGGAGCAATCTTACACACACTAGCATTAAAAAAGCATCAGCTGTGACTGATTTAGTCTCTTCAGCTGCTGAGGTCAGTCTAGACAACCCGTAAATTCTTTATGAACTGAGTGTTCATATGGAAATGCTTGCCATGGCCAAAGGTGGGATTTTGAAACCTTTCTGCACCACTCCTTTTTCAGTTCTAAAAATGAAAAAGAAACGTCAGGATGATTAATACAAAAAACAGTTCTGTAGCAGTTTTTGGTAAACAAAAGTGGAGTAGGCACATACCTGTTAGCTTTAATTGAATGGAAGTGCACTCCCTGGCTAATTGATAGTCAATCACCACCTACAGATTATTCTTTTAGTAATGTCAAGCTCCATGCATTTCCTAGCAAATGAGTATTTGTATTCTGCGTAAATTGTCTTTTCCCCAAGGCAGATGACAGTGGGAGTTTGGAGGACAGGCAGCTATAATCTGGAACTCTCCCACACTTGAGAAATGCTTGAAGTTCCACACAAGGGGCACTAACAGACACTGCTTGGCAGGAATGCCCACTGCTGGCAAAAAGAATGGTGATGTTTTATTTTTGCCCTCCCTATGCAGCTATTCTGTGTTTATCCCATTAGCAGCATCAATTAAATGCTGTCAATAAAAACAGGTGGGAAATGCATGCAATCAGATAACAGTTTGCAGGTCTTAAAAAAAAAGAAAACAGAAACAACCCAAGAAAATTCCCTCTAGACTTACAAGGAGGCACTGGCTAATTGTCAGATTCAGCATTGAAGAGTGCATGGTTCAACTTCAAAGTTATTATCAGTGATTATTAATCTTCTAATTGACTATATAATGGTGAAATTAAAAAATAAAAAGCAAAAGAAAACCAGCTTAATTTCGCTGACCTTTGGTTTTGATTAAATAAACTGGGACATACCATAATGAGATGCTGAGAGTCTCTTTGTCTTACACCAGTTTCCTGCAGTGATACTCACATGCTCAGTGCCCCAAGAGGCAGCACAGGGAGGGAAGGGCTGTGCTGTGCCTGGGGAGAGGGAACTGCTGCCTTCAGGGACCTCTGCACTTACACAAGTGGGGAGGGAACACAAACAAAGCTTCCTCTTTTTCCTCAGTGCATCACAAGTTGGGTAGGAGGATAAATATAACCTGAATTAAGGTCTGATTTTTCTTGTTCATTGCAAGTGCTCTTAGCACTCACACGCCCAATTTTACAAGACTGCTCCCTTGGATGTACTGATGCTGCTGTTCATTGGTGCAATGTAGAGGGGAATAATTGGTACCCAATTCAGGCCTACCTGATTAAAAGCCTTAGAAGATTCACAGGTTACAAAAAAAAAAAAAAAAAAAAAAAAAGAAAAATAATCTCCCTGCCCTTTCTGTGGCTGATAGCTTTTTGAACAAAAGCCAGTACCTTTTATTGTCAAAGTCTGTTTCAATTTAGATGTCATGGAGAGAGCACCCACATCTTTCCTGTCATTCATTTATTTAATATATAGCTCAGTCTGGATGGTCTGATAAATTCTATAGGACAGAAATCTCTTTGTGAATGTTTCTCATGGAAGATGGTTGGTAGGGTATGTGGTTTGTACACATTTGAATTCAAACACTACAGTACTGCTGCCTCAGATGGCATAAATCAGCATAAATTCCATGGACTTCAGTTAAATAAGTCACTTGAACTGTTCTGTCATCTTTCCTGGTTTAATACAACTAACCTTGAAAATATCTTCAGAGTGTTTGGTAAGAGATATCACCAAGCTATCATGAAACGAGGCTAAATGATACTATTTAAGAATCTAGTGCACAGTTAAATATGTTCCTTTTTTTTTGTCCCCATCACCTACTGTTAATGCAAAATATTTTCAAGGTTGTATATAGATTTCTGCGTACCTTTATCAGCCTATTTAATCTGTAATCAGACAGGTCTACTATCAGTAATTAACTCATTGTTTCTTTCTAGGCAAAACTAAAATCCTTTGCTGCCAGAATCATTCAGCTCCTGAAGGAATGGACTGAAACTTTTCCCTATGATTTCCAAGATGAAAAATCCATGAAAGAGCTGAAGGAGATTGCTCACAGGATCACACAATGTGATGAGGTAGGGGTGAGAGGGAAGAAAAGTTAAGTGCTAAGGCAGTATTTGTCACCTGTTACATGAACTGTGCCATGTTCTGTACAATCCTGCAGGCAGTATTTTCTAAATGAAATACTGCAGCAGTTGCTGAGTTGTCAGGGTAACCACAGGACATGAGCTGCCTGATGGACTTAATGGTCCATTAGCAGGAGCTGTCTACATCTAATCACCACATGTAAAAGGAGAGAAAATAGTCTTGGCAATATGAAAAATGACTGTGGTGCAGAAAGAGAAAGAACAGTAACTATAATGGCTCAAGAGGATTTAATAATGAATTACATACCATCCTTTGTACATTGTCACTACTCTAGATGTCTAAGTTCTGCAAGACACAGCAACTGGTTGTATCACACGTACTCTTGGCCAAGGTGAAGGCCTTTATTATTTAGCAGCTCATTCCCAGCTACTAACAATAAAAAGCAGCTAGTTTATTGCAATATTTCAGGTAACAGGCACAGTATTTCCACAAAGCAAGTTATCTTTGAGCTCTGCTAGCTAGTCCAACCAGTCTTAAGGGATCTGAGTTCCTAGCCTGTGAAGAAAACTAGGCCTTGAAAAAAATCTTCTGAAGCAAACAGATAAAGTGAATTGGAATAAAACAAGGGCTCCCGGTTTTTTTGGGAGGAGTAAGGGGCCAGGTGAGGGGGGGTTGTTGGGGGTTTTTTGTTAGTTTTGGTTCTTTCCCAACATTCACAAAGCCTACACTTAGTGTTTATTGAGACAGTCACTGTTAACAGCAATAGACAGAAGGAAGAGTATAATAAAGAACTGCAAGAGAATTAGTTGTAAAGTGTTTGTACAAATATGAAGTCTTACTTATATACAAGTAGAAGCCTCTTATTTTTTTCAACCCACAACTTCAAGATATTTTTGAGAACAATTAGGAGGAACCAGGAAGACAGTTGTATTATGTGCTTTTGTTGATTCAAGTAGAGAGAAAATGAAGAACAACAGGTTTGACAGCACAGCATGAATCAGGGATAGGACAATAGAGTGAGATGTTACCAAATCTCAAAAGGAAGTACGTTGGTTTTGTTGCATCAGCAAAGATGTTTACGTGGGTGCTAGATGAGAACACCAGTGCCTCAGGAGGAGGGGAAGAGGAAATAGAACTGTAACTTTCTCTTCTCTTTGCAGACAAGGGCCAAGGGGGGGGGATGTTGGCACTTTGAAAGGGGACTTGGCAGAGTCTTTATTTAGTATATCTCTATCTTAGTATTTAATTTGTCTGTTACTTTGAACTACAAAAAAGTTGTGCCCTTTTTTCCTCTTTCCCTTCCTTCCCACTCTTATGTATGAATAATTGTCATTTGAGAAAAACCCATCTTCATGGAACAGCTCAGTGCTGTGGTGTCCGAGGCATCTGCTGGCATCCATTAATTACAGCACCACCTCATTTACCCACTACCAATCCACGTTCATCAATTGAGCTATGCCTCATCTGACCCCTAGGAAATACTAATTTGACACTGACAAAAAGCAGCTCTCACTTTAAGTTTTTGTTAGCACATTCAATTTCCCCCCATACTGTGCTTCAGCATGGAATTATGGTAAAGGGTGGGGGTTTGTTTTGTATCTTAAAGCTTTTTCAAATCCCCTTAGGACACTATTCTTCATACACAAGGCAGAAAGTCAACTGAGAACTCACACAAGGTGTTGTCCTGGTGATAGCAGCACACCAAATAGCTAAAGCTACAGCCAGGATTGCACCCCAAAGTTGGTAAAAATGAATTCAAACAAGTACAAATCATTATACAGTCATTGACTCATCTTCCAGAGTTGTAGGGAAAATTAGGGTAAAACTATTAATGAAAGGAAACTGCTAAAACTCTAAAGGACATTTGTCTAAGCACTAATAAGATGCTAATAAATTCATAAAAGCTTAAGTCAGCCATAGCTTTTCATGTCTGAGTTGCTGTCTTCACTTTTACATAATATCTGCAATAGTCTCACCTAGTGTCATTTTCTGCAATCCTATCAGCAAGTCTGCTTTCTCCCAGACACGTGGGCAAGTCTGGCACAGTGGCTGAAGGCAAATGATTCACAGTGGAAAGCTCAGCATAAGAGAGGAAAACTCTGCTCCCTTGGCATTTCTGAACACTTGTAGCACAGTATCAGAAATTACTCCAGACAGCTGCTGTTCAGCAGTAATCCAGCTTCAGGATGAGCTACACAGCCCTCAGCTTTTCATTTGATTTCACTTGGGAGTCAGATTATTGCCTTGTAAAGCACCATTCTGACACCATTATGGCTTAATTATAACACGTAATATACAAGTATTTGGTAGTCATCTCTCACATCTGCTGCATTATTTCAGTCATCACTGCACATTAGTGGCTCCTTTGAATGGTCACAGAGTCATTGCAGCTCTGTCTAGCGTGTCCCATTGACTGGCAGAAGTGAACCTTGTGGTTAACTTCAAGAAAAGTAATTTGCATGAAAGCAAGAGAACGATTCTGTGAGGAAAAGGACTGTCTGGTTGAATTACTTTTCCTAGTAGCAGAAGAAACCTGGGTCACTTACAGCAGTAGCAGACAGCATGGAGGAGCAGGAAAGCAATCAAGTTGGCTTTTCAGGGGTGATCTCAGAGAAATGTCTATAGGACACAATGCAAGAAAAGAAAAACCTCTTTAGTTGTCAAAACACTGAGCAGATGGATTGTGTTCCTATGGCTTTACCTTTCAATGAATCCTTACAAATCCTGTGTTCAAAATCTGCACGTGGTAAACAGGAAAGGCATTTTAGTTGTCCAAGAACATGATGTATATTGTACTCTTATATAAATATTTGGATGCTGTAGCTATTCAAAGCTAAGTTAGGATATTTTAGGGCTATATTCCTGGACACAATGTGAATTCCCTGGATTCTGCTTGGGCTAGACAGACTGGATTCATCAGTGGGTCTGACGAGAATGAGAGCTTTCGGCAGCTGGTGTACATGGGCTCCAGGAAGCCTTGTGCAAGCAACTCCAGCACCTTTCACATGCTGCTGACACGGATGCATTTGAAATGGGGCACTACCCAAAGGAGCAGAGCAGCCAGCCAAGCAAAGCAGAGCTGGGAAGGCAGGCAGGCAGAACGGTATCATTATGGTGTGGATATTTAGGACAAGGTCATTTGTCACAGAATGATCAGCTCAGAAAAGATGAAAGAAAATGGATAATAGGCATTTATTTTTCCCAGGCAGAAATTCTCTGGTGATCCATGTCTGCAATAGCTAAAGGTTTTCAGCAGTTGTTGTTTCTCCCTTCTGCTTAGGAAAATGGAACAGTGAAAAAGATCATTAGCCAGATGACACAGAATCTCCTGATGGCCCTCTCTGCACGGAGCCAATACCAGGAAATCAGAGAAAAATTCCGTCAGCCTGTTACTGACAAGGGCACCATCCTCAAAACCAAGCCCCAGTCAACTCAAAAGGACATCCTGAGTGTGTGCTGTGACCCTCTGATCCTGGCACAGCAGCTGACCTACATCGAACTGGTGAGACTGACTGGGGTGCAGTGTTCAGTTTTCCATTTACTAAACATTAATATACTCATCAATATGAATTTTGCTATGGCTTGACTAAAAGCCTCCAGTGTTTCAATAAAAAAATACCAAGTCAAGTAATGAATAAGACCAATTAGGTACACTGATAAATCACCTTGCACATCTATACTGTAGGAAGATAAAGTTACCAAAATGTTCTCCTAACTTTGCCATTTGTACAGACAGAGACTTCTGTAAAAAAAAAAAATAAAATCAATCTCCTCTCTCCAAACACAGGAAAGGGTGAGCAACATTTACCCAGAGGATCTGATGCAGATTGTCAGCCACATGGACTCCCTGGATAATCACAAGGTACAAAAGGGTGTACAGAGGGAAAAAGAAACATAGATGAATCAGAGTAAAGAATAATACTTCATAAATTGAGTATAGCCTGTGAAAGAAAGACTGACATTTTCCAAGCTTTTTTAAGCTCATGCCTTAAAACATGTGCAACAAGACTTTGTCAAGATATGAAAAGGAAGTTTATCCTTTGGTAAACTTTGACTTTATCATGATACAGGAGAGGCGTTAAACGTGACCTGTTCTCTTACAGTGCCGAAGTGATGTGACCAAAACCTATAATTTGGAGGCCTATGACAATTGGTTCAATTGTCTCAGCATGCTGGTGGCTACAGAGATTTGTCGGGTAGGTATTAATAGAAAACAAGATAGCAAAGGGATGCTGGCCCTAAGGACAAGAGGCAAGCAGTGGTCTAAATGAGATTTAAACATTAGCAGTGCAATTAAAGATAATATAATTATTCAAGCGTTAAATTATTTGCGAGCTCATATGACTAAGAGTTCAAGGCTATGTTTGACTTCGCACATATTATCTAATTTTGTGCAGCTGCATTAGTCATGCAGTGAAATGGAACTTGTGTGAACTGAGTGAGGAGCTCTTTCAGATTTATCCTTTTTAAATACATCAAAAGATTCTTAAAAATACTCATCTTTAAATGCATATTTACCAATAAACAGCTGTCCTCTCATTGCATTTAGAAAATATTAGCACTGTGATATATTAATTTTTTTAATTTATATTCATTCATTTTATTCATACAATATTCACTGTAGAAAAATCAAGAATAAGTGTTCTTTAAAGTCTGGAAAGAAAGTGGACTACTGGAAAGTTTAAAAAAAAAAAAAATGGAGAATAACCTTACTAGCGGTTAAGGTAACTTATGTCGTATAATAGGCAAAGAAGTGGAAGGTGTACTACCCCAGAAACCCTTTTTTTATTTTTAAGGTATGTTCTCCTTTTAGCTTCTTATTCTTTTTAGATTTCTATTAATTCCAGTTCTAGCAAATGGGAATTTTCTTCCCTTATTCCTGCCTAGTCAGTAGCCCTTCTGTGGAAATGCCAATGCCTGCTGCATTTTCATGAAGTCCGGTGTACTGATCCTAATCTCTTAAGATTTCCTGCTCTCAGAAATGTATTGCAGAGGCACACCAAGACACTTCCAGAGCTGGCTGGTAGGGCTCATATATACCATCAAAGAACGGTTTTAGCACACTGAGGGCTAAGCCAGGCCTTCCACTACTGAACCATTTTATTTTTATATGACAGAAACTGAAGTACTTAGGTCAGAGAGTCTGCAGTCACTGCTTAAGAGCCATTTTTATATAAGCCAGACAGAACTTTTGGGTTTAAACAGGGAAAATATTTGCATGAATGAATGCAATCCAGGCAATAATTAATTTCGCTTTGCAGTTTATAAAAGAATTTTCAGATTAAATGTTCAGCATCAGTTGCTTGATCCTGTGCATATTTTTGTGAGTGGGAATCTGTCTATTTACTCATCATCGCTACAGGCTCTCAACAGTCAATTAGGAGTACATGCAGTAGAATGAGAAGCAGGATGTGTCAGTTGCTTTCTCTCACATTTAGGTTCCATGCCCCTGATTTTAAGTCTGTCCAATGCTTTCCTCCTTCTTGAGAGGTTTAAGTGTTTTGCATGTATTCTGATAGCTGTGTCACATTATCTTCCTTTTCCAGTTGGAGGAAATTGCTGAAAGAGTCCAGCTTGCTTATACAGAATTGCCCAAGACATAGACTTTTTTGTAAAAACAAAGATGTGCACTCACCCCAAATATTTCTGCTATTTTATTAAAAATTAATCCTAACAAAAATCCTGAGGCCTATATTAAGATTTAGCTGGGCAAAGTCTTGAAATGTCTATTCAGTGAACCTGCTACAGTGCCTTTGGCTGGACATCCTATCCAAAATTCAGACCATCCCTTCCCTCTTGGGTTTTTCTCCAGGTTGTAAAGAAAAAGCAGCGTACAAGAATGGTGGAATTTTTCATTGATGTGGCAAGAGAATGCTTCAACATTGGAAACTTCAACTCAATGATGGCTATTATCTGTGAGTATCCTTCATACAGATGGCAAAAGGCACTCCATTTTACAGCCTGACTGGCAACACTATGCTCACACTTGCCCTGCATTGGCTGACCACATTCACATGCACACTTCCACAGGAACAGTATCTGCAAGTGACAGATTAACATGTGGGTGGGTTAAGCTTTAGCTGCAGCTTCTGACTGTCAAGCTGAAACACCATCCAGAATGTGTGGTGCTGATACATAAGCCCAGTTTTTTTTTCAACTCGGTTGTTTCTTTGTCTCCTCTCTCCCTGCATTCAGCTGGCATGAACTTGAGCCCTGTGGCACGGTTAAAGAAAACCTGGTCCAAGGTCAAAACAGCCAAATTTGATGTTTTAGAGGTATGTATAAAGTTTTGACTTTATATAGAAGACCACCAAATAGTTTCATCCAAAGCTCTGCTAATTACTGTGTCAGAGAGCAGACACTTCCATCAGTGGTCACCAGCACATTATGAGAGTATTTCCTCCATTTCAAACTCTCTACTTGACTGCAAAGAAAAGTGGATGTCAGCTCTCTTTAGAATATTTCTTCCTAATGTAGTCAAGGTAGTTTCCAATCCAGTGAATGCTGCCCTTAAAACTAATTAGAGGACTCCACCTAGTGGTGACCTGCATGAAAACAAAACCCAACCGAAACCATCATCAGAAACAGAAGTGAAGAGACAGAAGAGACAGAAGAAACAGCACTACCCCCAAGAGTCACTTTCTCCCTAGAGAGTCATTTATGATTTCCTTTTGGTCTGCTTAGTTAATGGAATAGGTGCAAAGCCAGTACAGAACCCTCCTTTCAAGCAAGGTAGAAGTTAGAAAAACCTGTACCCAGACCTGATTTGTACAAAGGTACCCTGCCTTGAGAATTTAAAAAGGTACAAAATGAAGTTACAAAGAATGAACTCTGATGGTTAGAGCAAAGCTTTTAATTTTCAGGAAACATGTATGACTTGGCTGCCTTTCCCCCCTCTATAAAACCAGCATCACATGGACCCATCCAGCAACTTCTGCAATTACCGCACGGCGCTGCAAGGAGCGGCGCAGCGCTCCCAGACTGCCAACAGCAGCCGCGAGAAAATCGTCATCCCCGTCTTCAACCTTTTCATCAAAGACATCTACTTCCTGCACAAGATACACACCAACCGCCTGCCCAACGGGCAGATCAACTTCAAGGTGGGACTGCTAGTGCAGAAACTGCCCTGCCACTTACACCTAGGGCACCGCCAGCATTTGGCTTCTAGCTCATTATAGTACCCATTCCCTCAGTGCCCATGTAGTGTCATTATCCAGGGGAGTTGCTTTGAAACAAATCCTGGGAAAGCCAGCAATTGCTTCTCTGTGGCAGCAAGCCATCGTATCTGATCAAATTTAATAGGTAACTTCAGCCTGAGTCATCAGCCTTAGCTGATTTCACCTCATCAGTTTCGCTGGCTGTAAACACTACACTCAACCAGCAAATGGTGTTTGTCAGGTCTGCAAGGGAGGTTCTACAGCTTCTGGGCTCTCTCTCCCCAGTTAATAAACGTGCATGTGCATGCCACCACAGTCTGTCAAAAGTGCCTCTTGACAAAATTATTTTGCCATCATTAAGGCTGTGTAAGTGGAGGGCGGCACACAGAAGATACAGGGCAAACCTGAAGTAATTACAGGTCTCTTAAAATCCTAGGAAGGAAAGGATATTCAAGTGTTTCTATACAGTGATTTCCTAAATTTAGAGAGTGCTTTATGAAAAGATCAGATATGTCATATTTCATTTAAATTGAAGTTTGGAAACGTAAAGCAAATAAACTATTTGCTGTCCAGTTCCAGTCACAGGAATTTAGACACTCAACACAGAAAATAGGCACTATTATATAGGAAGGAAAGGTTGATCATGAAAAAAATTGAAGGCAAAAGATCAGAGGGTGGGCTGAGATACACTGTTCCAAACCTGAGGCTGGCAGCAGATAAGGAACTAGCAGCAAAATGGAGAAACGAAGGGAGCCATAGGAAGATAAGATAACAAGGAATCACAAAATAGGCAGAGTTAGAAGAGACCCACAGAGATCACCAAGCCCAACTCCCAGCCCTGCACAGCACTACCCCCAAGAGTCACACCATGTACCTTGAGAGCATTGTCCAAATGGTTCTTGAATTCTGTCAGGCTGGTGCTGTGACCACTTCCATCTAAGTCTGAGTAAGGGACAGTAAGAAAACAGCATAAGAATAAGCTTGAGAGGCTCTGAAATAGAAATGAACTAACACTTCAAAGAAAACAAACACTACTTTAATAATGCTCTTTTAATTACTTCATGCAGAAGTTCTGGGAAATTTCAAGACAGATTCATGATTTCCTGACATGGAAGCAGGTTGAGTGTCCTTTTGAAAAAGACAAGAAAATCCAGACCTATCTACTCACAGCACCTATTTATAGCGAAGAAGGTAAAATCCTTTATTGAACATTATAGTGAGTTTTTCTATGTGTTAAAATACAAAATATGCAGATGAAAAATATATACATGCAAAACCATATTTTATTAGTAATTTTCTCACTGTTATCACTTCCCATTGTCTTCTGATAAGAACAAGTTGCATAATCAAGACTGCCAATTACCTCTGCTATATTGTAACCCTTAGATTTTTTTCCTCAGGTAAAAAACTCATGTATCTGATTGTTACTTTTTTTTTTACCAGCTCTGTTTATTGCATCCTTTGAAAGTGAAGGTCCAGAAAACCACATGGAGAAAGACAGCTGGAAAACTCTCAGGTATGAGGTTTCCTCAGAACATGAGTCTTTCTGCAGACACACAGAGAGAGGCATGTAACCATCAGCTTCTTCTGTCCTATTTGCACACCCAGCTTAAAACCATAATACAGGTCTTTTTCCTTCAAAATTTAAATCTGGAAAAAATTCAGTGGAGCTTGGATTTTGATACAGCTTTTCCAGACAGATTTGTTGAGGCTGCAATATCACTGCTGGGACTGTGAAAGAGAGTATCCTTTGTTTAGGCTAACAAATACAGTAAAATAATCTGGGTATCCTTTTTTAGGCTATCAAATACAGTAAAATAATCTGCATTTGTAGTAGTGTTCAGACATGATTTTCTCAGGGGAACAAACTTAGAGATAGTAAGAAAGTGCTCTCATCACAGCTTGCTCTTACAAATCATATAAAAGGATGAAAATTTCTAGGAACACGCTAATTTTCAGCCTACTGTAAGGAATAAAGTCTCAAAGACTCTTCATCCTCCTGAGAATGGGAAGCACCACTCCCATGTACATGATGAGATCAATTAATTAGAATTTTTCCAATACTGAGGCCAAGGCAGAGAGATTTGTGAATGGTGCTGAATGTGAAGATCTGACATATCTGTACCAGAAGATGAACAAAGCCTGTGTGCCCTGACACATTAGGACTCAATTATCCCAGACAAGACACAGTTTCCCACTGATCCCAACGTTTCCCAGGATGCCCATGTGAACTTTTCACTTACGAATCCCATGCAATGCACCTTGCTTTAAATCCAACACTGTTCTGCCTGCAGTGGGATCACAGATATATATGTTATATGCTTGAGCTCATCCTAAGGGCCTGGGGTAATATTAGACAAGTTAAATTTTCATCTAATTTAATGTCAGCATCTTTACTGAAATGCAGATTTATTCCAGTTTCTAGCAGTTGAAAATCTATCCCTTGAAGAGAGGCTGTGAGCTAATGAAGTAAGATAGATCTGTTGCCAAAAATTAAAAACTTTGTTGTGCTAGAAAAGGTAATTTTTTTTTTATTGCTTTGTCTTTTAGGACAACTCTGCTTAATAGAGCCTGAGATTTTTGGATCAGATTTGCAGACTTTGAAGCACATCTAATGGACATGTTTTTAAAGCCTGAATGAAAGACTTGGACTGAGCTAAGAAAGACCTCACTGGATGAGGTCTGTTTTGTACATACAGTAACTTTTATGAAATAAAATGTGGTAAATATTTCACATGTCAACCATAAGGCACTTACTGAAGGGTTTTGGGTTTTTATTTTAAATATAAGGGCAGGGCCCTGTTCTCAGAGACGAAATGTATCATGGGAGATGGTATCTTATTCTATCAGCATCCAAATTTTTATTTTTTATTACTTCCACCAAAACAAATACAAATTAAAACACAAACCCTACCTGAAGCCAGTGTTCAGGTTAAATACCCCATTGGACCAGTATCCTACAGAACACTCAGTATGTCTCCCTAGCTTGGAAATGAAGGCTCTCCTTCAAATCAGCAGAATTGTTCACAGATTTGTTCACAAGTGTTTGTTCCTCTCCTCCATCAGCAAATAGTGCCTTACAAGGTACTGAGCTTGTGTAGTTGTACCTTCTGACTGAGCTGGAAGTAAGGGAAATAAAAATATGGATGTCTAGAAACCAGCTACAATGTACTTTTTAAATAAAGTGGAGAATTACGGCACATGAAGTAGAGTATACCTGCCTGTAACACTGATGGTGCAGCAAACCTATTTTTGTTACGTGATTTAAAGAGATGAGAGGGGGTAACTGCTGGGTTCTGTGTGTTTGTGTGTGAGTATGTGTGTGTGCACATGTGGTGATGCACACATGTCTAAGTTTTAATACTTCTGGGAACTATCCTTTACATTCTGGCTGTCAGAATAGTTTGTGTTTTCTTTTTGAAAAAATCAGGGATTTTTTTGTTTTGTTTGAAGAGAAGAATGTCTAACCTAGATTATATCCTTTGCAAAACAGGCCAATATGGTTTTTTAAAAAATTTTTGGAAAACAATACATCAGCATGGGAAAGGGAAGTAAATTCAGATGTCCAATTTGAAGTTAAGGCAAAAGTTTCCAAAGAAGATTCAGAAGAGTTCATTGCTGTGAATTGGTCATTTAATTCCTTTGAAAAGTCCAGTCTGCACTTACAGACATTTAAAAAAAAGACCAACTTAGAATGTAAGCTTTTCTAGTCTTTTGCAAGCCGTGGTTAACTGTCTGGGACAGCACCCATTGAAATCTAAGGGCAAACACTCTAAGAAAGTAGTCAAACCTTTGAACAGGTCAATACCAAAATTAGAGGTGATCTGCAAACCCTCTGATGTTTGCCATTTCTTCTTTTAGTAATGAGTTGACACCTAATTTGACTATCTTAAGTACCTGAAGAGCTTCTGTTAAGCTCAAGGTATTCATTCCCAGGGAGAAAAAAAATAGTTAGAACTGATCTATGAGTTAAGAAAGAGAAACAAACAGGCTCAGATTAAAAACTACTTTGTCTAATGAACAAATTACTGCCCACAGATACTACTTTTCTTTTCCAGTAATTTTTCCTCTGAAGGCTTGAGGGCTAAATATAAGATAATAACTTGAGCCAGATGATTAGATTGGGTTTTTCTTTTTTTAAATTTTTTGTTCTTAAAAAAAAAAAAAGACAACAAACAAGGGGAAAAAAACAAACCCGAAAACAGTCCCTGTGAAGCTGACAGTGGTTACAGACTCCCTAACTAAGCTTTGCAGAGGATGTCTGCAAGGACTTCTTTAAAAACTACCAGCTCTAGGTAGATGGTGTTTATCTTATTCTGCCTTCTGTTGAAGAAGGGGCAAGACTTGCTGGACTGAGGGTCTGGTGTACTCCAGTCCAGCAGACTCTCCTTGCTCAAGTGCCTACAGCCAAGAGCAATGCCACTGTTCGATGCAGCATCTGCAAGCACTTAGCAGAAATTCGCTCTATTGCCCCTGGAGCATGGTGAAAGATTAAAAAGCTTTCCTTCTTTCACTTCCCCTGTGAGAAATACTTAAAATTAGAGGAGTAAGTTGATGTAAAGAAGGGAGACAAATCAACATTTTGCTGTTCCAATAGCACTGGCATCAAAGAGAAACAACAGCAAGTTACACCACGAGGAAGGAAGTAGAATACTAACTGTTAATAAGAACAGCCCAGGAAAGGGGAAGGGATAATTCTTATGACCTGCTGCTATTTTTCCTGTGCTGAAGTACTGGCCTTCAGCCCTGGATTCCAGTAAGAATATTTATACTGTATTATTACAGTGTTTTGCACTTTCAGAGATGTTCTAGCTAGTAACATTGTCAGACACTATACGAGGGATTGTATATCAGCTTTGTTTATGTAACTGAAGTTTAAAAGGGATGCTTAAAATTTAAGAAAAAATATATATTTGAAATTCAATTTTAGAACACTTTCTGTAAATGTATAAAAGAGCTTTCACATGAATGTGCACTCCACCAGTCAATCAGTCCAAGTACATACTTGAAATCCATGCAGTATCTACATTGGTTCCCTTTTATTTTTCCTCCCTAAGTTTGATACATTCCTTAAATACCGTGTTTTGCTATTTTGAGCGAAAATGCTAAATATAAAGCTGTACCATAAAGCAGGATATTCTGTGTTTGACTGGATGTGCTTGCATTAATAAAAAAAAGAAATTGCTTCAACCATGATTAACTTTTTCCAGTTATTTTTCACTTGCAAATGTATCAAACCACACCCAGAAGCTGAATGAGGTGTGGAAGGCAATATGGTCACAGTGAACCCATTAGTTATTTTCTGACTTGAAAAGCTATAGTATAAAAAATTTAAATTTCTTCCAACAAAGGCAATAGCAACACTAAGCCAACAATATGCTGCCATTTCCAATGTTCCTTCTGTAGTAGCGTTTTATGCATATGATAGGGTCCGTGCTACAGACTATTTTTGTTCTCTCAATGGAAATGTTTAACCGTTCCACTGTGTAAAAACATTTTGTGTGCTACAAGCTGCATTTAATTTTTTCCTGGCTGTATTTATCCTTTGAAGAGCAGAGCACAGGAATGTTTGCTGGCTGCAGCAGACTGCAGGGTTTCCTGTGGCAAAGTTCAGTTGCCATTTCAACACCCTGGCACCTTTGCTTGCAACCACTACCCCTTATTCATGCCCTGGTGTACAGAAGCAAAGCCACTTCTCCAAGGTCACACAGAGAACAGACAAGCACAGAGCTGTGAGCAAAATCCACCTTTTCTGCCCCAGTGCTACTCCTTTCTCGGAGATATAAGCCTTGGGGGAAAAAAAAAATTACATCTTGGAAGTGCAGGAGCTCTGGAAGTCCTCATAAGCATTTTTGATCTGTTGGAAACTCTCTAAGGAAATGGTTTTGGTAACCAGACACCCACATCACACTTGCAGAGCTGAACAGCCCGCTCAGTCATCACAGCTCATTAGAAAAGATAATGATGTTTACCAGCATTAAGAGGATCCAGCAGATAAGAGTCTTCCTGATGGCCAGTTCACGCTCATAATTAATATTAATATTGTATCCTTGAAAACTCACTTTCAATTCTGTCCCATCCAGTCATTAGGATAAATTAGCTATTTAGACAGGCATAAGAGTAAACAATAAAATTGCTTTCCAGGCACTTCACTGCCATTAGAGCACAACACAATGTGACAAGCAGTAGCTCAAAGCCAGTAAGGTATCCTTAGTTACATTAGCAGCAATCTGATTTATCAATTTAATAATTCCCAAGAAACAGCTTTATTTCAGCAAATGACTCATGGGGCAAAATTCAGCTGAGCAGTTAGCTGGCAACTGATACTAGTACATCTTTTGGAGAGAAATCAGTAATTCTTGTTAGAATGTGCTGGCAGATCTCTTCAGCCTTCAATATATGTAATTTTATCAGGGCAGCCCCAGCTGACCAGAACAGCCTACAAGCAGTGTATGGAAACACAGTTTTGACCTTTTTCTGTGCAGCAATTGAACAGGGCTGTGCAGACAGCAGGATACTTAAATAACTTTAGAAATCAAACTGCAGAAGGAATTAATCTGCAACTGTTAATGCATTTTATCAGGGAAGTTTCCAGACCAGTAACCATGCAGATATTAGCAACAGTTTCTTTCATGCTTGTCCCTAGCAAGGCAGGGATAAGTGGGAATATTTTGAGGTTCCAGCACATTCCTATGGGCTCTGGCAGAGGTTTGCTGTCCTTCACTGCTTCCCAAGGTGGACTTGGGCTTTGGAAGACAGAAAAAACATTTGGGGGTATAGGTCTGCAGTAAGGTGGGGGTGCCACATAAGTTATAACCATCTCTCTAACATGGTAACGATAAATAATTGAAGCACTTCTAGTGTTTCCAATGTTATAAGCAAATTTTGACATCAGTGCTTTTAATGGCTTCCTGATAGCACATTCAGCTTTTGCACAGAAAATAGATGCAGTTAATTGCTGTAAGATAGCTTAGGGATATTGGTTTATTTCTGTAAAGAAGTATTAAAAAAGCAATCCAGTTCTATCTGAAGCAGGGAGTGCTAGATAGTCTGAGGCATATTCTGCCCTCTCCTTAAGACATGTGAGGAGGAAGAAAGTCAAACCACCAGGAAATGCAGCAGCCAAAAGATACACTGTTTCTGATCTATTAGGATGCATACTTTACAGTACTGGTTACTTAGGCTCCTGACAGCCAACAATGAAAAGCATTTACATAGAGAAGTCCTGTCAGAAACAGTGTTTGGCAAAAACAGTGCACAGTTACTTGAAACTATTAATAGCTACCAAGAAAACGAACCTCCCAAACAAACCAAAACTAAACACAAACAAAAAAGGCAAAACCCAGGTCTCTGACCACACAGGAGTCCTGTTTAAAAACCTATTTCAGCACTAGGCCTGGAGAGCATTTTACAGAATTAAAAGAAAGCTGAAAGTGAGCAGCAATTAAAGCACCAGCCTCAAACATCATCACCTAATCCAGGACAGAAAAGAATAAACTTGAAATTTAGGGTAAATTTGCTTCTAACATTTCTAATCTCATCTACTACTTTGGATTAAACAGCAATCTTAAAAGTAACGCAATTCTGTTTGAGGGCAGAAGTCAAATGAGTTCCAACAGAATCTCATTACAGAGAAAACTACTTAACTTCTTTTTAATCCCTGTCACATGATCCTCTTCTGATTCTGAGGTATATTAAATATAGCATCTTGCTATCCATCAGTGTCAACACTGAAAGTTTCCCTTACAAATATTTACACAACATCCATTTGTTCATATTCAATTCAAAGAAGATACTGCTAACACTTCACCTCCACAAATATCTATTAAATCAAAGAACAAAGTACAGCATATCCTCAGTAACAGCAACAGAGCACTGGGGGTCTCAGCAAACACAGCTCTAAGCGATGGAATTGACTGAAGTCTAGGATTTTACAGCAATACCAGAATTTAATTAAAAAGTGAATTATTATCTGGGAACATAATAGCTCATTGTTGAGGACCTTACTGCAGTTTGGAGAAAAAAAACCAAACACTTCTAACACATTTCAGATACATAAAATCCAAGCAAGCAATTAATAATTTGACAGATACATACAAATCCATGTTGTTTTTCTATATACCTCTTACTTCCCTTTATTACTCAAAAATTTCAGAGTATCCAAGTATTCCAAAAAGAATCCAGCAGCCAAAATAAATCACTGTGATGAGATATTTCAGAGCATGCAAACACAAACACCCTCCCTATACACACCCAGAGCGTCTGCTCCATGGATGCATTTAGAGGCCAGAACCCCATCCCAGCTGCTCCCCAGGAACTGCATGGCCCAGGAAAGGCTGTGACTTGCAACCTGAGAGTAGCCCAAGCTGTCTCAGAGCTGCTCTCCAAAGCATTCCTGAGCACCAAGCAATCTCAAAGGGTTTTATTTCTGGTTCAGACTATCCCTTTAACAGGATCATTTTCCCCATGGATTGTAATAAAGTCAGCAAGAAGCCACTTAAACTTGCATAAGGCTGCAGGAAATCTGCGGAGAGCTGAGGCTTTCACAGGGCCAAAGCCATGCTGTGCCTGTTAGCTCGTGTTTCCACAGCTCTGCTCAGCCTCACCTCCTGTCTCCTCCACATCCATCACACTGGGAGAATATAATTTCCCCCTTGCTTCTCACAGGAGAAAGTCCCCGGTTGTTTTACAGCTGGGACTTTGCTGCTTGGGCACATTTGCCACTGCCTCCAAGCAGGAGCCAAGTCAGACACAGCACTGGGAAGGCTGTTCCACAGCCCCTGCATTAAACTCCACTTCACTCCTCAGATACAACCTTTTTTAAAAACAGCACTTCTTCTCAAAGTCTGAGAACCCACCATTGCTGGCAAAGAGCACATGCTCCCTCCGTAGATATGCAAATAGCAAAGCAATTGACAAAGAAATCCCAAAACAAACAACCCCCACAAATGAAAGAGGAATAAGTTAATATCCTCTTTCACCTACAAGTCAGGTACAAATGCAAAGTATTTTCCCTATGAAAGAAAATTCTAAAGCCCTTTGCTAAGCTAACTTGCACCAGCAAGGAGTTTTTACAACTTTTTTACAAAGATGAGAGAACATGGCTGTCCTAGGTTGAAGACAGGTATCTGCTAGGGCAGGCACGAGCCTCCCTTGGAAAGCCCCTCCCTCCAAATTACTAAAATTAAGCAGCCTTCAGGCAAGATATGGGGAGGAATAACAGTCCTTTACTAGTGCATATAACAAGATACACAAGAACAATAACTGCGGTATTAACAACAAAGAAACAGAATCAGGTGCCCCATGACAGAGACGGCAAGAGGATGGGGGGAGGGGAAGGCTTGCTTCACCAACTCCCTGGGCTGTCGATCCCAGGTGCTCCGGCAGGGCTCTGATGAAAAGACTCCCCAAGCAGAGACACAGAAGTCCTGCGGCAGTGGATGCACGAGGTGGGTCAGCAGCTCTGCAGCAGTCTCAACAGGATGGCCCAGCAGGGCAGGGGGTGCAGGCCACGGGAAAATGGAGAAAGAGCAGCAGCAGAAGCTCTGTCTGGGTTAAGACGAGTCTCTCTCTCCCAGCAACCACAGCTCCGAGTGCCTTCTCCCCGCCAGAGAGCGAACCCAGCCCCGATCCGCCCCCGGGCGGCTGAAGTCTCTTGTCTTGNCTCCCCGCCAGAGAGCGAACCCAGTCCCCATCCGCCCCCCTCGCTCCTGGGCGGCTGAAGTCTCTTGTCTTGTAAACTACTCATAAGTACCAGCCATCAGGTTCCCCAGCAACAAATGGGATAAAATTCTATAGGTAAAAAGAACAGAAAGAATAGCACCCAATCCCCGACAATGGCTCAAGACGCTCTAGCCACATACTAACATATAAGCCCTGTAGCTACAAGTCAACCTTAAAACTGTAAAAACTAAAATGCTCCAGAAAAACCCACCACATAACAAATTTAGAGCAACTCAAATAAACCAGTTAAATGACCACAAATTTCAAGTTCAGGGGGATTTGTTTATCTTACCCTAGGAGAGACTAAGCTATCCAAAACAGAGCTGTGCTTTAATAAAACCTTATGCAAACACTTAGATATAAAAGGGATTTATTTAACAGTCTACCTGCAAGTTAGAAGTATTTTGCTGCACAGCACTTCCATCCAGAGCCCAGCTACAACCCCTGCTCTTTAGGCCCACCACAGCCTCTACAGAAGCAAATAAGGTCTCCTAATAAAAAGGTGGAAGCCATTCTCTTTCTAGTACAATCTCAAAAATAAGAATAAAACACTTAACTCACTTGAATTAAGGTGAAAGACCACATTTCTCAGAAAAGGAGGAGAACCTTTCTCTGCCAGCTTCAGGTCCCAACTGAGGGGAGCTGGTCTTTGGCCAGGGCTAATTAGCTAATTAACCCCAACTGCCACCATTATTGCCAGCACCTGTGGCAGGGCAGCCCCTCAGCTCTCTGCTGCTGGCTCAGGGGCAGCACTGCTCTGCCACCTCCCTCTCCAGCTGGCCCCAGCTCCCCAGGGCTGAAGGTGATCATGATGCTGGAATTCACATCAGCTGGAGCCTGGGCCACGGGAAGCCAGTGGCAGAGGGGCACTGGGGGTGTGTGGGAGCTGGCACAGCACCCAGGTGTGTCTCTACACAGCCCAAATGCACTGCTCGGTGCCAGGCTTTCAGAAAAATTATGCTGTAGTATGTTCTATACCACAAAGGCAGGGGTCTGCAAAGCCACTGCAACCACAGAAATGTAAAAAACCTGTTTTATCAAAGTTTCCTTTCCGGTGAAGCTTTTCCAGTCAAAACAGGTGAAGTCCTTCAGTTTGCCATCAGGCCTAACAAGAAAAAGGTGAGCATCACTGGGGCCTGAACTAAACACTGCTTAAGCTCATTATCCCCATTTTCCTTTACAGCTGAGTAAAATTTGAATGATTTATTTCCTTAAAATGTATTTGGGAGTCACACACAGCAAGAACTCCTCAGGCAAATGAAAGCTACACCCTCCTTTGATACACTGATGCATCAGTAAGTTACTAATTTATGCTGAAACACTATTTTAAAAGTTACTTGAAGTTATATTTATTAAAGTTAAGTTATATTTCATTCATGGATCTAACAAGACAAAAATTTTGTTCTAGTTTATATTTTGGCATGAACTAAAACCATTTAAATGTCTGCATTCAGATACAAGTGGTTAAGGCTCACCTACCACTTCTCTTTCCCTCCTGATACAATTCTCTTGAACACAGTTTACAAGTAAGTTTTGATTTTCATAGGTGTGCACATCTCAGAGTCCAAAGGCTTTTATGAAATTAAAAACCCCACTATTTTCTTCTGGATGCAGGAGACCCAGATCTATTTCCCTACGTTTTTTCCACTTTTCCATCTGTATTTGCTGATTCTTCAAACCAGTATCTACTAGTCTCATTGAGTAACATATTTTCAAACAAATTCAAAAGCAGAACTCACACTCTTTCCTGCAAGGGTCTCAAGGAAAAGTGCATCCTGAATACCCATCTTGACTTCCTTTAATGAAGAACACTTCTCCCTAGGGAAGACCACGAATTGCAAATTCCTCGGAAAAGGTTACAGTTAATGTGGATAGCATGCAATAGAATCAAAAATTACTTCATGATTCAGTGGAGCATGTTCCTATTTAAGTGTTACTGTATTTACTGCTCTAGCACTAAAACACAGTGACTCCTCCAGGAAAACACTTGGACCACAGCTCAAAATAAGGGTGTTATGTAAACAGCATCTGTCAGAACAGGAGGACAAGGCCCAGCACTTGGCCATGTAACCAAGCACTGACCCTGGGCACACAGACTGTGACTCCAAAGCCTGATACCAGCACTCTTCCTTGCAGCACCCCAGCAGCACCACAACTAAATAAGCCCCTCAACATGGGGTTTATTCTTCCTCTGCATGCAAAGCACACCTTGGGAAAGCCAAGAGCAGATCATTCTCCCAGGTAAGAGATTTTTTTGTATTTGAAGCACAACTACCTTGCTCCCTTTCCTGGATGAAGTTAGGAAACATGTCCAAGGAAGAGTTACCCATTGTACTGGGAAAGAGCATTCCTGCCCTGCATTACAGCTCACAGAGCAACCACAAAACAGTGGCACTGCTGCTCACAAACACGTGCTTGTAGCACAGGGTGGCTGTGCCCACAGGCACTCAGAGGCTGAACATGCTCAGCTAACTGAAATCACTTTGTTTTTAATAAAGGCACAGCCCACTATTTCTGTTTTAGCTCCATTACAGAGCAAAAGCAATGGTGTGCATTCAAACACTGGGTGCACAGAGCTGGTGTGTGCCACAGCAACATCTCACATGGGTAGGTATTGCAGGGAACTGAACTAAGAAAAGGGAATCCCCAGGCCTCCGGGGCTCCTCTAAATTCAGAAATCTTCCAATCAGGAGCCATTTGGAATACTTGTGTATACTGTCCAACAAACACATCAGACATTTCCAGGTGTTCTGACTTCCTTTTAACTCCAAAATGCATTTGCTTCCATCTTTTGGGATAATGAATGGAAAAAAGTTTCCAAAGTGGTCCTTGGTGACTACACTCATCTCCACACCACCCCCATCGCTTTCCAGCATTGACACCCCTGACTGGTTTTCATCACCCAGAGGGGACAGCTGACACTGATCTGTGCTGATAAGCACAACCATGCAGTGGAAAACAGCAGAACCTAAGACACCTGGACATCAGCACTCTGCCATGTTTCCAAAACATGAGAACTGGGACAGCTGGATCCTCCTGAGGCAGCATCTAATTGCTGAGAGCTGAGGTGTAGCAATGCTGGACATGTGTGCCCGACCTCCTTGTCCATTCCAGTGCTGGCATCAGTGAGAGGCATTTTTGGATGCTTATTCTTGTTCAACCAGGACAGCAGCAGCTGAAGTTTTAAAGGCTGGAGTCTCAGGAGAGTGCCCCACTTGCATCTTTACCCCAAGTCATAATACCAATGTATTTAATCTTGTCCTCACCAGTACCTTACAATTTTTGTTAGCAACCAAGATATCCAAGGTAACATGTGGTTTAAGTTGTCTGAGGAACAAACTCTCATATCCAGTCTTGGTAAATATCTGAAATGCAAAATCTAGTTGGTTGAACTTCTCACTGCAAGTATTATTTTAATTCCGTGTGTTATGCTCTGTACAATATTATTGTAAAAATGTATTTCAAAGAAACATCTTAAAACAATTTTTAAAATGCAGAAATTCCATTTATTATATTGAGAATATCAATTGCAAGAAGTCCTGCAATTCATTCTCTTCACTCTAAGTACAATACAGTACACTGTTCTCCACAATAAGTTACATAAAGGCAAATTTTATATACATATAAAAAAGGATCAGTGCCCAGAACTATTTGCACAGCATATCCGCTATTCAGAAATCAATCATTTAAATCTTTAGTTGCCTTCAGAATTCTTGAGCAAAATAAATCCATAAACAGATCTTAATTACCTGGTTTGAAAAAGGTTTTCAACTAATATCTAAATTCAGCAGAAACCATGCAAATGGTTTAACCACTGAATTAGCATTCTCTGCATTCATTCTATAAACAAATGTATTAAAAAACGAGGCATGCCATACAGTATCATATAAGACAATATGGAAAAAAATGACCTGCCTGTATTTGAACTGTTTATGCATCTCAAAACACCCAAAAGGGAAGTACCGAAGTAGCAGTGCCATTGTACAAGGCACAAATGAGACCACAGCATAATTATGCTTGAACATGCTCAAAAAAACCCAGTAAGACAAAAAAAAAAAAAAAAGGAAAAAGAATGAAAACCAACACCATAAAACATCCTCAAACTGAAAAAGTGAAGAATAAGGCTACTAGGATGATCAGTGGAAAGCAGAGCATTGTATAAAGAAAGACTGTAATAGCACTTGCTTTTTCAGTCACTGAAACAACTAAGAGCATATGGCGCCTTACAAAAATATGTCAAGAAAATGCCCAAAAGAGAAAGAATTCACAAGGAAAATACTGGCATAATAGCAAACAGGCCTCTAATAAATTCACATGGGAATGAAAAGATGGTTCTTCAACTTAAAAGAATGAGATACATAGGCAGGGCCTTGGAATAAGAAGGAGTGGGGTGAAAAATATTTAAGCAAATAAGTTTAATAGCACAACTCAGTTTAGAGAAGGGATGTGGCATCTACTGTGGGAAAAGAGCAGACATAGAAACACCCAGCTGGAATGTTCCCAACTTGTCTGATCCATTACTGAAATAAGAAGGTAGTTTCTTTTGCAGTGTGAACTTCCGTTATATGCTCTAAAATTCCACTTAAAAGGATTTTCATTTCCACTCCCCCAAATTATTCTCTATTCAACCATGTCAATGTCTGTTAATACAGCAAATGTGGCACCAAGCCCTTGCTGTGGAATGAGCACCCTGCACAGCTGCTGGACTGGTCAGCACATCCAATACCTTTCACGGTGAGATTACTTTTCCACACCTTTCTCTTGTTTCTAGAATGGAGTTTAAGTACAGTATCCTTCTAAAGTCACAGTGCAGTGAGCCATACTGACTGAAAATACTCAAGACACAAAATTTAATTCTCAAAAGAATGCAAATATAAGAACAGAAATGTACATGGAAAAGTGTTGAATTGTACATTCCACAGATTTTTTCCAGTCGATACTGAAGACACTTCCCTTGAACTACATATGCTGTCCAATTTAGCTGAGTTGCTTGAACTCGCAAGATACGTAGGTAAGAGCATACCAGTCAAAGGATTACTTGGAAAACAAACACGAGAACCAAAAACCCTCTAAGCTCTTCTTCAGGAAAAAGAGAGGCACTGTATTTGTAAGCTGAATTAAGGCTGTAAAATGATGCTGGTTGAGTGTGAATTTGCAGTCCTTGGGGAGCCCCTCACCCCACGGCCTCGCTGTTAGTCCTGTAGGCCTGCTTGCGGAGGTGCGCCTCGATCTCGTCGCGGAACACTAGCATGCCCAGGTGCGAGTGTGACGCCTCATTCATGGCTTTGGACTGGATGCACATGCGGTACTGCTCCGGGGCCAGCTCGTCTGCACAGTGCTTCTCGTGCCACAGGTGGAACAGCCCGGGCACCGGTGTCCTGACCACCATCAGATCACCGTGCAGGTACTTCCTGTACAGGTGCACGTCCTCGCCGCCCCAGCCTTTCACTTCCAAGTCAAAACCCCCTACAAAAACAGTGTCAGGAATCGTTACTTGGGCGCACAGGCAAGAGGAGCAACACTTCATGTCTTAAGTGCTACCAGATCTGGCATGACATTCCAGAAATTCTGCAGCAAGTAACTAATTTTCCCATGCCATAACATGCCAATCTGAGGGACAGGAGCTTCAAGGATACCACATCCTTTGTGGTGGAAACTGCCCAGGACACAGATTTCCTGACTTCAGAAAGTCTCTTAGAGCAGTGTCTCCAAATTGCATTATGCATGACATCCCATGTGACAGCTGCAAAAAACTGTAGACAAACCTCACTGGTTACGCTTTTGGATTATTTTTAGGAAGCAGAATATATTTTAGCAGCTGGAAAATGAAGCAGTCAAGCACCGTATGAGAAATCCTCTCTAACAATGCCAGCAATTACTCCACAGGAATACTCACAAAAGGCTGGATTAAGGCAAGGAACATGGTTCACCATTTTAGAGCTCTCCTGTGTTTCCAGGACCACAGTGAAGAGCAACCCAGGCTCTTGCACAATTTCAAAACTCCAAAATTGTTTAGTCCTCATTTAGCATGTACCATACAGATGGCAATATGACTGCTGTTAGCAATCAGCCTGCATTCAAGCCATCAGACAGCACACAAGGCTGTGTCATTACATCTTCTGGCAGACTATCCTCACCACCATCTTCCACATTTAAGCACACCAAGCTGCTCTCAGTTTCAAGAGCATGCCACAAGGGGGGGCAAAGCACATTGCTAAAGACTGCAACAACTGTATTCAGCTTATCAAGGTTATTTAAAATAAAGGATTTGAATGCTTCCTGTCTTCTTGTCTATGCAAGAGGCTTATTGAGTGACGTGTTTCTTAAACTTGATTAATTTGCTTCAAACAGACATAAAGTACCAAAAAAAAGTATTCTAGAAAGATCTAGAGTGAAGTGTTTCTACTAAAACTACTGTGTCTTTTAAAACACTCAACAGTTTTAATCAATGATGGGACATCAAAACCCAGATAAGTTAATTTATCTCATTGATCAAACTTGTCAAGCAAGTCTGATTACTGGGCTTGGGGAAATAACACAAGAAATGAATGTATTACTTTCCTGTCATTAGGTAAGACCAGAGAATCACTTTTCAAGCGCACAATTTTCTCTCTTTAGCCTCATCTTACCTACAGTCAGAAAGTCTGTCCGATATTGACAAGTCATCCCAAAGCCAAAATCCCGCCAGAAACCAGAATCCTTCTTGTGTACCTGCAATTTTAAACCAGAATAATTTTTAAATATAAAATACAGATATGGAGGTACATTGCACTTGGTTTTGCAGAAAGCTAAGTTCTTCCAATCATTTGTTCTGTGCAGAATAGAGCATAATAACACTTCTGGTATTTCTGTGTCATGCAGTCATGTGGGGCTTCCTGGTCATCTGCTGTTCACTTCACCCTCTGCCTTCCAATTCCGCTCCCCCTCATTGCAGTTGCTGCAGCACCACCTCTATTTTCCATGTATCTGCCCAGACCAAGCAGTAAATTAGTCCATGGCTCAATCATCTGTTCCCAACACCTCATTTCCTACCCATATTCTATGGCCACATTTGTCTCTTGGTCTGATATGACATGAAAAGTAAGCTTTGTGATTGAAGCCAGCAACCATAATACTATTAAGCTTAAAAGAGTGAACAGAAGAGTTGTCAGGCAGGGGCTCACTCCTCTGTCTCAGCTATGATTATCCAAGACTGTATGCAAAACCTTCCCTCCAGCTTTCAGTAGGATCCTTGAAAACAACGTAGGGTACTTCTTTTAATACAGCTCTTCTACTACTTTCTTCTTCTACTACTTTTTTTTCTACTACTCTCTTCTTTTCCTCCTCCAAACCTGTCCATGCCAGAAGTCTCAGCTGCAAAACCCAATTTCATCCATGCAGTCTCTTGAAAGAGAGTCAGAATGGACACATGATTCAGAGGTTTTTGCCTTCCACGAATGCTTTTGCTTGCTGGAACATAAGATGAAAAGTTGCTGCCATGCAATGCCACCATCCTCCTAAAATACTGGCTTGTCAAGCCAGAATAAGCAGCAGATCAGAACTACCAACTTAATTTGGTTAATAGCAATTACTTCTTTTAAACTAGGTGAAACTCCAAGTTCATCTAAGAATGAGTTTTGTAGTGTTTGACAAGGTTTTTTTCCAAGTACTTTGTCCATAATGGAGAAAAATGTTCAGATATGCAGTGCCAAAGATTGTAAGATATCCCAAAGAGACTATTAAGTTACACGTAATTTTGTTTTAATACAAAGCACACCTAATTCTATCCAGAATAAATGAAGCTGCTTACCAATTGCTGCTCCACAGGAGGTGGTATATCTTGGTTGGCATAGACAATAGCAGGATTGTAAAGGCTGAATACCACAGGATAGAAAACCTTTTTCCCTGGAATTCAAAAGATAATTGTTACTCACTGCGGGCATGCTTTCTGAAGGTAAAAAGAAACCAGAAACACATTTTATGTAAAATATTACCTATAATTAGGCATCTAGTGGAAATAAATAAAAACAAGCTCTAGCTGCTAAGATTTCCTACCTAGGAAGCCCATAACATCTAGTGGGGCAGAACCCATAGGATTAAAAAAACCACATATGTATGCATATTACACTTGATTTACATTTACATATAGTTATACATGTTTACATAAAATATTAGATATCTCAGTGTCATTCTAGGTGATTGAAAAAATCCTGCAATAATGATATGTAGTAAAACTAAAAAATAATCAAATCCAAGTAACACCTTGCATTGTTGAGTTTTATGAATTTGTCTCTTTCTACAAATATGTAAAAGCAGGTACATCCAGGATATTCTGCAAGGGCATCAAGCATCATGAGAATCCTGACTGTGCTGAAAACACCAGTTCTGTGTCTGTTATAGAAGCCAGGTAAATATTTTTGCAGTAATGTCTTGCATCACCAGTGCTGCAAAGGTATTGACAGGAGTCCACAAGAATATTCACTATCCTGACTTGGGCATGGACTCTGAAGGAGTGAGCAGCCTTTTCAGATCTTATTTGAAGCAAAGGTAACAAACTGCCAGTATGAACTTCAAGCAGTCTCCTGAACTCTCTTTCTTGTTAAAGCTCACAAAATACTCCTCTCCAAAATTCTTCCAATTATTTACACAACCTGTTTCATGAAGTACAGAGACAGATAAAAATGAAAGGAAAAGCAAGAAACAGAACCCAAATATCTGGCTTCTGAAGAATTTTCTTGCCTGTTAGGTGATGAAAAAATATTGATTCCAAATTGACATTTGGAGAAAATGGTTTCTGACTGCAACAAATTTGAAACAAGAGTAAGCATTAAAACACAGTTTGACAGGAGGAGGTCTCCAGTAGCATGCTTGTTAACTCAATAAAGCTTTAGCCTTCTTGGCAGGAGCTTGTAGAACAAGCAAGTGTCATACAAACTTAAAAAACCCAATCTGAATATTTCAGAGCTTGGGATGGAACAGTGGAACACGAGCTCAGTCTCCATAAGGAGCACATTGTAGCTCTACTGAAAACCATCCATATGTGACATCTTGGCCATACAGGTGTGAAAAGAGACAAACCAAATTTGTTAGAGATTTCAGCATAACAAAAATCATCTTCCACTGTAAAGAGTTACAGTGAGTTTTGTTACACAGGTTTACATGTAGTCTAATTGTTAAAGCAATTAAGCGGTCCAGCTTTTTTTCAGACAACTAAACCTCAAGAAAACATGAAAACTGAACATGTACAAAAAAAAGACAATGCGTTCTTAAAACAAGCTACATTAAGGCAGAAACTATTTCTCAGTCTAAATATTATTGCCTTTTGTGCAGAGTATGATTCATTTTTCAGGCTGTGTGGTACTGAACAAGCTCCACTATTCTAGTTGAGTTTTCTTTGTTTTCTACATGCTCAGCACAGGTCAGCTGAAGTCAAGCACGGTGACAAAGCTCTGTTCAGCAACAATAAGGGAACATACCGGGCTCGGCATTTAAGCGACAGCTGTTGAGGAATTCAGCAGTGAAATAAACATCAACATCACAGAAGAACATCAGGACCTCGCCCTTTTCCCAGGCTCTGGCACCCATGTCAAGTCCTCGGCCTCGGTTAAATTCCTCATTCAGAGAGACAAGCGTGTAATTGTGGAAGTCAGTTTCTCTACAAGAAAAACAGAGCCAAACCCAAAATAAATCCGTCAGGAGGGGCAGAGGGACCATTTATAGTTTTTTAGCATTTTACAGGAATTTCATTCCAGAAATTTAAAAACAGTTATATAATCAGGTGAGGGGAAAGAAAAGTCTGTTACACTTAGTTGTCTATTTTAATTTTAAACCTCATAAAATGATAGAAATCAGTCTTACTTTGTAACTTCACTTTGTATTTAATCATTCAGACGGATTAAATGTCCTTTTGTTAACTGACACAAATTAAAATGCTCTCCTGAATTACAATGGCATCTAAAATTTGTCCGCACAAACCAAAAAGCCTTGACCTACAGAAATATCTGTCTTCACCAGCTCAGAGGTGAGGGCAAACAGGAAGCCACAGTTCTGGCATCACCAGACTCAGGGGGCAAAGGCCATCTGGGCGTGGGTGCCACCATAACCCAGGCACTTTGCTTCTCACTGTTTAACAGTGGCACACATGCCTGTACTCAAAGCAGAAGAGTGAAGGAGCAGCCAAAGGAGACTGGAAACACCCTCAGAGAACATCTTCAAGCTCAGTTAAATGTCTGCTTCAGAGACACTTCAGAGGACAATGCTTGAGGAGAACTGAGTGAAGATACTCAACAGTAGTACCACTAAAAACAGAGCACCAGGTAAATACTCAGTGAGCCTGCAGCACTGACTCAGTGTTCTGAGGGACATCTCAGAGGGAATGGGGCAGGCAGCAGAGGCCTCAAATATGGAGGGGTACAGCACACAGCCGGTGCTAGGGAGACTGCAGCAAAAAATGCAGAAATTCTCTCCTCCCTTCCTACAAGGTGCCTGTATGTGTCAGGCCAACTCTCCATCACACGCTCCAAGCTGGTGACAAAGCAGCTGTGTCTAGTGGAGCATCCTGAGATAGGGATCACAGGAGAGCTCAAGGGAAAAAGCTCCCAGCTGAGGGATGAATGCAAGAGCTCAGGTAGTAAAGGAGCCCTTTGGCTACAGGGTGCTGACACTTGTTCCATCTCTCTGGAGCAAAAACCATAAAAAACATGTTTGGCAATTTTACATCCATCCTGATGTAATGCTGCTGCTGCTGAGACAGCCATGATGAATAGTTTAAGTTATTTTACAGCTGAGAGTAAGTACAGGCCTACTTTGACTACTACATTTCTCTTCCTGATCATTAAATAAAATTGTTTCTCCAGTGAAGTAACTATTAAAATGTACATCCCAGTTCCCAAGAACTTAAACTCTAATCAATCTGTTAGCATGACTGAATATCCACTCCAAAACTCACCCCTGTTGTTTTTTGGACTGTCAGATAGAAACCTCAAAGTCTTTTCTGGCTATAACTTGATTTCTAGTAGTCTTCAGGAAACTTTTGCAACCTAAGCTGTAAAATGGCAACCATAAATGTGTACAGTAAACAAATAATAAATTTCCCAGTAACCTGTAATGGAGTATAAACTTTATTTGGTTTATTTCTTCATTCTTTTTAAAAAATCTGTTTAAAATGCCAATCAATACTGTTTGTACCTACTAATTTTGGATTGATACACTTACCTAGCCACAGATTCTAGGATGCTTTTTACTTCTGATAGACCATCTTGCCCAAAGTACACCACTGTGAGATGAACACGCTTATCCTGATGAATGCACACATCCCTATAAGCACAAAGATAAGCTGATATTAGTAATTACTTGCAGTACAACAAAAAACTTTAGGTACTCAAAAGCTACTGAATTAAAAAGAATTAGCAGATTGAAGTATTCTGGTTAGGCATCAAATGGCTTCAAAGAAAACAAGGGAAGATATTTTCCCCTCTTCTTTCCCCATCTTGCCCATTTAAATCAGAAAGTTCCAATACTGTGTGTCACATTCCAACACCTTATTGTATAAACAGGCACTCTACAACTGATGTAAATGCAAAAAATACGTTCAAGATCATCTGTGTCCAGATTCCCAATGATCCTGGTATTTGGTCCTTTTGCTGCAATTCAAGAATCTCTTAAGCCCTTTTAGAAGGAATGTTTTCTCCACATAGTAGCTTCAATTACAAACATCCCAAGGCAGTTGCACACAATGTTGGAATCATTAGCTCTGTTGCAAATCAACCAGAAGAGCAATTCATTTTGCAAAGGAAACAAAATACTGAAAATCAGCAACATAGCTCACTATATAATTTCATGCACCTACCTAAAGTTTTGCATAAATTGTGCAAATGCCTCAGTTCTTCCAGCAAGAGGGACAATAATGTTAATGATCGATCTAGAAATATCGACTGTTTCACTCTTCACTTTCATGAGGGGTCCAAAAGGTCGGAACAAGGTGACATGCCTGTACTCCATGCCATCCATCTTCTTATAAAACAGCTCATACTGTGTCCCCTTATCTCTTTCTGTACGATAGTAACCTGAAGAACAAGTCACACAAGTAATGTGTAAAGTCAAAGATCCCAGCAGTTGTATTTCACAAACACTGATTTTCCCAAGAACTAAAGAAGTGGGGGCAAAGCTTTTGGGTTTCTCCTAAAACATACGAAATTTCCACAAACTGTTATTAATCACCCTTCTACCACTCAAGGTCAGACCTAAGAAACAATCCCAAATGAACTCCAGCTTTCCCTGCTTCTTACAGACAACATGTTTCATGGTCCTACGCCAGCTTCTCAGACAGAATTAAGAGTTGGGTCTTCCCAACAAAAAGGGAATTCAGCTATTTGCTATGGAAAAGGATGGCTGAAATCTAATATTGTCTGCTTTTAAGTCCTTCAGTAAGAATCTAACCCTGAGCTAGTCCTCTGTAAAATCTGAGATCATCTGGCCAGTAATCAACACAAGAAAAGAACAATTTGTTCTGTGGGCAGAACGAATGACAGTAACTTGCCTGACAAAGTCTGCAAAATCTGACATGTAGCATCTAAACAAAACAACTGTGTAATAATGCTGGAATGCTTTTAAATTGTTTTCACTGCCAACCAGTAGTTAATGCTTTCTATCTGATACACAAATGGTATTTTACTATACCCATAGTCTTCTAAGGACATAGGCAGAAGTTTTCTATGTGGCTATCACACTTTAGGACAACAAGGCTAGTCCCTCCAGAAACAGGAGTCTGTTGAGAGATATTTTACTTCTAATGGGTAGAAAGATATCTGTTCATTTCAGAACATGGTCCTTTAACTTAAGGATGATCAAGGAAGGAAGTTAAACCAAGAGATTCTAATTTTACACCACATAGGAAAAGACTGAGGCTCATCTGGGGTTTTGACCCTTCTAAGATGTGTGTTGCTAATTCCATACCTATGCTAACCTGAGAGTAAGAAATGATGACAGGAAAAATCCTCCAACAAAAATGCCTTATGTTCATCCCATCTCTGCTCTCCTCTCACCAGCAAGGAAAAGATGTATTACCCAGAAGAACCACAAGCTACACCATGAACTGGCATTACATTCCAGTTAAGTGGCCACCCAGACCATAGAGAAAGTTACAAACAGCTGCACAGTCCCAAATGTGATGCACATCCCTGCCCTTGCAGGATGCCTTTGCATTCACCTGGCTGCCCTGAACTGCCCCTCCTCCAAGCCAGTTTCCTCAGCAGCAGAAATTCCTCCCAGGCCTCCCATCCAGAAAGCATTTGGTGACAGACCACAGAGCAGACAAGCTATACCGGTGACACAAAAGGTTCTCTTTGGAACCAACATTGATATTGTCCTTTCCGTTGTCTTTCTTTGCAACTGAAATCAACACTGGACAAACAATGTGAAGGAAGCAGCTCTGAGCCTTAGAGCAGCTTGCATTTTACTGTCCCGGGAACCAGAAAGAAGAAATGACAGAGCTCTGTGTCTCTCTCTATGCCCAGGCAAGTATTCTCCATGTTGCCCTCCCTTTCAATACAAGAAGCTAAGGAATGTGCACACCACCTTCACCTAACCTCTCTATATTCCAGATTCCATTTATAAAGAAAGAATCTTCCCCCTAAATCTACCTGTGTTCCTCTGCTGAAGCCTACATCCCCAAACTAAACCCAGTTTCACTCAAAGATGTTCCCTCCTTCTGCTCATCAGGTCTGTCTTTTACAGCAAGCTCCTTATGCCCTGTAACCCATCCTGTCTTGTGGGCAAGCACGTGCACTGGCAGACCAATGGGAAAGGTGGATGACCACCACAGAGGGGCTGTGGGACATGTGATGTAGCAGAACAAGCTGGTCCATCACACTGGAAGTCAGTGATGACTGAATCCCTTAACTGAGAGGCTTTTACCCTTTGAACAAAGTTCTGCAACGCTCTCCTTGAAAAGACTGAAATTCACATTTACGCTTTCATCAGCACTGAGATGCTTAAGTACGCACCACATTTTAATGCTTATTTTCAAATCATTATTAACTACAAATCCTGAAAATAGTGTTCCAAACAATGAAAGTCCTCAATGCTGACTGCCAGAAACAGCAAAAGATTTTAAATCCCTCTCAACCCTTTTCCATTCCAACCCTCTGTGCTGCAGTCCAGCACCGCAGCTTGAAAACAGCCTCTTGGGTTAATGGAGTAGCTGATGCACCATGGTGCTCGTACATCATCCTTTCCTGTAACAGACAGCAAATACTTTGTACCAGGACTCATGGGGAAATTAACGTTCAGTATTTTCTATTTTACTATTTCCTCTGCTATCAAATAGCTGTTTACAGATAAAAATACCATTTACAACACAAGTGAAGATTTTAAAAAGCATACCAGCTGCCAATAGCTTACATTTAATCAAATTATAAACTTAGATGTCAGTCTATAACAGAAGGCTGAAGTAGAGAGTAAAAATTTCTAGATAAATTTTAAAAAATTAAACAAAAGCAAAACCTACTGCTGTAACTTCATAAAGACCTCAGTATGCAAATTCAAATCTGAACAGTGCCTTGCCAACATTCAATTGTTGAAATACAAGATTCCAAACCTTTGAATCTCAACATGCTACTAAAGGCACACTTATTTTAAACAGTATGTACTCCTTAAGTTACTCTCCTTGCTATGAGCTAGCCTCTCTTGCTAATCTACTAATTTGAATACTTTTATGGGACTAAAGTTTCTATGCACCAGAAGCCAGATTTGAGAACAGCCAGAAAAAGAACCCACATCTGGTTTACTTCTCAGTGTATTCAGGTTTTTAACACTTGGAACTGACTCATTTAATAAAACCTGTTATCTCATCTTCCAACTACCATACACTGGCTGCCATTCAAAATAGAACTCCACAAGCAAAGAAATAAAAAGCAGCAGAAATAATTTAACAGCTGCTATTCCTAATCCATGAAGCTTTACTCCCTTTACAGAAGTTCTGCTTCTCACCAAACAAATTAAACCTAGGAATCCTGGTTACTCAGTTAATCAGTTACTATCAAGTCAAAAAGCTGTTGTTCTATTGCCATTAGAACAACAACAACTAAGCAAGTATATTACTTGCTTTACAACTACCAAGAAGTGTTTGGTCTGTGGACTGAAGACATACAATCTGGCTTTTTTGGTATGTATTAGAATTCTCCACTGGAGTTCCCAGGCAGTGGCCAGTTTCTGGTTTTATGCAGCACACACAGGAGCGGCTGTTTGCATGAGAAACAGACCACACTGTTCAAGGGGTGTTGGAAGCATGCAGCATGGGAATAAATGATTTTTACATTTCAAGGTTGGGTGGGGAGTATTCCTTTTCAATGATGACCTCAAGAAAGTTTCTAGACTTTGCACAGTTCCAATTGGGAACACAGAAGCAAGAGAAATGGACCCAAACAGCACTGCTAGATATTAAATAACAAGACCTTTATTAGCCATTAGTTAATTGATAATTAGTTTCTTAAAACATGCTAGTGCTTCTATTTTCCAAAGGTTAATTTAACATGTTTGTGCAATGGAAGAGCTTTTAATCTCTTGATTTAAAAAACCAATTACACTGATAAATGTAAACCCAAATAAGCCAGTTACACTGATAGTGAAGTGTGTCCATGAAGGCTCCTCAAGGCTTCTCTATCACCATTCAAGACTCAATGTCACAGGCTTCTGGAGAAAGGGAACAGACAGAGGTAATATTATTATGTTCTCTGAATTACTCTCAATTTCTCCATATTATCAAACACTGATCTCAAAGAAATCTATTTTTAATGGAGGGGTATCTTAGAAAGTGCAGCTCAGCAATTTTATCCATTGTTCATAATCCTAAATCCATTCCTTTGTGAAAATATGTAAAATTGCATCTTTTATCCTCTCTAGGGATACTCTTCATCCAGGGAAATAAGATACCCTTGTTTCTCATACATTTAGATCTAATGTAAACACTAAAAAAAAAAAAACCAAACTTCAAAGTGTTTCTCAAACAGGAACTGCAGAACAAGACTTTTTTCACGTCAGATTTTTGTTCTGTCAGTATTAGAATTCTGGAAGTTTCTTTATGGGTTGCTGCAAAGGAAAACAGGTACAGCAAACAGAGCTGAGAAATTTGCTGGTTTTCTCTTCATCAGCAGAACAAGTCAACTGAGCTTTGTGAAAAATAATTTGAAGTTTTCAGAAAGTATCTTTGTAGTTGTAATATACACTTAGAAGTCTTTTTTTGTTTCTTTTTCCTTAGTGCTATTGCACAAAGCCTGGACATAACCATGATGTGGCTGTGGCAGTCTTGCTTTATCACAATTCCAAAGCAGATTTGGATCATCACTTCGTCTTGCAAAAAACCAACATCAGTTCAGCAAACACTTGGCCAGAGTGCTTGCTATTGTGCAGCTTCCTTGCACCACTGGCAGAAAATGGAACAGCTTCATGCAGAGCCTACCAAGGCTGAGCATGCAGCAAGGCAGCTGCAGGAACAGTTAAATCAAGGACACAGAGCAAAAATGCAGAGTGGCAACAAGAAAGCTATCCATCAGCATGTATTTGGAATTTTTTTTTGGCCTGCACTGTATTAAGAGTAATAAAAATCAGTAGATTCAGACTACTGTGAGTATTACTGGCCAATTAGATGTATTTTTTCAGAAAGTAGTTTATTTAGGAAATTCCTGCTTTCAAAATAGAAAGCAGATCAATTTTAAATCCAAGTTATTAGTATTTGTTGTCTCAAGTTACTCCAATATAGATAAATCTTGAAACACAGTAAGTAAAAAAAAAATTCTTACTAGACAGTGGTATTTCACTGACTGGGCATCAGAGGCAACATAAATGGTGGGAAAGAACTTCAGACATACTCAGCAGACAATAAAAAGACACCATTAAGTAAAATTGTCTAGAATTGTCTATTCTAAACTTATTTAAACAGTCACCAAATTCTCTAAGGAGAGAGTACCTGAAAGTACATATCACAAAAGATTACATAGTTCAAAGTTTAGTCTACTATTTCACAAGTCTAGGTAAAGAGCATTCATAATTCCCAGAACCAAATATTGACCTATATAAAAATAGGCTGTTGAGGTAACAAGCTAGAAGACTTTAGAATAAAAATGCCTTTTTCTTGTAGCACAGTTTTGTGGGTAACTTTTTGTATATAGATATGCAGTAGTTTTGAGGAAAAAAATCCTGCAAATCAGAAGATAAAATCTACTTATCTATACTGAGTATAAAACATGATGGTTATGTATTAATTAACGCAGTACCATGTTTTCTCTTTTGTCCCAGAAGTAAAAAAAAATTATCCACACACCAAGTTTCTCAGCCTCCAGTTTCAAATTGCACAATACTCTAGTTTTAGTCACAAACCACTTATTACAAAACAATTGCCAAGTGAAGAGGATGTAGAACTTAAATTATTTGCTTCAACTGAAGCCAACTTAAAAACTGTTTCTCTAAATGAGCAACACTAATAAAGCTGATACACCAAATCTGCTATGCAATTTGATCCTACCAGTTTAGGACAACTTAAGGGAGTAGTATTTGATAAACAGAATGGCATCAGCTTTCCAACTGGATTTCCATCACAAGGGGATGCACAGGCAGTGGAGGCACTGCTAGAGCCTGTTCATGGAGCTGGAGGGCAAGGGACGTGTGCATACCAACACTAGCTGGGCCTGCTTCTTACCTCTGAGCTCCGGAAAAACAGGGGTGGAGAAAAATATGCTAACATTCACAAGATGCCTTTTTTTGCTAGCTAAATTAGCCAGCTGTACTTGCACATTAAAAAAAAACCCCAAAGAAACCCACACAACCCACAACTTCTGTCAGAAGAAAGATACTAATAGATATAGATAACCCTATGGCTGGTTGCTAACTCACCCATGTGCAGCATAATAGATTTGTCTTTCCCTGTAGCTGCCATAACCCTGTGTTTGAAGTTACTATCTTTACAGCAAAAGGAAATTAGTTTGATTTCAAAAAACAAATACAGGCGTGAACAAAGGCAGATGTATGAAGTATAATTCTAAGGTCCTAAAACTATTTGCTTTCTTGAACATCTGTCATTAAAGGCAATATGCTAAAAAAAAAAAAAATCAACATCTATTTCAGTCATGGTAAAATAAAAACCAACTAGAGCACAAGCAATACCTAAAACAGCAATGGAAGAGCAGCTGAAAACTTAATGCAGAAATAAAGAGTAATAATGACTACCCCTGGAAAAAATAAGAGGGTTTTAAATGAGAACTGAACTAAGAGCCTAACACAGGCTGTGTTGCATTGACCCAGCTGGGTGGATTCCATGCCCTGCACCACCTTCTGGAACAAAGAAGAGTGCTTGCACCAACTTTAAACACAGCAGCTGTTAAAAGCAGAGACTTCTTGCACTACAGACCAATTACATCATCCGAGACTGAAAGAACCCATTATTTCAAGGCCAATGTTACCTTCCTCCAGCATGTTTGCTTAATAATACAGACATCAATACTTATTCCAGAATCCCTTCTACAGTAATGGTCTTACTACATTGTCCACGTTTGGTTTTTAATGGCAGCATGAACTGTATTTAACACTGTAAGTATAAAGAACAGGTACTAGGACAGTTTTTGATAATACTTATCTCCATCCCACAAGACCATACCTTAGAAGACACCTGTTATGGGATTTGTCATTACTGCATCTTTAAAGGGCGTTACTAAGTGTTGAAAGCTTAACTGATACATGTGCCTTTATAACGTGTTCTGCAATTAAACTTACAGGCAAAGAGAGACAAACTGAGACAAAACTGAAGAAAGAACAAGAGAACAGTTCAAGACTGCAGAGCTTAGCAGGCCCCATAACTGTATACCATGAAAGCTCTATTCAGCACACCAAGTTCTTCAGCTGACAGGCCCAGAATACAGCCTACATCTCCCTCCAGTATGACTGTGTCAACTCCTAAGAGAGTCAAATACCTGAATATCAACTAAAAGTGGCATAGAGATGAGTGAAGAAAAACAGGTAGCTTTATACTGGATTGCTTAACTAGTCTGGAACAAGAGAGATGAATCAATTTCTCCCTCCCACTGCCATCAGTTGCACTGGAAGTCTTTCAGTTATTCAGTAGCATAGCAGTTGTCACACTGACTTTGGCCACAATCAATTACAAATGCATCCATATTTTAAACAGATACAGCTTTCCCCGTACACCTCTTGTGTGAGCCCTTCTGAAATGCATTTGTTACTCCACAAAAAACACAAGATAATGAAGCAGTAAATATTTTCATCATTAGAAATAAAAGTTCTTAGTGTGCAATTACTCTTCAAGACTCTACTCAAGCAGGTAAAACATCTAAAAGTACCAACACCATTAAATGCTTGCTCTGACATTTTGCTAAGCAGCTGGGAAGCAAGTCAACATACCTTCTATAAAATCATTTTCACTATATAGCTGCCTGTCTCCTACTCCACCATCTTCATCTTGTCCATCTTCTTCATCTGGATTATTGATAACTTCTAGGCCAGCCTCGATAACTTCCACCAATTCATCTCGTTTATCCTTTCTAACGGGTTTCTCTTCTGGATGCCGAGTGAGCCCCATCTCCAACTGGAATACTTTCATGGATGTAAAGCTTTCAAAAGGAATGACTCCATACTCACTAGGCAGTTTGGCCCCTACGCTCACCTCAGCTTTGTCAATCTGGGAATGAAGAAACTCTAGCAGATCACTGGATGTTTGTTCTTTGGTGCCCTGGTAGTTCATACCATTGACCTTTGGGCTCTTTTTTTCCTGCAGGGACTTCAATTTGTCACTCATTTCCTGAAGCTCTTGCTTTAGCTGAGCAATCTGACGTTTCAGACTGGTAGCTCGGTTTTGATAATGCTCTTCTTGTTCCTGCAGAAGAGCTTGATAGTATTCTTTACCCATGCTTTCGCCTACGACACCAGGCAGAGATCCATTGCCATCTGTTTGTGGAGCACACTCCAGCAAATACATGAGCAAGACTAAACTGAATAGTAAAGCAAGGCCCACCAATAGCCAGCGAGTCCTGGCTTGAATTACTAAGCCTCTTCTGGGCATTCTCATATTATTTCTGTTTCCAATCCTAAAAGATTACTTATCTGCTCTTGCTTTCCAGGGGACATCACCCCAGATTTCAAATCTTAGAGAGGAAACACAACTGTAATAGCTACTACAAGTTCTGGTAACATAGCTGATGAGCAGTTTTCAAGCTTTGCCTTAATCAGGTGTCATTGCAGAAATGTAAATCTGGAGTTTCTATGTCATCCATAACCATCAACTGTGAGTCTGGTTGACGCCATACAATTTGTTCAGGATTTCCTACCCCAAACAAAAAAAAACTGCAAAGGAGGAGGAAGATGGAAGACACCAGCAAGGAATCATATTTCCATTTCCTAATTCAGCCCTAGTTGAAGTGGCTTAGTTTATTTGAAGTTTTGTGAGGGAAATCTGCAAAAGTAATTTTGTAAGCTTTGAATAGACAGCAATTTTCCCCCTCCACTATGTGTGAGTGCAATCTACAGTTTAGTAATAGTAATTTTCATTGGCTAGTCATGCTTTTCTTCTGGCTCTTGAGTATTTTATTCCACTTCCTCTCCTTTCCTTGGAATTTGTGGTTTGAGTCAGCAAAATGGAGACAGAACCTAAAATTAAAAGAAAAGTGCATATTAGCACTACAAAGCAGACAGTCATTTGAGAAACACATGAACAAAGTTCTAACACATACATGCAAGAGACTGCTGGTGGAAGGAGTGAAAAAGGGAGAAAGAAAAACATTTCTTTTCCTTGTATTACCCATCAGCAACTCCCTTTGACACAGTGTCTGGAAAATAGTAATATGGACAGTCCAATAAAATGCATTTGTCACACAGCTAGCCAAAGCAGTAACGGTTCTTCTAGTCTCATCACTGTTTATTTCACATTTGTTTTTACTCCCCCATTCCTTCTTGGGTTTTTTGTTTTGTTTTACTCTGTGGGAGGAAAAAAGATGCCAACAAACACCATGCCTTTCCTATTCCTCTAAACTTAAAAATAAATAAATAAAGAAATCCCATGAACTATTTAGAAGCAGCAGAAGCTTGCAATTTCATTTGCTTTTACTTTAAGTAAATACCTTTCAGGGTATAACTGTTCACTCATGAATAAAGTATTATAGATTTAAATATCGACGTTTACAGAAACTGCATTTCATATTAAGTCAAATTGAACAGAAATTAAAATTCAAATGCCAATCCCTGATTGATGAAAGGGATCCTGAGATTGTCCATCCACTAATAGTTCCATGTTCTGATATGGTCAGGCTAGCACGAAGAGGCAGTGACTATCTGCATGGGTCACACTCTTATGTGACTGACCAAACCAGCCTAGAAGCAAAGATCAGAGAAACAGACCACAGTTATGCAAGAGGGGGATACCAAAAATCCTACTCAGCACTTAGAGCCAGCTAAACAGATTATGTGCCTCTTCAATGAGAGCATAAAAAAACTAAGAAGTAAGCTCAATGCATGATAGTCTACTTTCAACATTAATAAAATACTTTCATTTAAAATTTGCTTGTATAAAATAAATGAAGCTCATTAAAATTTATCCAGGGACCTATTAGCTGTACATTCATTTTGACTGTGTTATGCAATTATGGTTTGGGGGAAGTTCTGAGACTCCCAGTTTAGTTTCACTATCCTTATGAGACCAGAAAAAAATTGCTCCCTCCCAATACTCCTCCTATATGGGTTAGACAGAACTTACCTGGTGCTTCCAGCCCACCTTGTGCTGACCTTGTGAGTCAGTCAGGGTGTCACCATGCCACCCAAGTGCTTACAGCAAACACCTGGCACAGTGTCCCCCCGATTGTGTCTTTGTGGTACTCCTCCCTTCCCATTCACATTCCAGCACAAGGATACTGCTCCAGTGCCAATCAGGTATCCCTGATCAGTGGTAACGTCATATTCAGCATCTTCACTTGCAAGAAAGCTCCAGTTACAAGGCCTGAAAGATTAAGTGACTTATTCATAACCACCAGCAGCAATGCCTGCCACAGCCAACCCCAAGTTTGCAGGCATATCACGCACACCGAGTTTGGCAAGAGCTGCACACCTTGGAGTTGTCCAGCTGAAGCCCACAGGACTGCTCAAAGTAGTTTTTAGTATCTGTAGTGCTTAAGTCCCTGTTAATAAATAATTTACATAGATTACGTAGAAATTCTCAATACAGCAGATGAAAGGCAATTACTCATCTGAAACTGAAACTTTCAGAACTCATGGAAAGCTACTGGAGACTTTGATATAAGTAACAGTTTTATCAACTGAATACTAGATTAACATCCTTTTGAGTCCCGACAAGCCAGAAGTTAGTCACTCCCCACTGCACAAACACAATGTTATATAAATGCAAGTTGAATGCCTATAAAGAGTGATCAACACCAGATGTATCCTCAGACTACTGCCCAGATGTGATGAATCAAGAGAGACAGAAGAAAAAAAATCTACAGGATAAAGCCAGTTCCCAGAAATGATACAATATCATCCCAAGCCTTCTTTAGTACAAGGACGAGCATATGACATTTTAACATTTGTTACTGCATTCTTGTTCTTTTAGACTGCAGGAGGTGAAGCCACAATTAATAGCATAAGGAACTATAAGTTTCTTTAAACCTGAGTAAATGCTAAACTCTCCTAAAGCTACCCCATGCAAGAGCTGAGAGATCTTCAATCCATAAAGGCATACTGAAAAATGATCAAACTAACTTGCATAAAATACCAGTAAATCAAGTCCCATCTATTCTAATTGTTGTTAGCTGACAAATCATACCACTGAAGATGGAGCATTAGTCCTAATAAGCTTTTCTCCACCATTAAACTGCCCTGTGTTCAGCTTTGATGAGTCACTAAGTTTCTTGAGGTCTCATTCATGTCTTAGAAGCAAGGGAGAACAGATCTCCTGATGTGGCATCAGGAGGACACAATGTACCAGGAGATTAAGATCCCCTCAGAGAATAGCAGGGGGCAGTGAGAGAACTCTTGTTCTTCATACCTTTGCTCACTGTGGCCAAACAGACATCATTATGGCAAGCAGGAATTAGGGAAGTCACCACTCCCCCGCGGGGACTCGCTGCTGGCTCTGAGCAGATCTCTGGCCCTTCCCACTCGCACAGCAGAGGGTTTTTGGGGGAGCACTGCCCTGAGGGGTGCTCAGGGAAGAGACACAATAAGCCATTTCCCAGGCAATGAGAACTACATGAGCTGAGCTCACTGGTACTTTTCCTTCTAGGCTCTAATTACACCTTCAGCTGAAACCCTTTATCTACGGGCTAGGGACAATCCTATTAACAAGACAGCCTTCTTACAGAGACAGGCATTGCCTATTTAAGTTTGACCATTTTTTTTTTGCAACATCATAAAGAACAGGCGTTTTCCCCACTACAGCTTCACTTTGGCCTTTAAAGGCCAGGAATGTTTGTGCAACCAGTTATGTCAAAGATTAAAATTTTAAATTGCACGTGGAGAGCTGAATGGGCAAGTTAGTTTGCTAAAGCAATGGGAACTGAGACAATTGACATCCTTTTTGTTTTCCTTCAGTATTACTTCTGCTGAAGGAAGTCATCATAAAGGAGTAAGACATTTAATCTTGAATACTTCAAAGAGTGAGTGAAAGCAGTAAGAATCTCCCTTCCTTCTTATTCCATTGGGAAAGGAGGGCTTATGAGCAGTCTATTTCACTATGCTTTGTTTTCAGAGGGGCAGGGGGGGGGAAAAAAAGCATGCTCCGGTTTTGCATATTTACAACCCAAATTTGATATGAAATCAGTCTGGCATAGACCTATTTTAGGAATTCCAGTAACTAGGCTGTAGAATATGATTACGAGAGAAATCCTGTGAAATCCCAGAACAAGCAAAAGCACATGGGATCCCAAAAATCACAATAGGGAAACTAACTGGGTTACACAGAACATTCTGAAGCTTATAAAAAAGGACAGTAAGACTATCTGGTAATAAGCAAACACAAAGAAGTCCCTGGAATTTCAGGGCTTAAAGATTAAGTTCCAAAACTTTAACTTGCACATCCTGGTATTTAACTTCATATCAGTTCTTCAGAACAAGTCTATTTGCAGTAGTCTGTATGACCTCCAAAGAATGAGATGTCTGAGGCTTATACAAGGCTTATAAAGACCTGCAGGTTTTCCAGAAGCACCTGGTTGCTAATTCTTTCTGCAATTCCAGGGCCTTCTATATATTCAACAATGGAAATGTTTCTGTTCCTTACAAAAAAGTTCATTGATTCTCTAAGTACAAGGGAGTAGACCAGCATGTTAATTGAAAATGCTTTACTTTCTTTTTTTATTATATTAGCATTCTGGTTTTGTTCCTTGTTGCAAAGGATGAGTACATCTTTCTGAAGTGGGGAAACATTCACACTTAAGGCAGTGACCTAATTCATGAGGCACTTGGCTTCATGGCAGACCGTGAGGACATTCCTTGTGTGAGCATGTTTTACTTTAGACATGTCCTTTTCATTCAGCATGGCCTAGACGGTCACTGTTTAGCGGCTCATGAAATTCCAGCCGAGAGTTATTTAATTTTTCATAATTTCACCCAGATGCCACATATATTCACTGTCTTAAGCCTCCTCCACACACATTTCACTTCTTGGCAAGTTACACAATGAAAACATAAGGTCCCATCTCATCCCTTGCATATTCTGAAGAACAGTGCCATGGAGAATAGAATAGCTTGGAATGTTAGAGGAACACTGGGCACACCTTTATCTTCTCACTTGCTGAAACCAAACACAAAGCAAGTTGGGCATCTGCTATTGCAGACAATGTTTGCATACACCCCAGAGTGAAAAACCTCAAACCATACCTTGAGTACACATCACATCAACTCTGCTTAGACAGTCTGCTGAGGTACAGCCTCAAAAGACAAAAGAATTTGTCCAGGGTTTTATTACACAGTTCTAGTTGAGCAAGTACCTAAGTCAGACTTGTCAGCTATTAGGAAGAAAGGAAGAATATAAAAAAATTCACAAGACTGCTGAAGTTCTCACTTTCCACAGAAAACTAGCAAGAATCTCACTCTCTTTACTGACTGAAAAAAACCCCATATTTTTATTACAATTTTGCCATCTCATAATGCTTTCAGCTACGGCTCTGCCCTCCAAGCACACGCACATATGCACTGCTGGATGGGAGAGAAGTTAAAAGCCACTATAAATCTATGGAAAGACAACATGTATTCAATAAAACCAATAGGAAAGTGAAAATAATCACAAAATATTTTAGTCCTTACCAGTTTCACATTGAATTCTGAAAAACCTGAAAGTTTTGCTTGTACACAATGCCAACCACTGCCCATGATACATCACATCAAGCACACACAGCAGCTTATTTTCAACTTCCTGAAAGTTTATAGAATATAACACACTGTTCCAATTCACCACAACATCTCCCTTTAGTTGGTAAGCACCGAACTTCATCTTTACTGCTCACCTTACCCGGTTGACACCTAACGGAATTCTTCAAGCTACCTCTTGATTTTCATCTGTTTCCTTCCCTCTGTCAAAGCCAGAGTCCCAGGGGTGAAACACGGGGGACAACGATGACTGTACACTGATCACTGAGCATCTCACTTCATTTTTAATGAAGGACATGGGGAAAAAAAATGAACAGTGAATTGTCCACACTATCAACAGCCTGTGATGAATTTTAAAGTGCTCGAGCCTATCTGCAATAGGTAACTTCAGACATTTCTTTAGTTTCTAAATGGGAAGAAAAAAAAAAAAAAAATCAAGCCTTTGGCACAAGGACCATTCTAGAACTCACAGTACATCAGGAATAAGTAGTTCAGGCACAGGAGCCATAGGAAAAAGTTACTTCAGTGAAGGGTGCAACAATCACAGGATTTATTACTCAAAAAATAATATTCTCCATGCAAATGGTTTCTCTTACAAAAAGCAACATTGTTGTTTTGCCAGCAGAAATGCTGTGCTCCAAAATAAAATTAAGACCAAACCTCCACAAATTTCCACTGCCACATTAGAGACTGCAGTATACAGGGAAGATGTATTGGGTTTTTTATATTTCTTACTTCATGTGATAGATCAACTCACTCTCAGCATTAGGGAGAGTTAAAATCAATAAAAACCCTGCCTTTTCCAAGGACCAGATCCTGCTTATTAATTACTTCCTCTCAGGATACACAACTGAAGCAACACACTTTCTGCTAACTTTTAAAACACAGAAACACAGAAGAGAGGAGGGTTTCATTTTAATAGTGGTGTTCAATCATCTTAGAAATCAAGAACAATCAAGCAGGTCACACTCTTTACAGCTTGCCCAAACCTTCTCACAATTTCTGCCTCGGTTTCAAGTTCCCTGGAATATGTTTTTACAACAGCAAAACAGGCCATGGGGGCTGCAGGAAGGACCCATCCTGCTCATGCACCACACAACTCCTCCCTTGCCCCATGTACACGGCCAAAAACTAAATCAGCTCATCAAGCTGACAAAATAGGAACTACTGTGGGGTTTATTGCTTCTGTTCTCAGAGAAAGCAAGCAGAAGGTGATATCCAACAACCTAGAAACAGTGGTATTTTTGCCACAACAATACCTGGAAAAAGCAGTCACGCTGTCATCCTTGAAGGAAATATTAACTGTACTGTAGTGGTTTAAATGCAATTATTTCATAATCTACTGTGAAATAACAAGGAAAACGAGCAACCTTTTGCTGAAGCAGTTTTATCTCCTGTAACTGAGAGAAACAAGCAAGTTATCACTTGTCCTGGTACTTGTTGTTCCTAAACAAAACTAAATCCATTACACAATTAAGTGGACAAATGAAAGAACAGTATTATTCACATTATTTACTTAATAACTAATCCAAAGTAAGCAATGAACTTATGAATAGAAGCCCTGCTTTGGCTTCAGTGAATACAATGCAAATCCAGTTGTCTGGAAAATGCTGAATTAAATTTGAAACTTGAAACCCAACCAGCTACACCTTAGCCACTGGTCAGTATTATTCCATTTCAGATAAAGCCAGGAAACAAAACTCAACTCACAGTCACTTTATTGCTTTTATGAAGAGAGACATCTGCTTGGCAAGAAAAAACTAGGTAAAATGTCCTAGGTAGCATCAGCTGAAGGAGTTTCATTTGCTTGCTTGCTTGTTTTAAAGCTATTGTCTAAAGCTATCATGAAAGGCTCTTCTACCTTCAGCTTTCACAAGACAATAGCTTTTCTGTATGACACAACTTTTCCTATCATTTATATTATTTAGCTTGTGGGTTTCTGCACTGCTGTTGGGGATATTCCTCTTTTTAAATTTAGCAAGAAAACCACAAACTCCAAGTTCGGTGAAGCATGTCTTCTTCCCCTTATTGTCAGGGAATTAAAGGAACAGCAGTTTTATATGATGACACTTATTGCGCTTACTTTGCTGGTTGCTAGGGTTCAACCTAGAAATAAGAGCACAAGTACAAGAGCTACCTTAGCACAGTGATCAGGGAAGATCTTTCTCCTGGTATTCCCAACGTCTTGTAAGTAATGTTGTTTTTCACATGAGCATTAGTCAAGAACCTGGCCTACTTTTACAACAGGCTTTGTTAAACCCTTATTAAGGACACAGTCCCCATAAGGGGCTGCATAAATGATAACACAGCAGCATTTGGGTTCCTGGGCCAGGGCACAACACCTGAGCCACCATTCACAGCAGTCTGTCCGCTGAAAGGTGGCAGAGCCTCCCAACAGCCTGTGTAACACTGCACACCCAATCAAGGGAAAAAGACCATGGAGGACAGCTTAAGCAAAACTAAATCACACTTCCTACAGCAACTGCAGCTTATCTTGTAAGATGCACAGTAGCCTCTATTAGACCACATGCTGGGAGATGTTTATACTCCTTTCTGTAGGACAGAGAAACAGCTGCAGCAAGAGGCAGAAATTAAACTTAAGATGCCCTAGCAGTCTTCAAAAAGGTAATGCAGTAGGTAGGGCTTGTTTTGCACAGAAAACAACATGTTTTAGAAGGACAGAAAACCAGTTACACTTAGCAACACAGCATCACCTTGAATCAAAGTGAATGAGGAAAGGTCAAATATTCTTTAGGCACCCAAAGCATCTAAACAACTTAAAAGGCCCCAGCTAAATACATCTCCCACACAAGACGAGCATGGTCCTTCAAATGCAACAGCACAGTGAAAGGAAACTGGTGATCCCAGCTCAGCATTTGCACAGCACATTTCAATGCAAAATCTAGCACCTACATTTTCACTGATGCCATGTTCTATTTATTCAAACCAATCACTGAGAATGACTGCAGTCTTCCACTGTGGAACAGTAGCTGGCAAAACCAAAGGGATGAGAATAACATGGTTTTCTTGCAATTGCTTCACTTGAGTTCAAAATCTTACATTCTCAGAATCAAGCTGTCTTCTGTTTTCTCAGATCTCTGTCATCTACTTCTCTATATATGGAGATCAAGATAACATAGTTACTGTAACCTAAGCATAGTGAAAATATAAATGCCAACCTATGTAAACTCTCAAGCTGTTTTTAAAGGATAATTGTCATTCAAGTTCATACACGGCACCAGTGGAAGGCTTCTCATTGTGGGAGGTAAGAATAAAGGTCATGAATGCAGCTTGATCGTACTGCAAAGCAAATCTGAAAATGCAGTAGAGCAAAACAGATTCCCTCTGAGGCCCTCACAGGTGGCTCTCACATAGAGATTTCTTTTTCTTAAGTTATGAAGAGATGCAAAAGGACAGTCCATACCCAGAGTTCTTTCCAGCATTCTTTACAACAGTTGCAAAGCAAATTGGCCAGCATTTAAAAACAAGCTAGAGACTTAATAATGTTACATTTTTTACTTTTTTTTTTACTTTTTTTTGGAATTTTTTTCCTATGGTAAGAGTGACACTGTTTTCAAGGATGCAATATTCCAGACTATGATGCAGCTCTAGCAGCTGAAGTGAAAAAGGAGAAGTTAAATTTTCAAATGCATCCAACTTTCTTAAAAATACTTTCAAACTTCTATTAATATCCATCTTGAAAACAAAAATGTTTAAGGAAATTGATTCAAATTTAATGAAAAAGTTTTGTTGGACAACTATGTACCACAGCAATATTCTCTCTGAAGTTATGATTTATTGCCAAATTTTCTGAGGGTTGCCTGGACCAGGGAATATTCCTACAAAAGCCTCCTCAGTGCAAGTTTGAAGACATCTGAAGTGACCACTGGAAGACATTTCTATGCATTTTGTCCATGTGGTAGTTTGGCCTGAGAGTTTTAAAATAACAAAAACCAGTTTAAAATACTACTTGATCCAGAAATCCTGAGAAAATGCTGCTTTGAAAATCAATCACCCTCAAGTTTTTCTAAAATAAAACTGAATCAGCTAGCTTAAATTCACAGGTGGTTTTCAAAACTGTGCTCCCTTTGCTATTCTTCAGTCCACAAGCGAAAATGGAAGGAGGAACACAAACTACAAATGTTTCTCAAAGGCTAACATTAAGTGTAGTAAGCTCAGGTTCTGCTTTCAGCACAACAAATCAGCCATGAATATGTCACCAACCACGAAAGCTGGATGCCAAACAATTGAGAAACATCTGGCGCATTCCAGAAGCAGAACTTATGTCATCTGTAATTTTTCAGTTTGACATTATAACTTAGCATTAACTTACTCTTAAAGGACTAGCAATACCAAGCTTCAACAGATGCAGAAAAGCAAGCAGCTCGTCAGAACTATCTTGATATTTTCCTTGTATTGAAAAAGTTACCAGTGTGAACGAATGCTGTGCATTCCAGTGTTTGAAACATCAAACACTGAACACTTTGCTTTATGCCGCTTCACCTCTCTTGTTTTGTTTTTCAAGTGCCTGAAGTCAGTCTTTGGGCTACTTGAACCACCTTTCCTCCCCTTTTCTTCAGGAAGAGATCATTGTGGTTTGAAGGAGAGAGAAGCCAAGAGTTTTTCCAAACTTCTGATAAGTTTTTGCAGGTTTCTTGCACTTTTCTTTTGTTGAGTTCATATTTCACTACCTTTTTTCCCTAACTTCTTTATTGCTTGTTTTGCTTCACAGCAGGGCCATACAGATTGTTACCGTAGACACTTGTCACAAGTGCTATATTTAACACACAGTTCTACTGGCAACAACTTCTACTACACTGTCTGAACACTGGTTTAAAGTTGATTTTTTTCCTTCCCTTCTTGTCCCCTCACACAGTTGATTTAAACCCCTATCACTTCCACCTGTCCATCTAATAGAAGTTCAGGACCTTAAACTAAGGAGGAATTCTGAAGAGTTAAATGCAAAAGAATTCAAAACCACTGGATTATGTCCAAAATCTAATTTTAAAAAATCCAACATAAAGAAACATGCATAGCAGCACTTCATAGCAGAATCTAATACAGTATTTCGGAATTTAACACCCAACCCTTTGCCAGACACTGAGGGCACTGGGGCAAAGTTTGGCCCACAGAGACATCTTACTGGAGCAATGCTTTGACTGTGCTAGGAAGCAACCTGCCAGCCTCTGTCCAGCCAAGCACTGATTGCAACCAGTACTCATCCTCCTCCTCCACAAATAGTATGTCTCTTCTTCAGAAGAATTCTATGTGTATCAGGAACTCAGAGCACATGAAAGAAAAGAGCACATGAAAGATGGACTAAAGTACTGTCACTCAGCAGTCTTAATTTTCATTCTACCAGAGCACAAGACATGCAAGGCATCTGCTGCCCCTGGGGCTGTGAGCAGCAACAACAGTGCTGCCAAGTGTCATCCTTTTTTGCCACTACTGCTTGGGGATGCCTTTAAGAGACAGCAGAAGTGCTGCCACAAGCCATCTGAAAGCTGTCACCTGAATCACTCTTACAGGACAGATTTTAATTCACAGAAACTTATGACAGCCTCAGAACAGAGAGTTCACTCTGAACGGTGCTCAAGACTAGCTTTTTGTGTTTTCACAGTGCGCTTCAAAACACAAACTTGTTTACATCATTTCCTCTGCTTTAATTCAGTCGTGTTCCAAATAAGCTTCAATTGCTTCCTGTGCATCAGTGCTCAACACCTGCCCCTGCAACAGCAATACAAACTCTAGCCAGGAACCCTCCAAATATTATTTCTGCTGTTTCTACTAAGAAGACACAAACATCACAGAGGAACACTGGGGTAGCAGAAAATCTGCTGGGTTATTGATCTAGCTGCAACTGACACACTACAAACACAACATCTATACATGGAATTAGCTCAGAACCTCTATACAGCAGCACCTTAGCCATCAGCTTTAAATTTTCATGTCTTTCTGAAATTACACACCTGAAAGCCAGAAAGTGTCCTTCCACGTCTCCAGCAACTGGCATCAGAAAAACTGTTAGGACCATTTTCTTTACACAGTTAACTGGGACTAGTCAATATGAATGCTGTGCATTCATATACAACTTTCTGGAGAACTCGGGTGTCCTATAATTGTGGTCTTCTACGAAAGCACTCATCTATTGTCTTGACAAAAAGCAGAATTAACAGTGCAGACATACTAACCTCATTTTGTGGTTGATGTTCATTTGTCAAAGTTAAATACAAGAAACAGGTGTCTATATAAAAGAACCTCATCTGTTCAGCAATTTTACTTGGAAATACAATAACTGCAAGCACTGTATTTCTAAGCTACTTTTAACTCCTACCTGTTCTGCATTGTATTATTTTAACTCCGAACACGTGAGAACCAGCCTGGAGCTATGTTCAGCAAAAGGAGACGACTGCTGCTGGTGACAGCGATTAAAAGCAAGTCGGTAGGACCCACCTCCAGAGGATTTGTTAGCCATGAGAGAATTTTTCTTCCGCACTGCAACTGGCATGCTGGTTTCCTTGAACAGAAATTCCTTCCAATATGCCAGAGAAGAGTAAAATTACTTTCCCTAGTTTTTGGGAGAACAAGTGCTGGAAGTGTCTACCCACCAAACCCTCCCAGAGCACCAGCCCAGCCACCCCTCTGCTACTGAGAGAGCTACAGCACTTCCATTCTGCACACCTGCTCTTTAGCTGCCAAATGTGTACTTGTACTCAGACTCCCACAGGCAAACACTCTTACCCCTCCATGTACTGAAGCAATGCACTGATGGACATTTTAGGTCATTTCTGGCAGTAGTAGAGGAGCTGATGGGAACTCTCACCTTTGATAGCAGGATGCATATGGTGGCAGCTGGGTGCTGATCTGTGCTTTACAGACAGCTGCCCTAAGCCACATCCCTACCAGAAAGCCCAATACCAAAAGAGAAGGATCCTCTGCCAGGCGCTGCTTCACCAGTGAAACATCACCATTTAGTACAAGGGAGGAGGAAAGGTAAGAACAAAAGCCAGACAGATCTTCCCTTTACCACCCACTCACTCCACCACTGAAAGAACGAAAGGCGGGAAAAGGCTGAAGTAGAACAGAGGCAGCTCTGCCCCTGCTGTCACCCACCAACACAGCTGCCAACACTCTCCTCAAATGCATCTCCCTAAGGAGATGTGGGCACCCTCCACTGCAGGCTGGGCAGGAAGGTGGGCTCCAGAACAAAGCCTTTCCAGGAACATAAGAATGGCTATAGGAAGCAATCAGGCCTGAGAGCACGGTGCTGGAAAGCACCTATACTGCAGGTAGCCATAAATCAGGAAACAGGCCAATCACTTTTTATTACAGTTGGAGATTATTGTCAGGAAATAGATTTTAAAAGTACATACAAGATTTCCTCACAAGATAGTTTCCTCATGTCATCTGATTTGGATTCTCTGAACTTCACTCTGAAACACCAGCTCTGTTGATGCTTTTTCCAGAGCTCACATTTGCACTCACAGCTTGAATAACTTGCCAGTTCTATCAACTTGCTTGTAAAGGATTTGGTGTGTGAATGGAAAGAGCCGTTAAAAGCAAGCAAGGTAAAGCAGAGACTGTTCCAAGCTATTACTCCACCACGCCCCATTCAGACGTAACTGTGGAGCAAGCAGCTCCTGCCAGCCTCACCATAACCCAGAGCTGCAGCATAGACAGCCCAGTGCCAGCAGAGAAAGTGCAAGCTTCTCACAAGTATTTTACTGCATGCTTCCACATGCAGCACCTTTAACGATGCAGGAAAAAAAAAAGCTATTTTCCTTTTCCCTTGAATCTCCCATCTTTAGCGACTACATACAGCTTACAACGATAACTTTGTTATTTTTAAAACCCACTTTCTCAGCTAGCAGAGACCATCAGAATCACCAGCTCAGACTACACACACCATGAAGTATTAGATACCCAAGAAATACTAAGCTGAATAATTTGCCTGTCTACATTTTTACGTACACATTAAATACCTGCAGCCTTACAATAACATTTTTTAAAGGCCTGGATAAAAGCAGAAGCTAGCTGCACCTAAAATGGGCCTCTAAACCAGGGTCTAAAAGAGTACCCTGTTCAACTCCTTTTGCACTAAAAGGCACTCATGACTGGAGAGATGCAACTTGCAGAATTTTTCCTGCCCTCAAAAAAAAAAATTCAAAGAGCTTAATAAAACCAAAATTAAAGATATTAAAGTAATTGCACACTTCCAGAATTTTTCTTAAATGAGCTATGATATTAATGGATGTGCTGGGCTTTTCTAATCACCATTCAAAATGAAACTATTCTGGCAGACAGTAAGAAGTGCCCTTACAAGCTGTGGTTCCAACTCAGAAATAAAACTATATTCTCATTCCATTCAAAAAGCATTATATTTCTTTTATAAACATCTTGTGAGTTCTGGTCTCATTTCCCCATTTCCAGTACTAAGCTTAAAAGAACATAATTAGATACATAGATAAAGCACAGTTATTTGTGGTTTGGTCTTTTTTCTAAAACCAATATGCTCCAGAAAATATTTTCTTCCCATTGTGCCCTTTGAGAATTTTTTTTTTTTAAACGGAAGTCTCGTACTTTTGAAAACCCTGCTTACTTACTATGTTATTTTTCCAGAAGCAAAATTATTATGCTCTTTTCTCACACTTTTATTCTGGAGGGCTGATCCTTTAGAGGGCAGATGAGCTAACAAAAAGCCAAGGACATTATCAGTTCCAGCACTTAGCCAAAGCCTGACTTTCATCCCACCTCTGTGATCCTGTTTCCGCATTATTTAAGGAGAAAATACTGCAAGTCATGAAGCTTGCTTCATAATGACAGGCTGCTTCAGGGACAAGAAAAATATTGTGCAATTTGTTTTCTGCAGTGAAAAAAACTGACCTCCTATTTCTCATAAAAATCATCCTGGGAGTTTAGTTTTAACTCTTTTAAAAGTTTAGGTGATTCTGATGGGTTCTTCTTATTAAAAGGTCCACAGAACACTTCTGGCAAGCATGAAGTAGCAGACTGTGATGCAGGAGTTGAAATTCTTCCACCAGATATGCTTGTGGGGTTTTTTTTGTAACAGACTACAACTACTTATCATTTAACTATGCCCTCAGATGATGCTTCTCACTGACTTGGGAAGACTGATATCCTGGGGTTGCAACATAAAAGCAAAGAATTTAAATTCAAGAGTAATTTGGCGCAACTTCTACCACAACGCAACAGCTGTACTGACAGGTTTGGGGGTTTCTTTATTCCTTTAGTCCTTCCTTAAGCCTGAGAAAAGCCCTAAAACAAAGTCATGGGAGCAAGAAGGAAAAGAATCATTCAAGATCAACTAATCTTAATCACACTGGTCACATGTTTTCTCCAGCAACAGACAAGCTGTAGAATGTCCGTTTGTGCCGAACAGTCAGGTCCTTCAACAACCACCGTTCTTCCTCCCATGTTCAGCTGCTGATGGTTTATGACAGTGGTGCTGTAGCAATGTTCAGTGTGGGTATCCTGATATTTCTGATAAGGACTTACTGGTAGAGTCTCCCATAAAAGCCTCAGGGTGTAACTGAGGCTCGTAGCTAACACCCCTCTGCAATCCACTGACAGCTACTGGGAATATTTCCAAACTGCTGTCTTTGGTGCTCCTTGGGGACCAACTATCTAGCTAATAAATTAAGGGAAGCCAGAAGTTTCCTTCAAACAAACTAAAGCAAGATAGGAAGTTGTAGCTAGTGCATGCTGAGAAAGAAGAAACTGTCCTACTAGACCTAGTGTTACAGTCTCCAAGGAAAAGAAAAAGAGGAAAAAAAAGGTATTTTTACTGTATGACCTTAACCTGGGAGATACTGACTCAACCTCTTTTCTGCAGTTCTTCTGAGTTATCCAGGAGAAGAGAATAAAGTTAGTCCTTATCCATCATCTACAACTTTAGCAGAAGAAATCAGCATCTCAATTTCCACCTGACAGAGGGACTTGAAGAGAAAGACACCACAAACAACAAAACCACAGAATAAAGTAAACAGTGATTACACTCCACTGTAAACATGTACTATCAAGTTGAAATTTCTACATACTTCGGTTTAAAAACGATCTTGCAAATTGCAACATCCCCCCATTTCTGCTTTAGCATTCCTAAATTAATTGACTGGTGACAATTACACAATTTATTTTTACGTTCAATACCAAAACGTTCCAACTCTCACAGTTTGCGAGAGCACAGAATTTAGCGAGCAAGAATACGTCTGACAAAAACGAGATGTAAACCATAGTTTAAACAACGCTCAGCATTTCACTGAGGATAATTAAGCACCCTCAACATCATTTCCCCTGTTTTGGGGGGCTGATGGAAGGAACGGGGGTTTCTCGCGGCCCCAGCACGCCCAAAGACCGCCCCGCAGCCCGGCCGGGCGCTGCCACCGTGCCCGCTCCAGGCTGCGCGGTGCCGGGGGG
>VXBU01008323.1:668235-759283 GCA_013400315.1 Bombycilla garrulus
CGCCGGGCGGCCTCTCCGCGCCGCAGCCGCCCCGTGCGCCCCCGGAGCGCTCCCGGCTCCGCAGCTCCCGTAGCCCCGGCGCTGCCCGCTCGCACCGCTGCCCACCCGGCACGGAGCCTGCCCCGCCCTGGGAACGGCCGCAGCCCTGCCGAGCGCAGACAGCACCGCTGCTCTGCCGGCCCTGCAGCTCCACGGCTCGCAGAGGTACAGCAGCAGCACAGAGACCCTGATTTCTCAAATGTTGGCAAAACCGCGAAATTATGATTAGCCTTTTTGGTGGAAACAAGAAGCAGAATTTGCCAATAATAATTTTCTACTTATCCAAGTACTTATGCACAGCTCCGTATTTCCAAAAGAACATTTCATTACATTATTTTTTTTTTTTTAATTATTAGTTTTCCGCAGGGCTTGACCTGAAGGGAAGCCAGGCTTGGGAACTCGTGCAGCTTCCAGCCACGTGCATGAATGGTGGCTGTAGCAGTTGAAAAGGGTAAAGCTCGGGAGGCAGGTAAGGTAGGAGTATTCTTTCACAACTATATGCCAAATGTTTTTGGTCCTACTTACCAAAAACAGAGTCAGAGAAGGCCAATAAAGGCTTATTATGTACAGGCCTGCACCCCCTAACTTGACATCACTCTTCTGGATTGCCTGTGACTGCTCACCTGCCTCAAAGGCAGGCACTGAGGGCTTTCCAGAACAGGGCCCCAATGGTCTGAGCAGCAGAGGCTGCACCCTTTGTCACGTTACTGCTCTGTTGAGGTCTGTACCCCACTTAGCACAGAGCAGCCCTTTGTCTTCAGGCAGGCAGAAACCCGTCTGTTCATAAATAGCTACACCACACAGCATGGGAGGGGGCAGGGTGCCCAAGGACCAGAACTGTTCAGTCTAGATTTCAAGCCCTCAGACAGCAAAAGTCTTTCCAGGGAGTACCTTAAATGAACAGGGAAAAAACACTTGGCTGGTGTGACCAGCTATCCATCCAGGCACTTTTCTATCCATTAAAACTTGTCACAATGCTAGATCATAATTTTAGGTATCCCTCAAAAATATACTTGAAAAGTATATTCATAGAAGAGAATTATCAGAAAGTTTTAAATATTCACACATGCACTCCTTAAACTAGGTGAATGTAGCTTCATTCCTCTTTTAAAACTGTATATAAATATACTATTCTAAACCTGACCTCATGCAAAGTTTCAGTATAGCAAGTTACAGATGACTGTTGAATGTCCTACTTGTTGTCTTTGTTGTGGATAATGAGTAGGAGTTTAGTAGACACTGACACACTGGAGACTGCAGTGTTCTCTAGACATAAGATCTGTGAGTACAAGAAGATAACAGAATGGAAATAACTGAAATTACTGATAATTGTTAACTAACCCTACATTATGGATCTGAAACAAACTCTGACAATGCTGCAGCACCAACTGGTTGGCCTACAGAGAGCAACCAGACTTGACATTTCCCAGGTACCACCTTTCTGCACACGACCTTGTTGGTGCTATGTGGGGAGAGTTATTACAGCGCCTTCCAGGAGATTATACACAGAATACTTTTTCTTCTTCTCTTAGTGCCAGTTTCCTCTGTTTACCAGAATTTCTTCTCTACCAGAAAGGGAGGTTTTTTCCAGATTGAGAGAAGGAAAAAATAGATTTCTTGACCTCTCTAGGAATAACATGGGTATTCATAGTCATCTCTGTATGAAAGGTCTACCACGTCAGGAAGAATGATGGGTTTGCAATGATGTTGTGTATAGTTTCCTGATTCTTCTATCAGAACAAGCTGTTCTAAGATATTCCTTCATAACTCGGACCTAGATTTATGCAGGCAGATGTTATAATTCCTATTTGGTGTTAATCTTACAGGCCTACAGAGGAATTCCCACATTGTTTGTGAATAAAGCAGGCAATAAAACATTTAGGAAATGTCCGTATTTTAAGATGCAGTTCATTTTAGCCTGGGGATTTTTCTTAGACAGGTGGTTGCAGACCTCCTAGCATCTGAGAGCAATAGTATATGTATTTAAATATTTATAATTTTTGTAATTTATGTAACTCAGCTTTGAGTTTTCCTAAAATATTATGATAGGATGGATATATAGGAGACAGACTTTAAAAATGCTTCCCTAAACTTTGCTGAACACTGTTCTTAAATTGGTACAGTTGGGGGAAAGGAAGTGGCTGGCTGGCAATAGCTTATTGAAAAAAGAAGCGTTTTCCAGAACAGCATTAGCTCCAGCCTCTAGTGGTTTTGGTTTTCTTTCTTTTTTTTTTTTAAGCATATGTGTGGGCTGAAGGGGAAAAAAACAAAAGAAAAAGAGAAGAGCTGATCTGAGAACATGATACCAGAGTAAAAGAGTGATGTAAATGAGGCCAAAGGAGAAAAGAAAAAAACAATCTTTCATCAAAGGATATTTTTGTTCAATTAACCTCTTGAGCCAGAATGAAAAGTGCATGTAGAGTAAGAAAAATGGTCCATTATTTTGCCTGAAAATTCTGAGCTTTAATTGTCAAACAATAGTCATTAGTTTGCCTTGACACAAGGCTTTTTGTCAAATACCACAGCTCAGCTTTACTGATGGCACAATTCCAACATGATCCCATGTGAAGCAGCTTTCTTTTTCCCTAAGTGTTGCAAATTATTTATTACAGATACTGAACAATGCAATGAAAATCATGAAGAATTTTTAATAGCCTGAAATCGACCCTCCTACAGTATTTTAATAATTGTGATTTATATGCCTTAAAATCCTCACTCTGAGCCTGTCACTAAGCTACACTCTGTATCCTCTGTCACTGCTCCTGTTGCTCTGGGCAGTGAAATGGGGGCTTGGGAGAGGCTGTGTGCCTCAGCAGATCCAACTCCCGTCAGCCTCAGGCAGTGCCAGGCCTGAGCAGGGGCTCTGCTGGCAGCATCAGCACCAGCTGGGGCACTGAGAGCCCTCCATGGCTCGCTCTGTACCTCTGAGAGCACACAGCCTTACTGTCATCGTACAGCACCAGTGACACATGTTCAAGGCGCTTGGAATGGTATTTCACCTCGCTGCTCTCAGGGACTGGAATCATCTCTTTGTTCACCATAGCTTTGGGAGAGACAGCACATCTGTAAAATTAGTTTGTACCAACATACCATGCAAAAATCTTCCTGTATTTATCGTTACTGTGCCCTTTATTTTGCATTGAGCAACATTTCCTTTTTGTCAATGCCTAGGCTTTTGGCCTCTACGTCTTTGAGTGCTGAAGGACTACATTTTTTCATGTAGTGTTTGGGATCAAATAAATAGTAATTGTTTGGAATTATAATGTACTAAATTTTGGACTTACAGCATATAATTTATATAATGTTTGGGAAATGAACTGTTATGGGTTGCTCTTTTCCTGTTTTGGGATCACAGTTGCTAAATTACTTCCTTTCAAAAATTCTCATTAGAAAACAGTATCAACCAACTTCAAATTTATGTAGAGTCCTTTCATACATTAAAGCAGACTCAATAATTATGGTACTAATTCATGAAAGTAAAAGACATTCCTTATCATAAAAAAATAATCAATACAATCACAGCTGTACGTGAGTGTAAATAAGATTTAGCTTTATTTACTATCTGAAAAGGCTTTCTTCTGATAACAGAAGTACTTTCTGTAGTCCACTTGCTTTTTTTCTTTCAATAGTGATAGTTTAGCATCTGGAAAAGTGTGTAGAAGGATAAATCAGTATTTTTTGGATACAATCTCTTCAAATAACTTTTTCTCTTTGAAACAAACATAGTTGCTGTTAGCAACAAATGTTTGCCAAGCTCTGTGACAGCAGCAAATGGATTGTGGGAACATTCCTGTACCACCAGTACAATGTCACTCTGACTGGTGCCATGGGGGAAAAGGAATACAGAAAGGGACAGGCAGGGAGCTGCAGTAAACACCTGGGCTCTGCTGCTGCTCCAGCTGAGAGCAGCAGGCAATATTCTGCAGTGGTGGCTGAGCACTTTTCCTGGCCTTATTTTTCCTGGCAGGAACAATGGGTTGTGTGCCCAGGGTTCCACTGCTCACACACAGCTGCACCAGGCTATCACCTCAGAGTCAGCAGTAACAACATATATGGAAAGTAATCCACGTAGGTAGTGCTGGAATTTTATACTGGTTTATTTCTGACTAGTCCAAAACACCTTTACCACATAACTTCTGTCTAATAGCACCAAGAAGTGCTGTAGGCATTTTTCTAAAAAGAGAAGAAAATTTTGTCACGAATACATTGACTGCAAAGCAGCTCTGAAACAAAGTCCAAGCAACCACATTCTGTGCTTCGAATGGAAAACAAATAGGAGGATTTTGAATGAAAGACTCAGTGTTTCGCAAAACATACTAAAAAATACACATGCCCTTTTTTTTGTCTTTCAGTATTGCAGAACAGTAACCTATGAATATCATAAAGTAACATATTTAGAATCAATTCTGTTAAATTACTTTTTAAACTGTAGACTTGACTACCTATGATGCAGCAAAAGAAGTTAGAATATTCTATATATGAGATTTAAGCCAGAAAATCTTTCATGAACACTCCTTGTCTGATGAGATAATATAAATTATCAAGGGCTTTTGGTTGGTTATCTGGTTGGGTTTTTTTCTGTGCTTGAAAGCCTCATGCACCAAAGCTCAAGTTATTCAGATAAATATCTACAGTAAATGCAGTCTCTCTAGTGGGAAATATTTGGGTTTTCCTAATCTGACGTGCTTCATGTTTTATGCAAAATACTCAGTATATCAGTATTTAATATGTGTTAATATGCATGAGCAGGTGTGCCCACTGAACCTGCCCAACAGTCAATAAAACCACCACCACCTTCCACACAAAATAAAAATAAAACTGTAGAAAGGCACAGTACAGAGATGATCATCCATGCTGATAGTTTAGCAAACGGTTAGAACAAAGCCTGTGTTCATTTCTTCATTCACTAGACAAAACCAGAGACAAAGGAACTTCTATTGTTCATTGTCTGTACTGTGCTGGTCCACTGTTTGCAGTATTTATCTACTCCAGTTTAGAGTTTGGTTTTTTTGCTAGTGTTAAGACTTGTCTGTCACTACCCAAAAAAGATCTCCCTCCATTTGAGTGAAAACTCCAGCCAGTTAATAAATTATTTTTTTTCTCTTGTTTCTGGTAACATTCATTGTTGGATATACCTCATTAAAATGTTTTTAAGTGCAACATTTTTCATGGTTTTAAACTCCTCCCATAAAATGGCACTGAAGTAATAATAAAATAACCTAACTACTTAGATTTTATTAGCAGTACTTCACCAATGACTGAAATCTCTAATAGGGCTGTAACAGTGTTAAGACAGGGCATAAGGAAGGTTCCCTTAGCAAGAGAGAACCCTCCTGGGTACCACAGAACAACAACAGACAACCAGAAAGAAATACCATACCTCAATTGAGCAATTGAAAAGACTTTGTTTAGATTTTCATTGAAATTGGCATCTGTTCCTGTGGTGCATAAAAGCAGTGGCTGATTTTGGGGAAGTGTTAAAGTATGCTGTTGAGACTTCATTGTTATAATTATAAAACCAATGGGTAAGGATGAACTGATTTGCAAAGTCAGGATCAAATGTCACTACATTCACAAGCTCCTCTTTAATTGCCGACTTGTAACGATTGTTTTATCTTTGTTAGGAAGAAGTTTTGCTAATGAGCATCTTACAATGACTCACATCTGTTGGTAAAATGAAACCCCAAATAAAATTAAATCAAAGCAAGATTTTACATTAGAAATGCAATTACAGGAGAGCTGAACAGCAAGATACTTTGAAAATCACTTGAATTTGTTCCCATCCTTCTCAAGAGCAAGGAAAATGTGTTCTTGCTTCTCCTTTCCTGTCCCTATTTTTAGAACTAGAATGAGAAAGACCTGATCTGGTAGCCTGCACCCCATTTAAATTATGGAATATCAAGTTCAGAAGTATTTACTAGATGGAATTGAATAGTTCTAAATGACATTTCTGTTTCAGTTTTATTCTCTTTTTAATTTAAAGAATGTCAGTTACCAGTTCTGGCACTATGCTAGACAAGCAAGGATTTGCACTATTTAAAAAAAAAAATCATATTTACAACAGGATAAGCACAGAGATAAAAAGACTTTTTTTAAACTGACTTTTTCTGCAACTCAAGCATCTTAGCTGTGTGCAAGCTGTGTTTAAATTACTGATGTACATGAAGATGTTCATTATGAGTGCAGACAAATGCAAATCGTAAAATTTGGCCATGTGTAGGAGATGAAAAAAAAATAGCTTGACTTGTGAATGCTAAAATGCTTCTGATAATTATATGTATGTTTCCTGCACTCCCTGAGCTATGCTTAAATCTTGTATGACAAGGTCTTGAGTGTAGACTTGATGCCTTTCATAGCAATAAAGGTAATATGTGCTATTCATATCACTGCCTTTCAAGGTTAAATGGCCTTGAATAGTGTTCGGCTATGTATTGCTTAGTAAATACAATTATCATTTGAAATGGTAACAGTTAGAAGCAATCTCTAATGTCTAGCATTTCAAAGCATGCATTTCACATTTTCTAACATGAAGAAATAAAAATGGAGACTCAGTAAGCAAATAGAATTGATTCCATAAATATTATTTCTGTCTGGTTACAAAGTTGTCTCTCACGGTAACTTGCTGTAGCCTAATCTGAGTGCTTACTTTATCTTTGTGCATGTAAAAATGGGAGTCAGTATTTTGCAGTATAAATTATTCTTTATAGTATTGTTAAAAAAACTCACATAATCTGGTTTTTCCTTGGTATTTAACAAACTGTCACAATTCATTTTAACTAATAATCCTGGAAGAACAACACTGGATTAGACCTCAAAGAACAATGTTTTAAAATAAAAATCCTTATAGTCAGCATAAATTTTGTAACTTTCTGTTTGCTGGCTGGACCAGGCCACTGTTCAGAAAGCCTCTGCACAGGAAAAACAGTGAAGTAAGCGTTTAAATTATTTCCTGACTTGATGCTAAAAATCTCCCTCAATTATTTATACCCTGTACCAGAAAGAATAATTTTTGTCTTCTGCTGACACTCTTGACCACACAAAAACTATCTTGGAAAACAGTTAACCCTGCTTGTTTCTCACTAGCTGGTCCTCAAAGGTCTGTACACATTTTAAAAGATATACTATGGCTCTAGTATTGATCTCCTGGATCTTTTCATACACTTTCCCCACATTTCAGTCTTTACAATGCTCTTCCAAGCTTTTTAATCATTAAGATGAATCCTTACCAGCTTTCTCAAGGAATAAGATCAGCCCTCTCTCTCAACCTCCTTATCTGTCCCATCGGCCACCCCTTACTTGGATTCCACCCTTTTGACATGTGCTTTTCCAAGAAACAAGAATTTATTCTGAGTATCTTCCTTGTTTTGTGAAATACTCTTCAATAAAAGGATACTATTCTTGTTATTGGCAGCAGTTTGGCAAAAAAAGTAGGATGAGTGTATCCTATTGGTTTACTGATTTGCACTGGGCTACAGCTTACACCATGTCCTAGGTTACAATGTAAAAATATTCCAGAAGGTCTGTATTCTATCTCCATGAGCTGTTGAAACCAGGAGGGGCAGTGTTTTCCTTGCCTCCTCCCCCGGACCATCTCCTGTTAATGGGCCATCAATGCCTTGCCCCATGAGTCATAGATAACTCCCTCCGGGAGCCATTTCCTGTTTAATGAGCAATCAAAGACCACCACATGACTCAGAGAATGACAGCATCCCATTATGAGATGCTCCGCCCAGGGGGAGGAGCCAAGCATTCCCACCGGGATATAATCTGGGAGTTCAGACAGAACAGGCATCTGCCTTCTACTGGATTCCCAGAGGAGCAGCCTTCTCTCCCACTGGATTCCCAGAGGAAGGACCAGACCCTTCAACATCACCACTGAACCATTGGAGGAAAACTCTGCCCTTCTACAGGATCTCTGCTTCAACAGAACCATCTGTCACTCCAGGAGGACTACTGGAGCCACCATTCAAACCAGACTGCTACCAACACCCTGACTGACAAGGTGTCAGGTTGTATTCTGTCAGGGTTTGGTATTTTTTAATACTGCATCTTGATCTAATTTTCCTATTAAGTTGTAGTTTGTTGGTTTTTGTTTACTTAATTTTGTTTATACATATTAACTGTTATTCCTATCCTCATATCTTTGCTTGAGAGCCCTTTAATTTTAGAAATTATAATATTTTGGAGGGAGGGCATTTACATTTTCCATTCCAAGAGAAGCTTCTGCCTTCCTTGGCAGGCACCTGTCTTTCAAAACCAAGACACACCACATTACAACCTCTGAAAGAGTAAGCGGAGTTTTCCAGGTCTTTTCCCCCCAAAATAACTTTTAAATATACCTAAATACAGGGAAGCAAGATTCTTTGCAAACCAAATGCTTTTAATACATACTAATTTGATTTAGCTTTATTAAAAATTTTAAAATACTTCCATCCTTAAGCACAGTAAATTCAGAAAGGAAATTGCATTGGCAGGAGGCTATGAAAATGGCACATGTTCCAAATGAAAATCAGTGTTCACATCAAAGTCTTTTGATCGTGATCATGTCAGGAAGGAAAGCCCCGAAAAGCTGAAAAGTTACATAAGGGCTTTAACAATAATTTATGTGACCTGCTGAGTGCAGAAAAACCACACTAGGAACTGCAATGATTGACTGATATCCCAATCGAGGCTGAATTGTTCAGGATTTCAAATCTATGGTAAGTACAACTGCAATGCTCTGGAACTGTTCTCACTATTTAGATTACTCTGTAATTCATATGAAACTGCTTTCAGATGAGATAAAGTTGCATGATTATAAATTTTACCTTTTTAACCCAAACAAAGAGCAAATTATTTCTGATTAGCTTAAGGGAAGGTGTACTCATCTATCCTCAGGCAGGCAAAATGCTTTTACTTAACTTCAGAACGTTATCAGCAAAATTAACTTTGATAATGGCTCAAAGAAAGAGGTTTCAGGAAGAAATTTGTTGTTTTAAAATACATGTAACCCTTTAAAAGATCAGGTAAAGCCAAAACACACTATGAAAAGAGAGACACTATTAATTTTCTCAGTATCATTAGGAGTATTTATCTCTCTTGTAACTGAAGACATAGGTTGCTGTCGCAAAGTTTAGGAACAAGAAATACAAAACACAGTTTAAACAAATGACTCAACTTTACTGGACAATTTGATAAATACCAAAAGAGTCTCTTCTAGGTATGAATTAGAAATTTATTTGTGCTTATCTGTTCTCTAGTGTTTAGTACCTAATCCTACAGACTGCTTCCCAACAGGCAAGTTAAAATGTCGTACCAGGGAGGGGTACACTAAGGCTATTGCTACTTTGTCCACATTTTGATAATACCCTTTATGCGTTTGCTAGTTGACCCTTGGGATACTGGATTTTAGACCAACAAATGTCTATAAATAATGTATTTATCAATGATCCCACTAACTTCAGAGGGACTACTTAAATTTTATGAAGTTAGAGAGGACATGAACCGCTTAGGTTTTCTTATTAAGATTTTAAGTACTTGCATACATTTTTAGGGAATGATTCTGTTATTTTTCCGGAAGTTTGCTTGGGCTGAAAAGATCAAACCATTCATCACATTATAGCCTATCTGCACTCTTTTCATGGGGAATATTCCCTGGTGTTACTTAAGAGCTGCTTCTTTTGGGTATTATCTCCAGTATTTTGTTATAATTTTACCACTGTAGCTACAGTGAGAAACAATGCTTTCAGGTAAGCTGAGTGTTGAAACAAAGTATTTCAAAATTATAAGCAATTTTTTTGACTTTCAAAAGTTAGAGTAGAAATATTCTTTTTACATGTATTTTGAAGCTTGTATTATTCATACAAGACTGATACTAAATCAATAAGGAATATAAGCTTGCTTTTACTGAATGTTTTTGAGGATTGCTAAGGTCCAGTTGAGGGTACCACAGAGATTCCTGTGTATTTTGCATGACAAGTTGTAGATAAAATCCCCATGATTTAAATATTATGTACCTCATATTCATGGGATAATATATTTAAGAATTTCTACTATATGAAACAGGCTAATGTCTGAAAATTAAAATTTGCAAGCTCACAGTAGATTTTCTGAGTATCTTACCTCTGGAAGGTTGTGGAAACCAATATTGCAATGACTTCCTTGTGCTGCTCTAAGGACTGTACTAATATGCAAGATTCATGCTCTTCCCCCATCTGTCACAACTCAAAGCACAGATCAGGTAAACCATGTCATTTCTGCAGATATTTAGAAAAGGTTGGCAGAAATTTTTAGAAAGTTATTCCCTCCAACCTGTATGTTTAGGTGAGTCATTTGTTCCCTTTGAATTCACTTTCCTCAGGGCAGCCAAGTGCATAAATATTTCTGGCACTGATGGAAATACTCATCTGCTGTATCACTTTATTCCCATGTGGGAAGTACATTTACTCCCCAAAGAGGAACTGAAACAAAATTGTCACCATTTTCACTAGTGGCAACACAGAACAAACAGGAAACACTTCAAGGGAAATATTTACAAAAATAACATACACAGAAGATATAAGAAGCTTTCATATTATGAATGAATACTTAAAAGCAATAATCTATTTCTTGCCAACATTCATGAGCGGGAAGGGAATAAAAATTAATTGGATTAGGAAACATGCCATTTTTCATTAAACTGCACTTTGTAATTATGGGCCATGTATGTATTTTATCTGCAGGATCTATGTCCAGTAGGATAGGCAGCACTAACTATTAGTGAAATTTTCACACAAATTAATGGTTGAAACAACACTGGCTTATGCTGAAAGTCCAAAGCACACACTACTCCCTGCATCCACTGGTTATTTCAGCATCACTTACCATCCCACCTACCATACCGCAATGTTGTCACAGGGCTGTCGGATTAGAAACTGGGCATTTCACATCTCTCAGTTGCATACTATTGCTGAAGATACTGGATAAAATTACATTCTTCATTTAAGGAAGAAAAAAACCCAAACAGAACAGAAAATCTTGATGCCTTGGTTGCTCATGGCAAGTGAGGAATTCCCATTTACAGACATAAAATGTAGGAAAACAACTAGACAAAGCATAAAGTTATCACCAGTGTAATTTTTTCTCTACTTTTTTGTAGATCTCTTAGTAGAGAAAACAGCCCACATAAAGGGTTTAATTTTCAGTGCCCTTTGTTTTCCAAGTGTGGACTCTGACAGCCGTGTCATGCCAATGAAGATCAATGTAGCATTACAGCAGAGCCCCTCCTGCCTTCAGAGCTGTGTGTTTGCTGTGCATAAGCATTACTCAACATGGCAAATGTCTGTGCAAAGGAAAAGCTGCTGTGCCTACTACTTGTCCAAAACCAGGACAGGATTAAGTACGCAATCCAACAGGAAAGCTCTTTCAATTCCAACACACCATTTCACATCCCACTTCTTGCAAAACGAAAATCTGTGTTCAGGTTTTGGCAGTCTGACTCAAGACCATGTTTCTGAAATCACAGACTTTAATGGAAACATAAAGTTGATACACAAAACAACATCTGAAAACAGATCTGAAACATCTAAATTGGACTGGAAGTGACAGCAGCAAGCTTTGGTAGAATCGGATTATTTAGAATAACCATCACAACGCTAACAACGAGTCACTCAGGATTTACATCCCAACATTTGTAGCAAATGAAAGGTTACCCTTAACCATGGTAGATTACAAATAAAGACAAAAGTAGTGCTGATTATTTACTCTTCCACATAGAACATGACTCACAGTCTGATTGTTCTCCCAAATATCAAGTCACTTTTGTAAGGACAACATTTTTATATTTCACCTTAACAAATTCCAGTGACATTTTCCTTCAGCAGCAGAGTTTTAGACCAATTTTTCTGTGCAACTGTTTTTTGTTACTTTCAAGGTAATAGATTTATTAGGAATTATGTTATGGCAGTGTCCTGTGCATGGCAGTATATGCAATTTGGAGCTGAGAGGAGGTCTCCAACCCACTTAACAAGACTGCAAACAAAATCTCTGTACTTGAATATCCACAGAAGGTGTGCTGAGGCAGAGGATGTCCTGTGGCAGAGCTGCAGGAGGGGGTGAGAAGGCTACGTAACTTCAGGCTGTGAAGGAGTTGGATGGCTGGTTCCAAGGGCAGCCTGCAGTAAACCCACGGCCAAGGAGGCAAAAACTCCCCCACCATGCCCACAAAGAAGGGAGTAGTGTCAGTAAAGCAGAAGAATGAACACTTGAAATGACAAGGACCTGTAGGAGGAAAACTTCCCTGAAGCCTGAGGTGCCCCTGCAGAACCACTTCTGCAAGCTGGAGAGGGAGGACCCATCACATCAGGAGTGAAACTATAGCATGAGTATAGCTGGGTAAGGCAGCCCCATCTGCTCCCCGTGCAACAACCAGCACAACTCGCAAAGGTGACAGTGGCAGGGGACTCTCCTCTGAGAGGCATGGAGGCACCCACTCATCAACCTGACTGATGACCAGAGACCTGTAGTAAGGATGTCACCCAGAGCCTCACACCAAGCCTCATACAGTCTCCTGACCCTTATCTGCTGCTTTGTTTCACACGTGCACCAGGGATACAGCCAGGAGTGGTCTGAGGACGAAGGACATTACAGATCCCTGGGAGTGGTGATGTGACTCAAGTGCTGGCAGCTTTTTCATCAGTCCTCCCTGTCAAAGGGAAGGGCTTTGAAAGGTGAATCTAGCAAATCAGCACATGGTTAGGGGTCTAGTGCCACAGCCAGGGGTCTGTCTGCTGCTGAGGACTCACAATAAAAACTGGGCTGAGATAGTCTGAGGGAACTGAGATGCCAGGAAACTGCAAAGCATCTCTGGTCACAGGCTTGCCAAGCTGGTGAAGAAGGCATTAAATTGAAGTTGCTGGGAGAGGGAATCCTCAATCCATTCTGCTCCTACTTGTTTGATGCCAGCACCAGCAAGGGATGCCCAGAGCCTGGAGAGGGATTGCAAATCAGCAAGAAAGAACCTGAAGCGCTGCACAAGGGAATTCCAGCCATTCCTGCCAGTAAATCTGCTCATCAGGGCCCAACTTAAATGTCTTTATGCAAATGCACATAGCATGGGGGATAAACAAGAGCAGTAGGAGACTGTGCACACCTGCAGGGCTGTGACCTTACTGGCATCACATATGTGGTAAGATGGCTCCTATGACAGGAGTGTTGTTTTAAAGGATTCAGGCCCTTTAGGAAGGACAGGCAGGGAAGAGGAGAAAGGTGTGCTGCCCTCTATGTCCATGACCACACGGAGTGTTTGGAGCTGTACTGGGTTTGGATGAGGAGTTTATAGGTCAGGATTAAAGGAAGGGCAAGGACAAGCAACATTATAGTGGGGGTCTAAGGCCACCCAACCAGGAGATGAGACCCAAGCAGATGAGACCCTCTATAGACAGACACAAGCTGCCTCATATCCACAAGCCCTGGTCCTCATGGGAGACTTCAACTACCCAATATCCACTGGAGGGACAACAGAGCAGGGCATGAGCAATTCCGGAGATTCTTGGAATACAAGGACAACTTCCTTCTCCATGTGACAGAGGAGTAAATGAGGAGAATTGCTATGCTAGACTTTGTTCTTTCCAAGAAGGAGAGGCTGGTGGGGAATGTGAATCTCAAGAGCAGCCTTGGCTACAATGACCATGAAATGGGGGACTTCAAGATCCTCAGGCCAGCGAGGAAGCACACAGCAAGCTCACTAACCTGGACATCAGGAGAGCACACCTTGGCCTCTTTAGGGATCTTCTAGGTAGAGTACCATGGGATAAAGCCCTGAAAGGAAGAGTGACCCAAGAAAGCTGGTTAATATTCAAGGATCACCTCTTGAAAGGTCAGGACCGATGGAACAAAAAGGAAGTAAGGCAAAAATGTCAGGAGACCTGCAGGGGTGAACAAGGAACTCCTGGACAAACTCAAACACATAATGGAAGCCTATGCTTCCCCCACAGAAAAAGGGTGAAAGCAAGGACAGATAACCTGAGAGGAATACAGAGAAACTGTCCAAGCAGCCAGGATCAGGTTAGGAAAGCTAAAGCCCTGAAAGAATTCTATCTGGCCAGGGACATCAAGGGCAACAACAACAACAAAAAGCTTCTACAGGTACATCAGTGAAAATGTGAGCCCTCTCTGGAAAGAGGTTACCTGGGACATGGAGAAGGCTGAGGTACTCAATGATATTGTTGCCTAGGTCTTCACCAGCAAGTTCTTCAGCCACTGAGGCCCAAGTTTGTATGAGCCCCTTTGCTGAGGTAGCAAAGCCAGGGACTGTGAGAATAAAGAACCACCCACCATAGGGGAAGATCAAGTTCTGAACCAGCTAAGGAACCTGAGGGTCCACAAGTCCATGGAACCTGATGACAAATTATGGAAAATAAGGTGACTGGTGACAGTCCACATGGCATCACTAAGGGCAAACCCTACAAATATCCTTCTATGACAGGATTACAGTGCTGGATGGTAAGAGAAGTGTGATTGGTATCATCTACCTGGACTTGTGCAGAGCATTCAACACTGATATACTTGTCTTGAAACCGGAGAGGCATGGATTTGATGGATGGGCCATGTGGTGGATAAGGAAGTGGCTGGATAGTCACACTCAGAGTTGCTGTCAACAGTTCAATGTCCAAGTGGAGACCAGTGACGAGTGCTGTTCCTCAGGGGTGGGTACTGGGACTGGCGCTTTGACACTGTTGTCAGTGACACAGACAGCGGGATCGAGGGCAAGTCTGTCAGTGACACCAAGCTGAGTGGTGCAGCTGACACAATGATGGGATGCCATCCACAGGGACCTTGAAAGGCTTGAGAGGTGGGCCCCTGCAAACCTCATCAAGTTCAACAAGGCAAGACAAAGTTTTGCACCTGGTTCAGGGCAAGCACAGAGACAGGCTGGTTGGAGAACAGATTGAGAGCAGCCCTGGGTAAAGGACTTGGGGGGTGTTGATTGATGAGATGCTCAGTATGATCGGGCAATGTGTTTTTCCAGCCCAACAAGCCAACTATATCCTAGGCTACATCAAAAACAGCGTGGGCAGCAGATCAAGGAGGGGTTTCTCCCCATCTACTGATGTGAGACCCACAAGAGTGCTGCATCAGCTCTGCAGTCCCCAGCATAAAGAGGTTCATGGACCTGTTGAAGCGAGTCCACAGGAGGGTCACAGAGACTGTCAGAGGGCTGAGCACCTCTCCTATAAAGACAGGCTGAGAGAATTTGGGCTGCTCAGCCTGGAGAAGAGAAGGCTCTGGGGATACCCTAGAGCAACCTTTCAGTACCTAAAGGGAGCCTACAGGAAAGCTGGACAGGGAATTTTTTACATGGGCATGTAATGTTAGGATAAGGGAGTGGCTTTAAACTGAAAGAAGGCAGGTTTAGATTAGATATTAAGAAGAAATTCTTTACTGTGAAGGTGGTGAGGTACTGGAATATGTTGCCCAGAGAAGTTGTGGATGCCACATCCCTGGCAGTGCTCAAGTCCAGGCTGGATGGGAATTTGAGAAAGCTGGTTTAGTGGAAGGTGTCCCTCCCCACAACGGAGGAGCAGGCAGAGGGGCAGGGAGTTGGAAACACATGACCTCCAAGTTCCCTTCCAACAAAAAAAACATTCTATGATGTTACTATTCTATTCTATGAATTCAGACTAAAAATCCTGTATAGCATATTTTTAACTCATAAAAGAAACTATGATGGTACAAGACTGTATGTTTTAACATTACTAATATGTCCGTGATGGAAATGTGTCAGACGAACACTCTTGATTGCCATCAGTCTATACAGCTTATCTTGTATCAAATTTATCTCCATTGTGCTAAAGGTAAGAGAAGTTAAGAGCAATAAAACAAATTTTCTTCTCATTAAGACAATACATTTTACAAGACTTCAAATGTTGAATCTCAAGTCCTCTACTGAGTTACTAAATGTTTGCTTCCAAACTAAGATACTGGCTTTGTTAGTGCCAACATCATTCTAACACTCATCATTTGATAGTAAGCTCAGTAATCTGGAGCCTCTTTCCCTCCTCCCATCTATATTTTGTTTGTGCTTCCTGCTTAGATCAAGTGGTGGTATGCTAACAGCCACTATAAAAATAGCAGTTCAAGTACATTTTACCATCCCAGAATGCTGTAACACAGGATGGTTCATCTAAAAAACACCCAGGATGAAGTGCAAGGCCATTTGCACTAAGAAGTTACCAAATGGAACCTATCTGCAAACTGGCAACTCAGAAAGAAGTACCAGAACTACAACTCTTATCCAGCTTGATATGTTTTCTGAAAGGGGAGAGTACCAATTATAGTCTTCAGCATCAATAACACACTTTAAAAACTACCAATAAAGGGGTTTGCCAATTTAAAAGTTAGTTGTTGATTGTACAAAGAACAAGCCAATGGACTTCTCAGTCTTTGCCTCCTTGTTTTCCTCAGGAGTCCATTACCTTTCACAAAGAAAATTTTAGCTATCAAACTTGTCCATAAATTTTGCCGCTGAGTGTGAAACCATCCAGTTAGCATAAACACTATCATTTGCATATCTTGAAAACACAGAGTTAGTGCCATCGAATCTTGTGAGTGGAACGGGGCTCTCCTCAGGCCAGTTCGGGTATGACATGCCTAAAAATGAAAACAGATAATTTTTTCTGCACTGAAGAACCACAACTTCATGTGCAGACAGTAAGGCCCTTGGCAAAACTCCCTTCAATACTTAAAGCCAGTCCACTGGATTTTGTCCCAAATCAATTCATATAAATGATGTTTTGAAATCCCTGAAGCAGAAATTCAGATGCAGGCAAAAACCCTGGATAAATTAAAGTGCTTAGTCCATAAAAAATTGTGTGCATGCATGCACATGTGCATAATAAAAAGCTAAGAATTGTTCTTCTCATAAGCCTCCAACTTTCCATAATTTTATATTTTAACAATCATGTAGCAATATATTGCTTTGCAAGAGAAAGTTCTTGCTGTACGGAAACGCTCCAAGAATTAATAAACCTATTTGGGACAGGATCCAAAGTCCATGCCAATGACAGAGTATTTCCATTTACTTAAATGGGTGCTCTTCCTTTGGCTTCAGTGAGGTTCTGGGGACACTTTCACACCCCCACCAGGGATACCCTGCTTAATTTCAGGAAATCCCAGGAGCACAACTGAGTAAACTTCCAACAAAGTGCTGAGCACTCCTGTCTTGATTCAACATTTAAAGTTGTATTTCAGGCCTGTAATTATTTGCATTGAGTGCAGTAACTGTTTCTGTGTTTAGGCACAAGTGATCACCAAAATGCACGCAGAGTGCTTAGCACCATGTTGATTCAGCTGTGCAAGCACAGAACCATAGCAGGGTTGAGATTTTCAAAAACAGAAATCTGATTCTGTTGCTTATTAAGCATTCAGCATCTGCCATCAACCTTGTGGCAATATTTTTCTGCTACTTCATTCTTTTAAAAATCTGACCACTAAGTGCCCCAAAATCAACATGAGTTCAGAAAACCTAATGAAGAAAATACTAGCTAAGGTATAGATCAAAAATAGACCCAAAGCCATGTATTAATGGCAACTTTTAAACTAAAAGATCCAACTTTTTCAAAAGTCATACTGCTTGAAGAATGAAAAAAGTATCTGTGATGTTAGTAAGTATCTAAAACCATGTAGAATATTTAATCAGAAGACAAAATATAGGAGTTTTGGCAAGAACCGTTTTTACTGTCCATCTCACCATCACAATATGAAAGCATATGTTCTTTTTAAAAACACCTGCTACATCATTCAGTTGAGGTTTAGTACTAACACGTTCATAACAAATCAAAGGACGTGAAAACAGCTGATATTTTCAAAATGCCCATTGGTAATTAAGTTTTCAAAGCATTTTACATGTCAGTTTAGTCTGTATATAATATTTATATACAGTATTTCTACCTTCTGTATATAATAATCTGCTTTCACCCTATGATACATTAAATACATTTCAGCTTGTAGATCCAAAATGTACTAACAGCAGCTGAAATTTAGACATCCTTCTTAATAAATGAAAAATGTTGCAGATGAGTCCTATCACTGACTTATGGCAAAAAACCAGTATTTTAAAAAAACAAAAAGTCTATTGCTTAAATTAGAGGTGCAGAATCTAACATATTTTAAATGATGTAGCCTCCCCCAACAGGATAGTTGAATTAGATACTCATTAGCCTTTTATATTTCCCCTGAGAATACTTCCCTGATCTTTTTTTTTTTGCTTTTACTGTATGATATCTAGTAATTTTACTTATTTTCACATCCTTTTAAAATGTTTATTTTAGACACAGCTGCAAAATGACTAAAGGATGATCCTGATGCAAACTTTGACATTTACCAAAAGAAAAAACAAACAAACGAACAAACAAAAATCCAAAAGAAGCTTCCAAGCAAATTTTGATTGGCTTCATTCAGACAAGAAACACTGTAATGGGGTTACAGAGTCTGAGAACAGTGCAGAAGAAAAATCAACTTTTTTTGTGTGTTGCTAGAATCTAGTAAATGCATGTGAAATTCTACCATAGAGTTTGTTTTCAATCCATGTGGAAGGGAGGGTTCGAGGGAGGGGAGCATTATTACAGTCCACGAGAGGTGTCTCCTCTTCTGAGAGCCCGTCATCGTACAGTAAGGAATCGGAGGGCGTGGAAGCTGCGAGGTCTAAGTAGTCCTGAGAAATGGATACACAAAAAGCTGCATAAATGCACGTGCCAGTGCTGCTGCTTGGGTAAAAAGGATAAACGTGCACCTGCTTTCTTTACAGACCCACTGCATTTATCTTCCTCTAGAACCTCTGGCCCCTGAGGAGGCTCTGCTTCCCAGCAGCCACAGCAGCTCTGGAAACATCTGATTTGCCTGAACACTGTCCCTGCTAGAGACATATGAATACTTCCCCTACTTAATTCTGCACATCAGCAAAACACCCAACAAATTGAAAAGCTGCCCTAACTGCTTGGCTTGACCTTCAGCTTCTGGTATGCCTGATCCATGAGTATGTCTGAAATATATATATGGAGATATATATGCATGCTTGAAGGACAAGGTACTCAGACCTCAAAATCATTTTACAAAAGCTATTACATAACAACACATAAAATAATTATGTAAATATTGCCAAATAAAGCTTTGGTTGCTGTTCTAACACTAAATATTCAGGTCACCGATAAGAATTAATTGGTTTTTCTTTATGTTGATGAATTGCTTTGATGCAAAAAAAAAAAAAAATAGAACGTGAAGCATTTTCAACTAATTTAAAATGCATAAAATACTACATTCTTCTAGTTCTGGCTCCCTATGTTATTGATTCAGTAGTGAAATTTAGGAGTAACTTCACAATAGTTTTAAATTACTACTATCATTTAAAGAAAATAGACAAGTTAAGGATAATCCATCCACATTTTGGGTTGCAGTAACCAAAGCTATAATACTGCTTTAAAAAAGCTGCATGCATATGGAAGGAACTAAATATTAAAATACTTCAAGATTTGATGAACAGTAAGTTACTTTGCTTTAAAATAAAATTAAAAAGTAATTATTTCTGTCCATTTAAAGTCAGAAGACCACAAAAAACTTCCAAAATCTACGCTTTCCATACTTACCCTACTCTTCACCATCATTTTCTCTAGTTCCTTGCTGATCTCAGTAAATGTTGGTCTTTTATCAGGTTCCTGTTTCCAACAGCGCAACATGAGGTTGTACCTGGGGCCCGTCACAGGGTGAAAAAAACCCCAAACTGTTAGAAATGGGTCATGATTCTGCTCTAAGGATTTATAACACTGAACTTAGCTCTGACATCCACAAGTACATCAATCTCTGTTGTGAGTTCTGTTAAATGTTCCCTGGAATTAACAACTGACACACACAACAATGGGCTTTTATTTTCAAGAGACCCCACGAGTACAAATGATGATGCACTTGGCTGTCCTTGAAGACTGCAGACTTGCTCAAGGGACCACCTCAAGTGTAGGGCAGTATGCCAGATTTCTAATTCACTTTGTATATGACACTGAAGAAATTTGTACATCAACCTGAAAAACTGCTGTTATACCAAAAAGCAGAATTTTGGTTTTCATTTGTTCAAATACTTATGTTTCTGTAAACTTTTCTTCAAAGCTAAGCGTAGCTTATTTGCAGAAACTAATGTTCTTTTGATTACTTCTATAGTTGTTCTTTTGATTAAACCTGTATTTATTCTCTCTTTAACTGCCTTCTGTAGCCTAGAATGTAGAAAGGAAAGGGAACGGAATTCAAGTTTTATAGTTGAGTGACTATTAGACAGACATTGGCAAGTTCTGGAAGTGTAACTCTCCAACTTCTGCCATTCATGTAGTTTTTCTAGCTCAGCTGTTCTCAGGACTGAGTGATCTGTCCACATAAATGCTCTAATGGTGGAAATAGCTGGCTATGAGAACTATAGGAAACTAGTGAAAAGCACTGCATTTTATGCCTTCATCCATGATCCCCCTCATACTTGACTGGGTACAGGAGAGAATGCAATTTAAGAAAAATGGTCCTTAGAGAGGGCTTTCACAAGCTGTCAGAAAAATTTCTGAGTAAAAGAGAAGAAAAACTGGAAAAGTCAGAAACCCATGATTTAGCTTTGATTTAAAAAATCCCAGAAACTCAGATGTAGTCAGCTTGCCTGAATTAATAATTATCAATGACATAACATGTTTGCAGAATGAATATTCCTCACTGGGATGAAACAAATAAAAAATTAGTGTTATACATTTCTTAGACAATATTTGCCAATCATTCTTTCAAACTTCTGCACTGCCCTAAATTTGGAAATACTAAATGTTTTTTCTGTTTGTTAAAAAAAAAAACAAAACGATTATTTATACTATTATTTATTGAAACTTTTTTTTTTCTCAGCCCAGATGTGGTCAAAGCATCCTTCCAACTGAAATCAGTCAAAAGAGTGGTCACAATGATTAAAGTTTGGGACCATTCAGAAAACTGCAACCACGATCAAATTTGTAGGCTGAACATAAAATCATTCCTCATCTCCAAATGCCAGGGAAGATCACAGAAAAAACTTATTTCACATTGACTGTGTTTTAATAAATCAACCAACAAATTATGAACTGTCTCCAAAGCCATTGGCTTATCATGTCACAGAAAACTTTTATCTTCAAGGGTGTAAATTTTTGGGTGAAGGTATCATTTTTCCTCTGGAATACTGTGACAACTAAAAAACAACGACTGTGTATGGAGTATCTGTCTCCTTTGCAGAAAGTACATATTTTCTTGAATATTTCAGCTACCACTGTGTTTTATGGAAGTTTCCCTCACCCTCAGAAGTTTTGAATGTACAAACTCCTTTAATTGTTTGGCAAGCATATTATTCAATACCCTACAAATGGTTTGGATATAGCTGTAGGCATTCTGTGGGCAATTTTTCCTCTTGCTTTACTGTTCACTAATTTAATTACATTCTTTAAAGCATGACATATTTTGACTGTATCGCTAAGAAATACAGAATAATATTTATGAGGTGTTTATTTAAACCTTTTCTCCATGTATATTTATTAATGTTTTCTGAATCTAATCAAATTAAGAGTTACTTACATTTCTTCACTGCAGTTTTCTGGTCTCTCCATTCTATAGCCCGTTTTTAGGAGGTTAAAGAGCCTTTCAGGGGCAATACCTGGGTAAGGATTGCCTCCTAAAGTAACAATCTCCCATAGCAGAACTCCAAACGACCATCTGAAAAAGACAAAGTGAGCTTTGAGTGGTAGGTTTCAGGAGCTTAGTATGGCATTTACACAATGAATCTCCTCCTAGTATTTTCAGAACCCAACAAAATTCAAGATACTTCCAGCCAGAGGGGCTGTACAGATGCAGGTAGGGCCATCTTTGTTCCCAGATACTATTCACTGAGAAGGTTAGCAACCAAGACAAAAGAGAAACCAAGAGAAAACAGATACCCTCTCTTTTATCCATTGAGAAAGCTAATTATACCCTGGGAAGGTCCACCTTCTCTAGACAGCAGAAAGAGGAAGTCCTCTCCTCTGGTGGCCCAGCCCAAAGACTTGTTCCTGTGCTGCACAGTGCTCCTGCAGCAGTTTAACCTCCCTAACTGGCCCATGTATTCAGAAATAACTCTAAATTAAACTTACAGAGTTACCACAGGACTGGTTTGCTGTCTCGACTATGAGACAACACAACGTGTTTATTTCAGTCATAAGTAACACCTTTGATTTCAGCTGGTCTGTTGGGCCATTTCAGTGATTCAGGACTTAATTTTCTTCTTAGGGTTGATGAAAGAAGATAAAAGAATTTCCTCTGGAAATACCCAATGCCTAAATTGACCTTTAACACAGAACACCATTTTCTGAAATGAACAGAAGAACTAGTGGATTTTTAAACCTACTTTACTGCTGAGCTCAAACAAAAAGACCTTGCACAATGGTTGAGAAATATTTAGATAAATTAGTCCATTTCTGGAGAGCAAGCCAGGAGAAAAGAGGCAAAATTGTTTTTCTTTTCTTAGTGAAAGGCTTTTTGAGACACAAAGAAGCTACAAATCACTCTGAATCTGCTCAACTGACAAAATTTGGATGCTTGAAAGGAAGGAAACCAGCCACCACTGGGGCTGCTCAATGGGATGCATCTGGAAGCAAAATTGCATGCAATTTATGAAAAATGCTAGCTTTGGGCAATTTCTCTGTAAACTCCATTTTGAAGAAAATTTTAGGAAGTGTTAGACACCTACTGCCAAACCAAACAGCCGTGTCTAATTCCCTATGAAAATTCCATCTCAAAATGTTAGCCAAATACCTCAGCTCCTGTCTGACTGCCTTCCACCTGTGCTTCTCACGTTTTCAAGAAGAACAGTAACCCCAAAGGTACAGCAATAAAACTTCTCAAATTGTCACAGAAGTCAAAGTGACTCTCACATGGTCCCAAGTGGTATGCTGCCATTCTTCTCCCTAATGCCATTCACTGAATTAATTTTTAATCACTTGCACATTCTTGAAAGCTTATGAATATTTATAGCATTTTCATATACTTTATTAATATTTCTCCTCATAGCCTTTTTGAAGCCAATTATGCTCTGCCATCAAGTTACAATTCTGTCCATGATTAATTCAAATAAACTTTGGAGCATGGCAGGTTTTATTTTTAAAATTCACTTCTCCTTAAGAGGAATTTTACAGAACATGGAAGGAGGGATCAGAAGAACAATTTCTTAACTGAAGTCGTTTAGTAAGTAAACGGAACAGAATGCTGTAAAATGCTGCAATAATTTCAGACTGTTATACAAATTAAGTACTATGGGAGGAGAAAGGAGAGATGAAGAATTTCCCACTGTGTTATGTTTATTGCTGAATAAAAACATGATCACAAAAATCCAAAAAAGAAAAGTATGTGAAGAGGAAGACAGTAGGTTAAGTTTCCACTGATGTCATTGACCTCTGAAGCAAAAATGGGGTTTTTGTAAATGCTGGCAAGTGCTACTGCTATTAAGCTCTGCTGACCACTAACTATACAGAACAGCTTGAGAAGGAATACAGTGGAAAACAGAAACACAGAGTATCAGAAAAAAGAGCATGTTGGAATGGTTGTTGAGTTATATGCTCACCTAAAATATAACTGAATCACCACAAACGACAAAGAATATCCATAGAATAATATTTTCAGTAAGTGTAATTATCTAAAAATATCAATCAACACTGCAAAAGAAGTACTTCATTGATCAGTCTGCTGCTGCTGAAGTGCCACGGTGGAACCCAGTGCTGCAGAGGATTTACTCTGCAGCTGTGTTGTATGTGTTGTGCAGAACTGGCTAAATTAGGAGCTGCTTTACAGCACTGCTGGATTATTTAATGTACAATGACACAGCAAAGAGGAGCCAGCAGTGAGACAAAGGCACAGTGTAAGCACAGCAGACACCTGGACCCTTCCTGGCACTGCATGGGTGCTGATGTGCAGAGCACAGTGCTGTGCTCCCTAAGAACAGGATTTCCAGGAAAGCTGGGCACTCGGCACAGCTCCACAGGGAGATCCTATGCCAGCCCTGGGAAGCAGGGAAGTGACACGGCCCCAGCTGTGACACTGTGCTGCCCAGGGCTCTCAGCTGGCTTGCTTGATGCCAGCTGGGCAATCTCTGCATGGTGTTGGATCCCATGGACAAGAAACACGCTCCTGGGCTTACTTAATAGCAGCCCATCAGGAAAACGAAATGGGAGGAATGCTCTTGGACCCAGATGATCAATCAGCAATCAAAGAAGAGCCAGTTACATGACAACACAATCTGTTCTGGCCCAAAACCATAGTGATAAAACTGTTTTGCAGGAAATGAAGAAACTAAAAATTTGCTAAGAAGTTTTTAAAGGAATTTTAAAGATTCTTTGGGAAAAGTAATTTTAGAGAAGCAAGTCAGCACAAAGAGTGCTCTGAGGAGGATAAAAAGGGACCAAGAAAAACCTGTAAGCTGACCTAAGTAAAAGTGACATTCTCTCAAGAACTATCCCTGTTCTAAATTTTCTTACTCCAACGGAAAAAAAATACAGGAAAATACTTTGTAAATTAATTTTGTAAGGAATTTCCAAGGCATGCAAAATATTTTGTTTCACCAGTAAGCCTCTGATCTGCAGAGAGAAGAGTAAAAAGTGAACCGTAATAATTTTAGACATACAAATCTAAAGGTGCATATTTTGACATCCTGTTCTTATCAAAGTGGTTTTCCCCTCCAAGTGCAATGCCACCCAAATTGGCATTTTACTCCATTTGAGTGAAACAAAAACTTTAATTTAGTCAGATGCTTTCTTTCAAGGCAAACCTAGAAGGTATCAAGATGCTACCTAGCAGAAAATCAGTCCTAAGTACTGATGCTTTTACAGTCCTTTAGAGGGTTTTTCTCCTAAATAAATAATCCTTAGCTTTAGAGTCTGCCTGGTGACTAGTCACAAGCATCGTTCACCCCAGAGAGAAAGAAATTGAAGTATCTGATCCTGAATTAAAAATGTCTACAAACATTTCTCTCCCTGGCCCCATGCTTATCAGACACAGCCACGGCTTAGCTGTGGTTACTTTGCTTCCTCTTCATCACAGGTGGAGATTCCAGCATATCCATATCTTTAGGGTCTCTGCTTCCCTAATCATGAAAATAAAGCTTGTATCCTGGCACTGAAACTGAACGGAGCTGACTGGAGTTCTGTCATTGATTTCAACAGGAGAGAGGTCAGGCATTAAATTCCCCTTCCTTTCTTTCACTCCATCTGTGACCTGACACTCAGTGTTACAGACGAGTGATGAACAGAACTGAGAAGTTCAGGTATGATCATTATTTGCACAAACTCTACTAACTCATGTCTGTATATTCAAAGTCAATCATGTCACATGAACAAATCAAAGCCTTGCTGATTTCAATAGGAATTATGTACTAAATACCTCTGACAATCTTTTATTCAGTTTTAATTCAACATCAAAAATCTTGGGCATCATTGCCAGCTGATGGTGCCATGCAGACTTTCCTCATGTTTCCTTGCAAGAGTAATGGCTTTGCCTCCTACATACCTTGCTGCGCTTACTCCCCCAGCCCCACAGTAAGCACACAAGACAAAGTATTTACTTTTAATATAACCTTTGTGTTGTATAGATATGGTCAAATAGTGACTCTATGGCCATCCACTTCACAGGGATTCGACCCTAGAAAGTAAAAAAGCAGTAATGGTCAGAAAAATAATTTTCCAAGTGAAAAAAGCAAGGTATTTGTCTTCAAAATGGAAAAACACAGTCTATCCATACTACAGCATTTGCTAATGCACTTATGATTTGGCATCTCATAAGAAAAAAATCACTGTAAGAGTTTTTAAAAAAACTAGTTCATGTCTTTTCACACACTTCAGCAATCTATTTCTGTGCAATAAGCTGGTGTGGCTTGTTGCAGGTGATCACCACCTCAAGTCAGATAAAGTCAAGTCTTCTCTTAACAAAGAACTTTGAAAATGTGCATATGCAAAAATGATGAGGCACAACGATTAAAGAGGAAGAGCAATCTCATTTATACCAGGGACAATGGATGCATAATTAGAAGCACCTGGATGTTACAGATACCTTTGGTTTCAGAACTGAACCTGAACAGTCATATTTGGTTACTAGTTTCTAAGTGCAATCTACATGTTGCTATTTTTCACTGGCAGAAATTCACTGAGAAAATCTTGAGAAATCCGCCCCAAATATTCATGAAAATCTAGGGTTGCAAATTTCCAAGATGTTTCATAATCCTCACAGTATGATTAGCACTCATATGCCTTATTTCTTATTCTCATGAAATCTATATATATCTACGCGAAAAGTATTTCAGTAGGATTTAAAACTTCTTCCTTCTCAAATTCTTCCTTTCCCTGTCTCCCCATCCAAGCAGACAGATGCTTGTTAGGCTCTGAATAATACTACAGTGATAAGCATCTCAGAAGTAAAGAGCAGATATCCACTCAGTACATCATGCCCCACTAAATGAAGCTAAACTGCCAAACTGCCTTTATGTAAATGCATTACTCCTAAAATACAGAGCAACTGGTATAAATCAATGCAAAAACACATCCATCAGAAGGCAGCTAAATGAGCATGGCAATGCCCTTTCACATAAGATCATGTGCTCTAGAAGTTTTTTTTCCTTCATAACTTGTTTTGACTTATGCAACAGTCACACAAACTGGCCTTTAAAAACAGGGAAAGCTGAACTAAAAATTCACAGTATTTATGGAAATCTTCTCATAAAATTTTAAAATTTTCACATGCAAAAAATTTCTGCTAGCAACTCTTTCATATTGAGCCATAGAGGGAACTGAACCACCACTGCTCATTTGACACAGTCAGTGGGAGGCTGCATTCACAAACGTGACAGTCTAGCCCAGGACTGACTTGTGGAAGTTGTGTGGAACTCGTATAGATATATTTTTCAACTCTTTGGTATTTTTAGTTTATATTTTTAATTATAAATAGGAAGATAGAAAGAAAAAGGATAAGTTTTTTTGTTTGTGTTTTCATGTAGTTTGATGAGGAACTGGATAAATAAGGAGTGGAATGAGAGGACTGGATAAATGAGGAGTGGAAGAGGTAATAGTTACTTAAAGATGATGCATATTTATATATATATATAATATGTATTTCTATCCCACTGGTTAAGCTTATGATTTTGCCTCACTATCCTTTTTATTTCCTAAAAATAATTATCTTAAGTAGCCAATCTCCTTTTCATCCATGCTCAAATCCCACAGTATAAATTAGTTTTCTTGACCAGGCAATAATTTCCACTACTGCTTTTAATACACACTGTACCTTGCTCCTCTTCACATATGAATCTTCTTCATAGACATCACGTGAGAGGCCAAAATCAGAGATCTTCATTTTGCGCCCTTCTGCCACCAACACATTCCTGGCTGCTAAATCCCGATGCACGAGCTTTTGGAAGGAAACAACAGGAGTGTTTATGCTTCCTGTGGAGGAACCAGCTGCTCCACATCTAGCACATGCCGAGCTCACCACTGCCCTGCCCTACCTTCATCTCTGCAAGGTACTGCATCCCTCGGGATATCTGCCATGCAAACGATATCAGGTCTCCCATTGTTAAGGCTCTCTCATCAGGGTTATCCAAATAACTGGAATTCCTGTTGCCATCGCTGCCCACGTAGCTCGGGCCTACTTTTCGACTTTCCCTGAGGAAACTGCGCAAGGAGCCATATTTGGCGTATTCCACAATTAAATACAGTGGGCCTGAAATAAACACACAGGTCAGTAAACACCTAATGGATAACCATTTTAGGGTTTTTTATCAAACAAGTTTCTTCTAATCAGCACATTCTTTTGAATAGTCAGGGTTCCAGATACCTCTGCCCTTAAGGTAAAAAGCACACAGTCAGCCATGAAATAAGAGCATTTTTAGCTTAGATCCTCTATGCAAAGAGAATGAGTTTCAGGCTAAATCTAAGCAGAATGCTGGTTCTATCTTATAATCCCTCATCTAGATAATCTGAGACCAATAAAACCAGACAACTTCATACAAATTGGATCTGTGAAACAGCCTAACTTAGAGAAGTTTTGAAGTAAAAATAATCTTGTTGAGCTTGTGATACTGAGCTCAAATCACCTGCTAATTCCAGCACTGTGTTTAAGGTGTCTTTTGAGAGCACTTAGAAATATTCTGGCATTACAATCCATTAATTTCTCCTCCCCATTACCCATATGAATAATACCTACTCAGTGCTGTAATACCAAATACATTTGTCTGCTGCATCAAAGCCCTCCTACCTCATACGCTGATGAATGAACTTGATATTTATTAAAAGCCTGTGACTCAGAAACATTTCACTTCCTTTGGGATGAAAAATACATTGTACTGAAAAGAAAAAAAAACTAACCCGCCCCACTGGTTCATTACCTTACTAAGACTCAGAGATGATTCACTCCTGAATTATATTCTCTGTCTACAACTAAAAAGTGACAATTGCAACAGAACTGGGTAGGCAAAGAATGAAGGCAAAACCTTTGCCCCGAGGCTGCAGAATCCATGCTGTGGTTTTAGGCTGTACAACTACAGATGCAAAAGGAAGAGAATATTGCCATGCCACTTCACTTAAAATGAGTAATTCCTATGCGCAACAAAATTTGCTTTATTGGCAATTTATAATACATATTTTTCCCCTTGAAACATGCTTGTTGATGACTGTGGCTTTTAGAAATCATTTCATAACCAGAGAGAGACAGTGGAGTGGACAGTTGCATGACAGTGGAGGAAAACTGAGTATCAACCTAACTATCCAGCTATATTTGTCTATATATGGCTGTAGCTGTCTATTTACATTTAGAATAAATAATAACAACAATAATGAAAACACAATTAAACTTGAAATATAACTCATATTTGAAAACACTGATTATATTAATGTAATATAAGAATATTCACTGATTGTAAGAATTTGTAGGAGACTTGTCAATCTAAAACAGCTTCAGAATCAAAATGTGCATTGAGGAGAACCACAGGAAGAATGCTTAGTTACACGGAATTAGTATTTCCCTTTCAACCTTTCAAGTACTTTTTTTTTTTTTTTTTAATATAACCCTCTTTTTTCAGCCAACACAAATTTAAAAGATTCTCAGCAATTATTAAGCAGATGTTGAAATCCATCAACGAACTACATTTTATTTCCTTTCTGGATGGTTTTATCTTAGTAACAAACTGTTAGTATTTACCATCTTGACTGCAGGCTCCATAAAGTTTGATGACATGAGGATGGTTGACTTGTTTCAGAAGGTTGAACTCTGACAGGAGATCTCGCAGCTCACTCTGGGAAGCATTTTCTGCAGAAAGTGACCAAACACACAGTTTTGGTTAGGAAAGCATCACTCAAGAGTTCTCTCTGTACAGTCTGAAATATGAGATCTACCATCTCTTCTAGAGTTAGCAAGAGGTTGGAAAACTCCAAACTTCCCCACAGGAGAAAAATTTTCCCATCTCCGGTGTCCTGCAGTCATTCACATCAAAACCAAGTGAATGTGACTGCTGCTGCTTTGGCTTGGTAGCAGCCTGCTCTAAGCATTGCTCTGCCCTGATACAAATGACTGCAGAACAAGGAGGTCAGGCAAGAATCAGAGGCAGAGTCTGTAACGCCTTAAAGATGCCATAAAATTATTACAGACCTTTTCTAGTGTTCTAAAGCAACTTCTTAGGGTGAATCAGTGCAATAAAAGCTTCAGAAGCATATGAAAGCAAAGATCTCATGTTGATCAAACAAACAAAGACTCACTCACTCCTTCTCCTAAACATATTTTCCAACAGAGTAAAAATCCACTCATCTTCTGGCTTACTCTTGGTAGCATACATTCAGACTTAAGAGCTCAGAAGCTAAATGTACAGTTCAGACTGATTTTACTGGGGGACATGCATGCAGACTTAACTCATGTCAGTGAGAATCTTGTGGCAACATAGGGCCCCCAAGAGGCTTTCTTAGCCTTTCAAGTGTTTTACCCTTTTGCAGAATTCCTAAGACTGACAAGCTTCCTCTTTAAATGCACTGGGGCTTGAAGGAGATCCCTTGTCATAAAGACACCATAGGTCAGAGATAACCCTTCTTCTTCCTCATCCTTAATCTCTCTGACGCACAGAACCAGCCTGGGTAGTTCCTTCAGTGTCATTACTGGGCATTGACAAGGATGTGTTCATCTTGACTTAAGGATAATAAAACAAGTTTGGCTTCTGCTCTTTGGTATTGTTGGTGTGTTTTCTCATAAAAGCTGCGAGCACCAAGGATTTATTTGCCTATTCATGTGTGACCTGTTTGCCCTCCTTTAAAAACAGTTATTCTGTTCTACTGTTATGTTTGTATCTGCCTTATATTATTTTTTAGTCTGAATCTGTCCTCAGAGTAGAGAATCTTCTACCGCAGGGAGCACAATATCAGTTGGCCTCTCGCTACTGATAAAGACTACAAAAAGTTATGCAAAACAAAAGTTAAGAATGTCAATGTAAGAAAAGTCCTATTTTTGCAATTCTAGAGCTGTGTGATGTGAACAAACAGAATAGAGCAAAGTTTCCCATGTACCATGCCTGTTTGTCTGCTGAAAAAACTAACTTCAAATGGAGACATTCAGCTCTAAAGCTTTATGCCACTTGTTTTAACAAACTGTGAATAACCCGTATTTGTGTATTGGTTGGTACTTCCCTCTTTAATTTTATTGTAATGAGGGTATTCATATCAGGCAGGAGGTCAAATTTAATTCATATCAGTAAAGTGGTAATAATGGGCTGAAAAAAAATTACCCATCTGTTCCTTTAAACCTCCATCCGTAGCTGCATGACTATTTTGGCTCAGCTAATTTCTCCCTGTTTCCTCCCCAGTATCTAATGCCAAGTTGTCACAGCAGGGAGAGTCCTGCCCTGCTCTGTTCTTAACCAGACTGTGCCCACCTCAGGCAGGAGATCTCTTTTATGCAATAAGAGGCAATAACACACTGGTGTGCCTACCACTGCCTTTTAAAGATCAGTCAGTGTGTAACTGTCCTGAACACTTGGAACAAATGCTCTGCATCTGGTACAGAGAAAGCACGGGTGGTGTTGGCCTGATCCAAAATAACTGTCCTTTGTTCTTCCGGGCAGCATTGCAAAGGCCACTGAAAGCTAATGCACTGCTCCTTATGCTTCAATTGTCATGTGTGAAAATTAAAGCCAATAATAGCACATAAATATTTGCAGAATGACAAATGCTCTCCACAGTCAAGTAGGAAAATGGAATTTTAGGTGACTGTCTGCAATTTAATTTACATTACAGAGGGATTCACTAGAGCCTAAAGTATTACTGTAAATGTCAGATCAATTTATTAAAATAAGGTGCTTAAAATAAAGATTTACTCCTTCGCATAGCCAATCCTTTCCTTCATAATAGATAGGGAAAACTGAATGTCAAACCATCTTTAAGTAAAAGCAACGTTTTTACCACTATGTCGTGGAATCTGAACTCAGTCACACGTTGATGAAAATGTGCTAGAAAAAGCAGGGTCACTAAGTGCACAAATAAACAGGAGATGAAACAGTGACTATTGTAATGACAATGTAATACAATACTTGAGTATTACAAGTAATTGTTAATTAATCTTCACTTCTGAAAAATCTTGGTTCCTAGACTTCATCCATGTGACCTATTGTTAACTGAACCTCTTGCAATGAAGCCATGCACTGCATCCTGCATTTACTTCTTAGGTAAAGTGCTGGGATATACAGCATCTTTCCTTTCAAGGAGCAGCAAACGTGCTTTGAATAGAACAGAAATGGTAATATGAAGCGTGACTTTCCTGTAATGACATGCTTTTACTTATAAGCAGCAGTGAATGGTTCAGTGCAAGGTCTCATATTACCATCTTAACATTATCTAAGCATACTTTGTTTCCTCCAGGTTTAAAGTCTTAAGGAAAACTGAAGACAGCAGGAGACAGCACTGGGTTATTTAAGCCATTTTGACAGAGCTCCTAGTGATTGAAAAGCAGATCAAAAAGTATAAAACGAGACAGAATTCTCAATCAGGAGAGTAAGTTAACAGGTCTGCTCTGTCTCTTCACATGATTATAATATGATTTATTTAAAAAGCTTTGTCCAACGATACTGGATAGAGGAAATTAATCAGAAAGCTTTAACAAACCCTTGCAATATTTCCATCAATGCCAAACAAAACTGAATACATTTGCTATGTTAAGATAGAGGCTCCTTGCACATCGTGATTTAGAATCATTTACTTGGATCAGTGTGATCCTAACTGCTAAAGTCACAAATCTGCAGATTGTGACTGTCAGAATATATCAGAATGCTGGAAGAAAGAGAGGCTGTGACACTGCTGGGCTTTTAGCTGACCTTTTGCTTTCACACTAGCCCCTCTTAAAACCCATTCAGAAGTTACCACAAACAGTTTGCAAATCATTTAATGCCCCGATGGGAAGATACCTTTCAACATTTTCACTGCCACAGTGGTGTAGCCAGCCCTGCCCTTGAGTCGGAATGCTGTCGCCTTGACGACCTTTCCAAATTCTCCTTCTCCAAGAGTCTTGCCCAGAACTAGGTTTTTCCGAGGGAATTCCCACTTTGGATCTTCCTGCAGGAGAGAAAAGAAACCCTGTAAGATGAAGCAAGGAAAGGAGTAGCTATTCCTCAGGAATAGGTGCACTTCAGTGTGCAGTGTTTGGTTGCTGTTTTTATCAGTATCAGTGCATTCTTATAAAAGCTTATGGCTATCAAGGTATTTTGCAAATGTATTTTCCCTTACCTGAAAACAACTCCTTCAAAACAGGTTGTACATGTAGTCTATGGATAATGGATTCTATTTATAGGTTTGGGAAATCAGGTACAATTGAAAAATAAAGTGATACAGGATAAATGCTTGCTTTCAGATGAACTATGAACTTGTGACTTTCATGGAGAAATAAATCAGTTTTATCACAGAATAAGGCTTTCCCTTAAGAACTTATCAGAGACAACAATCATCATCTTATAAAATGAGTGCCTAATAAGCCTTAAGGTTGTAAAATGATGACAGATGTACAAATCAGACAAGAAACTAAAGCAAAGAGAGCACAAGGTCTGTGAAGACCTCATGACCTAACACTCAAATAGATTTGATGTTGCCATATAAAGTGGCGGTTTCTCTACCACACTGGTTCATGGAAACACTCCATCTGACAGGAATCTTGGGTAATGTGTGATTCAAAGCAGGGTAAATTATGACAGCATGACTGGGCAAAAGTCCCTAAATGTGGGTAAAACTCCCACACCAACTGAGATCTACAGTCTGCATATCAGAAATCAGGAAGAGAGCTCAGGGGGGATTTTTTTTGTCATGTTTTAAACTTAGCCTTGTTGTAGTACTTTGGCACATCAGAGAGAGTACAAACCTGCTGATTGCTAGCGCTTAACTGGACAATGTTAAAAGTGAAACCACAGTACTGTCACACGCAGTTATATTAGTAAAAATTATTGGCTTAAATTAGACCTAAAATGTTACAATATATTAAATCATAAAAAAGGAAGAACATACTGGCCTTATAGAGCAAATTAAAATGTTTATCCAATTAATCATGAAGTATCTTCAGTGCATGCGATTTCCAATGCTGTTATTTGAAGGTAATGGGTGTTTCCACGAAGGGACCGCACTCCTGTAACATCGTCGGCATGCATAAACAAGGCTGCCATCAGAACAGAGCATGCAAAATGGCATCAGGCTTACTGGTATTTTGAAGGTGTCCACAGACACCTGGTTCTCCATGGAGTCGAGGGAAGGCCGGCGGACGTTGCTGGAGGAGTAGCTGATGGGGTAGGGCTGCGCGGGGCGCCTGAAGGTCATTTCCGCCGAGGCGATGGGCGGCTTCGGAGAGTTCTTGTGGTACCGGTGGATGCAGTAGTAGGACACCAGCACGGACACCACGAAGCACAGCACCACGGCCCCGGTGATCACCGTCTTGCACAAGTCATCGCACAATTGCTCTGCAGACCAAGAAGCGTGTTGGGAAGGATGAAAAGTTAACAAAAAAGTTTTATAGAGCGGAATGCTTAGGAGAAGGTTTTATAGAAATTAAAACAAGTCTTGATATATAAAAGAGATTTTTGCACACGTAACTGCTGAAGCAGCAGAGAGAACCAAAGGTTAAGTCAAGTTAGAAGGTTTAGAACAATGGCTTAGTTGAGTTAGAAGGCAGAAAGTCTAAAAGGTTGAGTGGTCTGCAAATAGGCATTGTTTCCACCAAGAAAAAGAGCATAGGCAGACAGAAGATGTTATTTACAAAGACAGAAGAAAACTCCACTGAAAAACAAGTTTTTAAAGTTTAATATGTAACTACTAACTCAGGTGATTGGTTAGTCACTAATATCATATGGTGATTTTAGCAGTTTTGATAGGTTATATGTAAATGTAAAGGTTTTGTGTATGACGTTAATTGGTTATTATGTAATAAGATGCAAAGCAAGCAAAGAGATATAATGCTTTGTAACATGTATAGAATTGGACTTCAGGACTTCAGGACACACGACTCGCCTTTGGCCAGCAGCCATTGGCATTACCCATGACCCTCGACCCCTGATGCAATAAACAGCATTATATGAAGAGCTATCTGGAGTCCCCATCTCTCCATCTGGATCTTACAGAAGAGCTTCTTAGAACCTTCCTTGTGGTCTCTTACTGCTGCATAATAATTCAGTTTTAAAGATGCAAACTATTTTATGCTATGTTTATTATTAGCCAAAATAAAAACAATTTAAAGTATCTGTTATCTGCACAAAGCTTTTCTGCTTTAAACAAAGGCTAAGGAGAAAAGTAATGCACTTTTCCTCCTAACACCATGGGGGATGGTTATCTCTGACATTTTGAAGCTGAGATTTTTCAGAAATTATCAGGAAGCTGGAATTACCTGAAAGCAATAGCAATCATTATTCTAATTCTCCTAGCTGCCTCTGCAAATATCAGGTAAGTCTCACTGAAATGCAAATGCTGCCGGAAATCAAAGGATGACCAACCTGTTTGTCAAATAGTAATAAATAAAAAAGAACCCTTAGCCAAGACTATAAATAACCCACTCTGGGAATTTTCAGGCTCCATAGTGGATGTCAAGGTGCCAGTTCCTCACTAGTTTTGTATTAGCAGTCTCTGACCAAAGACACAACTTATTAACATGGCCACAAGTGCAGACTGTTCTATATGTACACATGATATGTACAGAGAAAAATATTACTAAGAGAACAGCAGATAGACTTACCTTTGATATCATCTTTCTCACAATAACAGTTCTGTCTTGGGAAGCAGTAACAAATTCCATGTCCTGACTTAATTCCAAGATTTCCAATGCCTTTCCCATGGCCACCAATAATGTTACCACCTAATCAAATACAGACAACAGGCTAAGATTCTTACATGTAGGTAAAGGAAAAAGAAAAGGCTCAGTTACCCATGAATTTACCCCAGCATGAACCTGAAATTTGACCAGGGAGCACAGTGCAGGGATACTGACAGGGACTCCTGAGATGGAAGACTCTAAATTCTGCAATTTCTGAGATCCTGAAATGGGGGACCTTGCACTGTTTAAACATTAGCCCTCATTAGCAGTTACTGAGTTCTCTTCCTGCTTCTGATGCCAATTTCCCCTTACCTTGGAAAAGATAGCCTACTGTTCTAGGTATCATTTGTACCACTTTTGTCAAATGGAGATAACAACACTTAACCATCTCTGCAAAATACCACAAGACAGTCCAGTCAAAGCACTAAGAGTAAATGCCAAGTGCAAGTGATAAAAAAATGAATCTCACTATCTAAAAATGCAGAAAATCATGCTCTTGATTTCAAGTAGCTCTTCATGCAGAGTAACACCAACTGCATTTACAAGTAAATAATTTTTTTCTGTGTATGTTATAAAAATGACCATCAATAGTGACTTTTTATCTCTAAACTGCTTTAATCACAAACAGAACCTTATAGACAGCTCAGGTGGTTAATTTTGAAAGAGACTCTGCTGAGTCACCACCCTCCGAGCTGACACTTAAAAGCACTGGTGTTCCCAAACTTTCCTCATTATCCTCCCTGCCTCTCCCCAGCCAACTTCCTCCATCATGACGACATGATGAAAAAAAGTTTCAACTTGCCACAGAAAATCATATGTATCTATCTGTATCTGCCTACGTTTAAGGACCCAGAAGAAAAGGGAAGCAGGGAATGAGCCAGTCCTTCCTAACCTGTTCTTGAGCAGTTGCTTACTACATGAAAGTCTCTTGCTCAGAATGCAATTAGGCTGCCTCTATTTGATAGGCACAGCCACAGCACCAGGTGCTTCAGCTGAGTGCCCTTGATTGTAATATTCATAGTGTTACTGTGAGAAAGCAATTTTGGGACTCAAGGACACAGCCATCATAATGACAAATGAATTACAAAAATAAGTATTTTCACAACTGTCTGTACTTAAAGAATAGCCTTGATCTCAACACATCTTGGCCTATTTATTGTTTGCCATTCCCAAAGAAATGTCCCCTGCCAGTAAAAGCTGATAAAATGATACTCCTGCAACTTTGAGCTCCCAGAACACACTCATTTTTTTTGTCTGCAAGTATACCGCTTCTGGGAACCAGCCCAGGTTCTCAATTGTGTCAAGTCATGTACACAATTATTCAACTCAGGCGTTAGAAGGGCATGCATAACATCCTGAAAACTTGTCCTACTTGCTTGCTTATTATCCAGTAAGACAGTATTTCTTTCAGGCTTTTACTGAACAAAACATTTGATGTTGCATATGTTGTACATATTTTAGCACTGCAGCCCTTGGCACAAATATTTCAACTCTCAAAATGACAAATTATTGCAATTATTACCAATAAAGAATTCTTTTCAGATGATTACAGAAGTTACTTGCAATTCCTTCAAGCATTTCTGTCACTTAAGGGATTGTTTTCATGCTCTCTGATGAAATAATTATCTTTCTGATAACATTAATTTACAATACACAATCCATCCTTGCATGTAAGTAATACTAAGAAGCTTCTTTAGTAATTAATTTTATAGAAGAAACATTAAGTCCCAGCCTGTAAAAAAATGCTAGTTCCTCTAAGACTCCATTTTAAAATCTAAACTTGGAGCATATGATGTCAGAGGCAAAAGAAATATTCAAAAACCATGTATGTCTTTATTCCTGAATTAGACTGTCAGATAAAAAGATTCACTTAAAAATTATCATCTCACAGAAGACAGAAATTGCTCAAGAGAATTACACTGTTTTTTCTACCCTGTATATCTTCTGGGTGAGTTGTGAACTTGCAGATATTCACAGGTATATAAGTGGAGTGTAGAAATATATGCTCAAGTCATAAAAACCAACACAAATATATTTCAATTTTTCCTTCATAAATTCTGCTCATATGAGTCCCTGCCTGGATCTTCAAACAGATCCAGGTAAAGCATTGGATCATTCTGATGGCCACCTTTTTTTCTGTCAAAAAAGGGCAGGTACATTTCCTCAGATGATCTTTTGTAAACACATTTATTTTAAATAGAAATTTGTTTCCCCTTACTTAAATACCCAGGAGTTCAAACAGGCATGGTTCCTATCATACTGTACTTGAGTTAGGAAGTGGGGCACTAACATACCTAGAACCTACACCTCTTCAGCAAGTACCTCCACTGAAAAATACCACCTGTGAATGAACAGAGAGCAGAATGGGAATTACTGAGAAAACCTTGTCCCTCCATCAGTCAGCCAATGGGTGTCACCTGCCTGGCTCAAAAACAGGTCAAGATTAATCCCCACAGCCTTAACTTGCTTGTATGATTCAAATGCAAATGTGACAATACAGAGATGTTGAGCTTGTAAAAGTATCTGCACTTGAGAAAGTGACATTTGAGAAGCGATCAGAGGTGAAACAGAAAAGCCCATCCTAAAACATTCCCTACTTGTGCAGTCTTGGGGGCACACAGCCGGGTCTCTGCCCTCCACCACATCACAGATGCCATCTGGACAAGTCTTGATGCTCGGGGTGCACGTGGAATAGTTTGTGGTGATCCCTGTTAACAGAAAAACAGCTGCACTAATACCATGAGGAGAGAAAGTTCATTGCATCTTCTCAGGGCACACTAACACTCCAAAGCACAGGTTATGGTGCCTTTTAAAATGAACATCTATGACTACAAACGCCTGCTAAAGTAATAAGCTAGACCAGAGATTAAGAGTTGAGTGCTGTCATCTGTCAGATCTGTGCTCCAGACCACAGAAAGAGAAACTGCTTTGTGCTCACTGTCTGCTGGGTGCACCTGCTCCAGACACACTGCTGCAAGCTCAGTTCACTACCTCCTGGTTTATGTATCATGCTCAGCATCACCAGGGACAAGATCAATGGTGCTTACAATTGAATCTCATTTTCTTTTTTAGTGCATCCTTTATATGGGTATTATGATTTTTTTTTTAGCCCCAGCTTCTGTGTAGTTTACTATACCATGTTTTCCAGCCAGAATAAACTAGTTTGTAGCTATGGAAGTCAAATACACAATTACAACTCAATAGAAGTTTCACTTCACACAACATTAACCTACCTTTCCCACTCCCCTGTCTCCACTGGCATCTTCCTGTTAGCACTCCCAGGCCACCACACTCTTCACATTCAGCACGATGCTTACTTATAGCACAAGAGTCAGGGCAGTCCTCTTCTTTTTTTAAAACTATTGGGAAAAATTCAGGACAAGGGAAATGAACATATAAGCAGGTCAGCTCAAAAACTGAAAACTGTTTTTAGAGATAGGTAGGAAGCAAAACAAGATGAAGGCAGTGTAAGACTGAAAACTGACTGACCCAACTTAGAGAATAATTAAAGAAAAGCCCTAGTGTTCCTCATTTTCTCTGAAACATAAACAGCAAGATCATGAAGGCATGGTATGTCTGCTTGACAGCACACTGTCATTGCCTAGAACTACAGATATATGCAAACATACTGATAACAGAAGAATGGAGAGCGCAAATACTTACAGCTTCATACAGAACATTTAATTAAGGAAAAATACTTAGCCCTTGGCTAACACAGTAGTAACCCAAAGAGCACCAGCTAGAAATGTGTGTTTTCACACAATATGAGGCCTGTGCAGAAAGAAAAGCCCACTGCATGTTTTTGTTTCTTTTTCTTCAACCCATTTGCTCTCGGCATAGGAGTTGAGTTCTGATAAAACGTAACAAGTGTTTATTAGTTACAGTTGTACAGTTTTGCATAAAATGCAATATAGTTTGCAGAGAAATGAATATGTTCCCAGTGAAATCCTCCTCTGCGGGTGTTAGAGCATATTTCTAACTTCCTTCCCCATAAGGGTAGGTCATCACATTGCCGTTAAGAAATTGCATCCAGTGGGATTGCTACATGAAGACTAAGAAAACTATTTAAAAAATTGTAGAGAGAAGGGAGGAGAAAAAACAGTGAACAAATATACTTAGGCCATATAGCTCTTTCTTCAAATAGATATACACATAGAGACATATACATATACACACTTTTTCTTCTTCCACAGGAATATATGAAATACAAAATAAAGGTAACACACACACTAAAGATTCTTCTAAACCAAAGGTCATCATGAACATTATGAATTGCCTAAAATATCCCACCTTTCTGTGCATTAGAGTTCTTCAAACAAATAGCTAATACAGGAAGGTACAAATCAAAACTCAAAATCCAAACTCTGTGATCCGTATCTTGTAGCTCAGACTCATTTTCATTGTTAATGCCATCCTTTTACAGACTACCCTGCTAATGCATCACCTCATCCCAGTACTGCTGGTTAATAAATAAATAGTTCTGACTGGGGTACTTACGAGTCCCTTCCAGGACAACAGTGAGGAGGGTTTTGGTGTGTTTCCTGCTCTGCTTGTCAGTAGCTTGAACAGTGTATTGTATTTCCTTGCACTCAGGTCTGCGCAGCACAGAGGAGTCGTTCACGTAGAGGCTGCCATATTTGTCTTCTCGGCCTTGCAGGATGCTGACAGGATAGCAGCTCGCGTTGGGGGACAGCAGCTTGTAGGTGATGTTTACACCCCGGAACTTCATGCAGTTTTCGATGCAGATCTTTCCTATCTAGGCTCAAACACCAACAAAGAAATCACAGACAGGAACAAAACTCTACACAAAAAATATTTAGTGCTTCTCAAAAATATCTGAAATAAAATGGAGCATACTATACCTTGCCAAATTCAGTCTTTATCTGGGGTTTACAGATTTGTTATTTTCCTACAAATGCAGTATACAAATGCTTTAAATGCATTTATTCTCCCAAAATTAGACATAATTACTGTTGTCTTCAGACTAGCAGTGGAAATGCAAATAAGCCTTGACACAGACTCAGTGGTATCTGGTGCCTACTGCTGATGGTCAGTGCTCAGTGAGAACAAGACCCTGTGATTTGGGGAATTCTGAGTTCAATCTCTGCTCTGTCCCAGGCTGATCACTGAAAAAAACTTTTGCCATCTTTGAGAAATCAAAGAGCTCAGCATGAACAAAGCTGACACTCTCCTCAAATAACACAGAAATTGCTATTACATAATTTTTATAATATTACAGTCAAAAAGTTTCTGGCCAGAAAAGCTCTCTGAAAGCCTTTAAAGGAATAAAAACCTCATGGTTTCCCATCTGAAATTTTAAAACATTTTAATCTAAAAATGAAAATATGTTGGTTTGCCATATTTGAACTTCTGTGTGCCAGAGTATCTAGGCTAGAACACTCAGTCTAAAACACATCATCTCAGAAGCACGGGAATATAAAGTCTCATCTCCTGTCCAGCTCCTATAGGAACTGACCCAAATCTCACTTTGGTTTTCCATTTACAAGAGTGGGATTTCAATCAAGTGCAGAGGCATTGGCTTTCTTTGCAAGAAAAACCACAATGTGAAGGGTGGGGTGTTATTGAAAGGAACTTGGTTATGGATTATTTTCAAATGCTGCAGTTTGGAAATGTTTTCAAGAAACATCACTACTGGTAAAAGCATATCTGTACATCTTGGTTTCAGCATTCTAACTAAGGAATGTTACAAAACAAAGAAGTTTTTGTGTACTAAGACCTCTTCCCATGAACCTGGACTATTTAAAGTCAGAGAGGAAGCCTTTGCAGTTCTAGAAGCATACTTTGTTACGGGATAATCCACTTCATCTAACTTATTCCCATTCACATCACTGATGGGTCATTTGGCACCATTCCTGTCAGGATTTTAGGTGGCAGGATAACATAGAAAGACTATTAAAGCCATCAGCAGCAAGACCATTTCTTTCTGGCTGTCTCCTCTCCACAACATGCTGGGACTGGCAGGGAGAAGAAGAGAAGATTTCCAATGCTCACAAACTCTGTCTAGACACAAGGTCTAGACATGTCCCTTCCAGAAGCACGTCACCACAGCTCTGGTGCCGCACTGCAACTGCTCAGGCAGTGCTCCTCTGAGGCAGGGGGAGAACACAGCCACAATCCATGGCATTAACCTCCACCCAGACCACATTACACTGCCCTTCCTGCCTACTCTGTCATCACTGCTGCTTCCACGCACCTTTTTGATCACAGCAATTTCCTTCAAGGGGGAAGAGCCCCATAAAATCTGAAGAGCAGATTAGCCAGTTTGTTCCTTAGAATACACATTAGCCAGTTTTGCTTTCTCTGTATAATTTGAGAAGAAGCTATAAAGGCCTCCCTCAAGAAATTTCTATGAGAAAGACAGACTTTCTTTTTGCCTGATTCCACTAAGGAAAGCCTAACCTTCTAACTTTGCTCTGCAAGGTTCTGGAGTTCTGGAGCCAGCTCACATCTAAGGCGGAGCAGAGCACAACTCCAGGGGAAAATGGTAAAAGCAGCTACTTCCCCCTTCTCGTGAGGGTGAAAAACCACATAATCAGGGTAGTCAGCTTTAACATCAGCTTACAAGGGAGGAACCTAAAAATATGCAAGACTCTCAATAGTTAACGCAGAAACACCATTATTAGAAATAAGAACAGAAAAAACCATTTTTCAAGTTCCAATGTTTAATAAAGTCTGGATAATGATACTGTTCCACCTCACTGAAGTCCAGGAACGCTTGGACATATAACCTCTCTAAAAATCTCAGCCAATGTTATTCATAATTTGTCTCAGTAAATGTCAATAGAGCTTTAAGTCCTTTGATAAGTTAAATGCCACTGGGCAAGCCTGCACCATCAGGCCGTGCTTCTGTTATTCAATTCCTTTAGCTGCTCAAATAGACAAATGGCATCAGTCCAGCAGTTAATAATTTCTTCACGCTCCTGTGTTTTCCTTAGGGCAAGAGACAGTTCAGCCCTCATATTGATTTGGCCCAGTACTTTCCCTGACTACTCTGGCACATCAAGGCTAATTATGCAGCCAACTTTAATAATGTGAAGTGCTGGGGACTAAGCTGCTTACACTGACTCGTGCTCCAAGCTGAGCACACTGTAAATTCAAAGCCAGCCTCAGAAGTGGATGACACTTTAACTAACTGAGAACACGATCTTCATAGCCAGGATAAGTTTTGCACTTCACCGCTCAAGAACCAGAACAAAATCTCTTAGTGAATTTGTGTTTAAGCAGCACAAAGAAAAAGATTTCTTCCCAGAGACTTGGGAGTTCTTTCCAGGAACAATTCTCCCTGCTACTACTGCCACCCAGTGAAACTGCACAATTAGTGAAAAATGCCACTGTTTTCAGAGACACTAAAATTCCTTTTCAGATGTTTGACTCTCATGACAATATTCACCACCAGTAGCTTTAGAAGTCAACTGGCTTTTTTTTTTTAAGTTTTGCATCCTGAAACTAAAAAAACCCACATACTCCCAGATTTTAAAACTAAAGTGTCCAAGCAATCAAGGGTATGCATACATAACAATGGTTGTCCAAATTTAATCTGTAACTCATTCTTTCACAATAATATTGTATGTATACACCTATATATAAAAACATGCGCACAGAAAAAAACCCAACCAGTTCATTAATCTAAATTCATACATACCTAACAGGTAAGTGTCTACATTTGTTTCAATTACAGTCATGTTGTGACACAGATACAAGAGTTCTAGATGCAAGCATTAGACTGAGTATCTTACATATCTGTGCTATTATTTCTTCTAGGGAGAAACCCAGGTTTCACCCTATCCCCAGGCAACAGGAGAGGGTAAAGCTTTCATAGTCTGGTGCTACAAAAGCCTCAAAAAACATTAAAAATAATTTGATCTGCACAAAAAGAACAGACTATCCTCTGAAGTTTCTAACAGACTGCAAATTGAAAAATTGCAGCCACAAGGCATCATGCAATATCATAAAGGAATAGTTTTTGTAGTGAGGCTGCTACATGAGCACACTTGGTACCTTTTTTTAATTTAGGATATTCAGTGCAGACTATGGAAAAAATGTCCCTTGTCAGAGCAGTAGAATTTTTATTGGTCACGTACAGCCTGTTCTGTACTCTGAAGAGCTACCAAGCTGCAATGCATTTAATCAGATTAGATATAAGAACATGCAATATATCTAACTTCCCTTTTTCTTTCTTTTTAAAATTAGCCAGAGGATTAAAGATTAATAAAACTTAATTCTTCCTTAAAATACTTCTAATGAATTGGTTTTCTCTGCAATTGGGATGATTGTATTTTAATCTCAGTCCTCCTCTCTGCTACAATAGTTACAAGGCATGCTTTCCAGCAGCTCTCTCAAAAGGGTTCATCACTGATGTTTTTAATATTCACTTTAATATTAATTATATTGAACTAGTTCCTTATTAATGTACATGTTTCATAGGAATTACCTTGTAATTTTCACCTGATTAATGTCAACCAGTTAGAAAGTGCTCTGGAAAGCATTATTAATGACAATCGTGGCGATTAAGCTAAAACAAGGGTTAAATTAGGAAACACATTAATTACTAACTACCCATTACTAAAGAAAAGCCATTAATATACTGAGACTCCAACAGCTGGAAAAATTCCTTTTTTTTTGCCCTTGACATTGTTGCAGTTATTCATGCCTAAGCCACTCATGGTTGCAAGTCCTCCTGCCCACAAGAGGTTATTTCTCTCCATTAAGTACTTCCATCTGTGGCCCATTCTCTGTTTTTATGTGGTGGGAGAGGTACTGCCCAGCCTAGCTGCTGCCTCCTACTTCCAGCAACAATTACACTGATAACCCATTATTCAGTGATTCTGCTTAAAGCAGTTGAAACCAAAGAGCACTGTAATGCATCTGGCCCCAGTGATCCAGCTCTCGAACTCCATCAGAAAGGGGATGTATAATTAACATGTATAATTAACGTGGTTCTTACCTGTGCGAAGCGTTCAGCATTTCTGTTCACTGTGAACTGGTAAGTTATGTTTGAAAACTGAATGCTGACAGGGAGGATGGAGACATTGAAATGAAGCATCACCGATCTTTCTGGGCCATGAAACTCTGTGTCATTCACCAAAACATCCAGCTGGAAGGAACGATGCTCTGTGACTGAAATGCTTTTATTCAGTACCAGTTCTGTGAATGAAGAGATTAGTCTATTAGCAGCTCACATTATCTGCAAATGTACCTTTTAATACTGCAAGCCCAACAAAAATAGATGTACCAAATCTAATTATATACATCCAAGTTTCCTAACAGGAAATAGAAGGCAAGTTAAATATGAAATATGTTCTGCTGGAGTTATGCTGTCATTCAAGGTGTTTGGGAGGCCTTCTTCCCTTCTACCTACCAAACTGAGAATCCTACAATCAAAACCTCTTGCCTATCAGTTTATTCATCATCATCCCATACACTCCCTATCACACAGATGCACAAGCTTCATTTTTTCAGCACATATTTAAAACTCAGTGTTTTCTTTACTTGAAAATTTCTCTGCTTTCTTTGGCTCAATACTTACAAAATCCTCAGAAAAATTCAAGAGCTTATTGGTCAACTATTAGCAAGCAACTTCTCCTTTATTCGAAGAAAAAGTCCTTACTGTACTCGTGCCGAGTTCCCCTCACTTGGCTGCCATTTGGGTTGAAGTGGATTTCATCAAAGATGTGCTCTACACGAAATGTTTCACTTATCCAGGGATCGTCAGTAATGATGGTTCCTGTGTATTTCTTTCTGCTGCTTTCAAGGGGATAAATAGGTGTGGTGTCTGCATCATACACAGTCAGCGTGGAAAGAACAGTGCCCTGGTAGGAAACAATAAATGGCACTGCTGAAGGACCTGAAGCTTTTTTTCTTCTGGTAACTGTTTTGGAGATTGAAATACTGGTCAAACAAGACCCTAAAACCTTCACATAAACCCAGGCAAATGTATTCATAGGTGTCAAGACTTGTTTCAGTCAGGAGATGGCAGCAAATTCCTAAAATCAGTCTTTTCCCTTCCAGACACAAATACAATCAAAATGTACTTTGAAGGAAAAACTGATTACCAAGAGATCTTGTTGTTAGGAAAGTTCTCTCATGAAAAGCACATCATTTTATGCCCCCCCAAAAACGTCTTCTCTATACCACTGACTTATAAAAGGGTCATTGCTCCCACAGAAGAGCCCATATGTGTACTTCTCTACTGAAGCAAGGGGTGTGTGTGTGCAGGGGCACCACAGACACAGGGATTCAGACCTCTTGAGCGATCAGCTTGGCATGGTAAGGGAAAAATGGGAGGGCACCATTCAAACAAGATCCCAGAGCTTGCCATTAACAGCCTCAGAAGTGCAGTGGCTTGTCTGTAGAAGTTAACCATTACTTCTACAGCATCCTAATAAACATTCTGAAAATAATCTTGATGCATTACACAGATTTGCACGTATGGGACAGATAAACACACACACTTGCTCTAAAACAGAATTTTAATCCCCTGGAGGAAGCAATCCTGTAACAAACAGAGCAGAGCTCAGTATAGAGCGATCCACTGACCACTGACTCAACAATTGTCCATCCCAACCTTGAAAACTGCTCAGATTTCTTTACAATCTTTAATTACTAACCCCAACTCCTCTTGCTTTGGGATCTGAGTAAGACAACTTGGGGCAGAGGAATCCTACACACAGCATTTTACAATCACGGATCTGCAGAGCATGGTATGCTGATGGGCTTGTTGCTAAGATCCATTATCCAGGCAGGACACGATGCTCCCCAGAGTGCTGCCTCCCACTGCTGTGCTCATACTTCAGGGACTTCAGGTAAAGGAAAACATTACCAGCATTACCTCCTTTCTGTTGAACTCCACGACGGCATCTGCAGTATCAGTGCCATTGGGAAGGAAGGGAGGAGAGTCATCTTCATCTAACACGTTCACCAGGAAAGGCACCTCAACCTGCATCTCCCTGAGCCCCTCTCTGACGGTGCACTTGGCAATGAGCTCGTATCTCTCCCTCTCCTCCCGATCCAGGCGCTGGGTCACCCGCACGCTGCTGGAGTTCTCGTTGTACCGAAAGGGAGCACCTTCAGCTGCAAAACAGCCACAACACACACAGGCACAATCACTTCCCAGTACAGGGCCCTGATGGCTTTAACACTCTTCTGCAGTTTAGTACATCCATTTGCACACCACGACAGCACAAGGCCAGACTCAGAAGCGAATCAGAAGGAACTTGTGTGGGTTATATTAGGGTAGGGAGAAAGCATGGAATATATGCAAGGATTCTATGGTTTAGAAGCAGCACAATTTAAAGCTCAGGATATTCTCAGTCTACTTTTGATAGATAAAAAACTCCAAAACTGATTATTTATTTAGGGAAGGGGACAGTCCTCCTTCCCATTTTCTCTGCACATCTCAAAGGAAAAATCTTCAGGTTCAGTTTAGGTTTGCAAAGGAACTTCCTTTATAGAATCAAATCCAGAAGTTCTACCATGAAAGAGATCTTTTAACAGTGAAGCTGTTTGAATCTATTGCTAGTACATGAGCGGCTCAGATCCAGTTTTACCTGCAAGCAATTTGTAGGAAATGCTGAGATTCTGACACAGATGATGAATTGAGGGTAACTGGAGCTGATGAAATGTTCCAGGAGGTTTATTCTCCTTGATGTGAAAGGAGAGATCCATTTCTGTGAAACAAAGCTGCCTTGCTGTCAGAGAACTGCAAGCTGGTGCAGTAGCATTGATCAAAGAGAGGAAAACCGTGGTGCGTGTAGCGGAGTCACATTCCTTCTCTTGGAAAGGGTGGGATGAAAGGAAGACATACAGCATCACTTTGGGTACTGGCATCCAATTTCCTACAGCTTCAGGAGGAAAAAAATCACTATAAGAAATATTTTACAGAAGACAAGCCAATATTTCTTTTCCTTATATTATACCCTAGTCTGTTATTCCATAAATGATAGTTTAACTCTGTTATGTGGCAAAGCAACTCTTCAACGTGCCAGATGCTGGTAGGAAGACCTAAACCTTAATAATCCAAGTAAGCCTAAAACTGTAGGGTTTGGCACCAGTTTTGCACTATAGAATCTCAAAAACCATTATCAGCATTCTGTCTGTAAGACACTGACATAAAAAACACATCACTGGCAGTAACCAGCTCTTTGATAGGACTGCTTCTTGAAGGGATTAGAGCAGAGTGTGGTGGAAACAGGAAAAATAATGCATGAGATAGCAACAAATACTCAGGACAAACCCATATCAGCACTAACAATTTAGTCATAGCATTCCAACAGCATGGACGAAATCCTCTAGGTTCAGAGAACAGACTGCTTCATCATTTTGAAACATAAAGAGGCAGACAAAAGATAAAACAGAAGTTAAAATCAACCTGTGGCATCTACTAATATATCCTCAAGCCTTGTTTTGATTCCATTGGCTCGACTACAGACAGCACAGTACTATCTCTGTAACAGATCTAACTCACTTGAAAAGAAGTTCTAGGTCACTTTGATCTGTATGAACAAAACAAGGCTCTTGAGTGTTAAAGAGCTATTCCTCCTTTGTTCAGCACAAATATTTGATATACATGAACACCAAGTACCAAAAATGGATGAAATATCAAACACTCAGCACTTCAAAAATAAAGCATTAAGTGTCTGAAGTTGAAAATTTCAACATCAAGGAACCTAAGTCTGAAGGTAGTGTTGATACATGGATCTTACTAACTGAAGACAGTTACTACAGACTCTCTTCAACAGTAAAAATTCTGCAACTGATCACAGTGGTATGCCATTAACTCCTCATCCATTTCCTCCTCCACCACCTAATGATACCTAATTTCCTCATAGATCAAAATCACCAAAATCAATTTACTGCTAGAGCATAAAATAAAAAAAAAAACTGAGATAATGAACTTTTGTAGTTCAACGGTAAGTTTCTCTAACAAAGCCAAATCTCAAGAGAGGGAGAGAGGTACAATGAACTATTTCTTCTAAGAGCTCTTTGGTGCTACATGCAAATGTAATTTGTGAATCCATGTCACCAGAATTCGGGGACCATTTATGTAAGAATATGAACCATTCTCTCAGCATTTGTCTGGGAATCCTTAACACAATGGAACTGATCTCACTTGCATCAGCAGATGAACAAACTGGAAATCTCAGTGTAAAGCTGTGACCTATACAGCTGTGAAATGCAGAAAAAAAAATTTCCAGTAATGCAACTGTCCCACCCTACTGGAGTTCCCAGTGTGAGCAACAGGATCTGTCCCAGCTCAGCATCTGCTTTGGCATACTGCTGTGGGTTTCACTGGGTCTGGGCCCTCATTTTAAAAGGGCAGATGTGTTTCTTCCAAATTTTATGCTCATCTTCCAATGGAGAAATCTCATTGTCCAAACATATTTTGCTTTAAGAACAGATACCTCAAGAAGAAAAGCTGGTCTTCTCATACTTACACAGCATGTTGAAGTCCTCTCTATCCAGGCTTTTGCTGAGGTAGAGAAGTCCTGTTTTTTCTTTGATTTGGAACCAATTATTTTCATGTTGTCTTGCTCGAGAAATTATGAGATTCTGGCACAGATGAAAGTGGGCCACTTCCTCATGTGAATCCCTCAAGGCATGGATGCGCAGGAGCGGCATTCCGGCTGGCTCGTCAAGGTAGACATTCTCCAAGTACTCCTTCCTGGGGAAGTAGAGACCCAAGGCCACTGCAGAGGAAGACACATGAGAGCAGAGGTAGGCCCAGTTAAATGATTTCTGCACTGCTGTTTTCTTAATAGACATCTTTCCAAAGAAACAAACGTTTTGCTCTCCAAAGTAAAGAAGCATTTAAAAAATTACGTGGAAAAAGGCAGAAAAATTTACACTCGTTTGGTGTAAATAAATACTTTTACTTCACTGAAGCCAAGGACACAGCTACCAAAAATAAGGCTTATCGTTTACGTTCAATTACAAAATTATCTGCTTGCTTTTTGAAAGCAAAACTGCTTTGCTGTAGACAAGGCCCAGTTTAAGATGAACACTTAAGGAAGCTCTGCTTGCCAAATTTTACTTAAGTTTACTTACAGATGATATTCAAAGAAGGAAAAAAAAAAAACCTTTGATGAAATCACACACTTGAAAAGCTTTTAAACATGCTCTCTATTGAGAGAAAACACAAGAATTTATCAATGGCTTGCATAATTTTCCTCAGGTTACATAAAACCCCACTTATACAGCCTTTTTGGCTCCTCCCTTTCCAAACAGGCCAGCAAGATACTTTTGATATAGAAAATGAGAATTGTTAAAAAAAATACTGCAAGTGTTTTAAGTATTTTAAATATGACAGATGGGAAAGCTGAGAAGTGAGAGAAGGGAAGCATACATTTCTTTTTTAGTACAATGACTGTGACTGACCCGATCATTTCCCACCCTGGCACTGTAGGCATTTACATTCAGTAGGGCTCTGCCCCTTGGTGCCCACTTCTTCAGCTGATCTCATTTCACCAGGTCACTGTGCAGTGGCCTCTATACCTGTTAGCAGGTTTGTTTCCCCTTCCAATTTCACTTCTTGCTAATTTAACAGTGGAATACTTCACCTGCAAGAAGGGGACAAAGTGACGCTCACTGCGCTCACACAGACTGAAATAGTGGAACTGCTACTCTTGGACTTTATGTGCACTGATAGTCAGTGTCTGTTCTCGTCCAACAGAATACTTGAATACTGCAGAATTATGCATCATTTAATCCAACTGATAAGGAGTCAAGCATATAAAAAGCTCACACATCTGGTGAACAAATGTAAACAATAACAATTTCCATATGTTACTAACACAAAGCTCTCTCAGCTTAAATCAAGCCAGATACAACTGGAAATTATGGTAATGCAGCAGTAAAATTAGGGATACAATGCCAAAACATCTTCCAAATAGCATCAGGCTATAGCACATATTTACATATTAGTATTGGATCCATACACTGCTCTACTGAATGGATCGCACTGCAAACAAACTGTAAACAAGAGACCTCTAATTTCATTTAGAAATACCACAGAAACCATTGTACCTTGCAAGGGTTCATGACATCATCTGTATCATTGGATGCAATTACATCCATCAGGTTTTCAGAGGCCCATTATTTTTTCTCTACATATACTTTGCAATATATGAATAAAGTGGTGAAGGAATATGGTAGGTGAATTCATTCCAAACGAATTAATTCAAAGAGAAGCCAACCAGTCGTTTTGAGAGTTCTAGAAGAGCCTTAACGCTTGACACTCTCTGTCCAGAAAAAAATTATTACTTTTGATTATGGCACTATCACTCTCTCTTAGTAAGATTCCTGCATATTTGTATTACATTTTAAATATTTTTTTCCAGTCCCTCCATCTCTTTTTAAGTGCAGGAAAATGTGGGGAATATGGGCTGCTAGAACTCCTAACAAATGTGTTCAGTAATAAGAGGAATAAGGAGATAGCCAAATACAAAGCCCAGTCCCAGCACAAGTAAATAAGCTTCCTTGACGTATTTAGCTTAAAAAAATTGATTTTAAAACAATGAAAATTTCTTCACCAAAATTCAAGCCTGAAAATTCACTATTTAAGACTAAAAAATTACTTTCAACTCACAAATGCATACAAATGAAGCTTACACAACAGCAGCTGTTATTTCCTTATTTCCAAGACTGGGCTGAACAGTCCTGTGTGCTCAAACCATGCAGTACAAGAACCAGCATCACTGCAGAGATACAAAATCACCTCCAGCAGAAGAAGAATACGTAGAGCATATATACACAATATCAATGTGTAACATGGGAAGTTGGAAAGGGAGAAAAGTAGAATATTTTGAGTTGCAATTACTTGCTTCCTTATCTTAAACAGGTGTGCTGATCTTTATATGCTTTGCTCTACAAATGAGGGCTCACACTGCACACAGGTACAATGTGTTTAACCAAGCATATAAGTAATTATGGCAGACATGGCCATTTGAATGCCTGAAACCTGGCATGCAACTAATGTCAGCAGAGTGAGCATCCCGAGTGCTCTGCATTTTAAAGAAAAGGCTAATATTGATGCCGCAGACTCTCTGAAGTTCTTTAGCATCAGTTCACAGGAGGGGTCTTCTCCATTGTCAGAAAGAAAGGGAAAAACTCCTGTAATACAAAATATCTGATTTCTCTGTAAATAACAGAAATGCAAAACAATGCCTTGTATTTTGAAGAGGATTCTTTAATAAAATAATTTAACATTTACACACTACTTAGCTGGAAAAGTATTTCACAAGTTTCAAAGGCACTTCAAGAAATTAGAAAAAAACTGCTGTAAGAGATTTAAATAGACACATGATCTTTTTCAGTTCAAAGCTAAAACTGATTAAACTAAATTCTGTCCATCACAAGTGCTAGTTTTTAGTATAGAGCAGACTTCCATACTGAGGACAATACCCCAGGATAGTTTTACGTGACACTAGTGAATATGTCAAATTTTCGTATTTTACTTAGAAAACAAATATTTGAAGTGAAGAGACTTTACAACACTGCAAAATAAATAAAATAAATTAATAAATAAATAAATATATAAAATTTTATTTTAGCAATGTAGCAAGATTTATCCAATGTTGTGAAATTACTGGGACTTTGTCAAGTGGTTTGTGCCACTCTGACTCAAGCACTGAAAGAGATGAGAGATATGCAACAGACTGCTCAGGTCACAACCACACTCCACATATAAATCTTTGGGGGCTAATTTTAAAGGAGACCTTTGAAGTAGAAATGTAGCGCCCACTTCTCAGAGCTGTGTTCATTCCTTTAAGCCCCAGTGAGTTAAAACCAGATTCAATAAACTTGCCATCTGGCAAGTATGCTGCAGGAGGAAGAGGTTCTAATCCTGGCCACAGTTCCTTGTGTCCTGAATTAAAAAAAAAATAATCCATTCCCAAGGTCTTGTGCAAGCTTCCTATGGAAGCCAGATGGAGTTTTTAATGAAACTGCCATTTAAATAAAGAGAAATTGAGATGCTAACATTCAAAACTGATGGTTAAAGTGCTTTTGCTTAAGAATTAAAAGCAGAGAAAAATTTTGCGTTACAAGCTTGAAATGCAAGAAGATTGTGCTCTGTAACATCACAAAATCATTAAAATATTCTGGCATCTCTGAAGATTTTTTTAGAGGATGCTTCAGCTCTCCATGCTACAATCAGCACAGGAAACGTGGCAAACTCTGATGGATGAGCAATATTATGGGATAATAGCATATCAGTAACACACAGAAGAGAAAAGTGATCACGTTTAAGCAGATATAATGCTACTAACTAATAGCTCCTACAGGAAATAGATACAGTTATGACAGCAGTTTTCCAGTTCAGGCAGAGAAAGCAGGTAAAATGAGAGTAGAGAAATGAGANATTTTGAAGAGAGGAGGATTCTTTAATAAAATAATTTAACATTTACACACTACTTAGCTGGAAAAGTATTTCACAAGTTTCAAAGGCACTTCAAGAAATTAGAAAAAAACTGCTGTAAGAGATTTAAATAGACACATGATCTTTTTCAGTTCAAAGCTAAAACTGATTAAACTAAATTCTGTCCATCACAAGTGCTAGTTTTTAGTATAGAGCAGACTTCCATACTGAGGACAATACCCCAGGATAGTTTTACGTGACACTAGTGAATATGTCATATTTTCATATTTTACTTAGAAAACAAATATTTGAAGTGAAGAGACTTTACAACACTGCAAAATAAATTAAATACATATATATATANTGTGTCCTGAATTAAAAAAAAAATAATCCATTCCCAAGGTCTTGTGCAAGCTTCCTATGGAAGCCAGATGGAGTTTTTAATGAAACTGCCATTTAAATAAAGAGAAATTGAGATGCTAACATTCAAAACTGATGGTTAAAGTGCTTTTGCTTAAGAATTAAAAGCAGAGAAAAATTTTGCGTTACAAGCTTGAAATGCAAGAAGATTGTGCTCTGTAACATCACAAAATCATTAAAATATTCTGGCATCTCTGAAGATTTTTTTAGAGGATGCTTCAGCTCTCCATGCTACAATCAGCACAGGAAACGTGGCAAACTCTGATGGATGAGCAATATTATGGGATAATAGCATATCAGTAACACACAGAAGAGAAAAGTGATCACGTTTAAGCGGATATAATGCTACTAACTAATAGCTCCTACAGGAAATAGATACAGTTATGACAGCAGTTTTCCAGTTCAGGCAGAGAAAGCAGGTAAAATGAGAGTAGAGAAATGAGATTATATGTACTTTGAAGCCTTCATGATTGCCTTTTGAAATAAGACAATTTTTCATGTGGCTTTTTTCAGCCATGAATGATTAGGTAAATAATGCCTTTTTTGATACAAATTGATTTTTTCTGTAGACAATTTGCTGTACAAAACTTTAGATGTTTTTAGTGCTTTTTATGCTTGCCACTATCATCTTGAGTAGCGTTTGGGGATGGCTCTTGATGAAAATTGTTAAAGTGACTACAGTAACATTACAATCTTAATATCAAGCTAATTGACAGAAAACACAGTTTAACTTTTTAGTCATAGAATGAAGGAGTAGGAAATTTTTTTATTAGATAGAGAGAAGACTCGTCTGTAAGGCATTCTCCCAAACAATGTCTGTAACCATCTTTCAAGGTACAACTACGGACTTCAAAACTAACAGTTCTGAAGTAGCATATATCTTATGGAGTTCATAGTCAAAACTCCAAGTTTGAATGACCACTGCTTGGTTTAAGTTACACTACACAATGGAACAAAAGCTCCACTCCCGATTCAAAAAATTTAAGTGGCTGAAATATAACATTACTCGCTAAAATTATTTTGGGTTTCATTACTCATGTAACTGAAAACTCTCTTGAGCCTGGGTGTCTGCTACCTTCGAACTTCTTCTCACTAGTTCACGTTAGTACACTTTTGTCCAGTAAATGAAAATCTTCATAGATCTCAAGGTGCCTGCTGGATGAACACGCATTCAAAAACACCAGGATCAGTTTGGTTCTCTAAAAAAAAAAAGGAAAAAAACCCAGCAAAATGGAAATGATGGGTTCTTTTTCATTCAGCGAGTAGTATACAACTATATAACCCATATCTGACAAAATTTACTCAGAGCTTCTTAGCATTTTGGAGGACAATGAAACAATTTATTTAGAAGAGAAGAGCTCCATGAAATCAAAATCTTTAATCCAGAACTGACATCCAAGATAAGGGAGACAGTTTTAATGCAGTGATAGCACTTTCAATGTAACATACAGGATTTAATGATATAACAGATGAACATGGGAGTCTGTTGTTACTAATCCTCCATTTGTTGCACAGCATCAGATTTCAACAGGCAATTATCTGTCAAGGTTAGTTTTGTGTTCCTGAAATAATTATCTTTACTTCTGACAAGTAGCCATTATGTTCCATTACTAGTATTAATATACCTAATGTTCAACTCATCAGAGAACAAGGCCAGTAATATACTTATATATTTTAAATTAAAGGACTTGCCCACTTAATTCCCTTCTAGTCTCTACACAATTAGGAAATAAACTTGCCCTCATAAACCAAAAAGTCTGTAATTTAGGAAAAACACTGTCACTTTACAGAAAAGTAGTATGGAACAGCAGAGCTAGAAACACCACTCTGGATTCAATCCTCAGCAGAGCAGGTGGCCAGGCATGAGCCAGCCTATGCCAGCTGGGGACACGGCAGTGGTGGCACAGGGACATTGAGCTGCCTTAAATGTCAGGCACTAGGGTGAGCCAGGCTCCCAGCCACCACACAGGGCTGCTTCTTGCACAAGTCATAAAACTTCTCCTGCTTTTACACAAACGAGTTCAGTCAAATTCTGCCCCTGGCTTGATGAGTTGAGGCTGCAATTCCTGATGGGTTTGAGAGTCACTACAACAGTGACAAAGAGAACAAGTGGCATTCTCTTAATTGACTAGCAAGCCATTAACACAGCTCAGCAGCATGATGTTATTTACTTTTAGATGTGTAATTTTTAAGATGATCACTACAGAAATTGTAACAGATGTGGTATGAACCCAAGAACATAAGAAACTGTACTAAAGTGAAAATTAATTTTTTTCCTTTTTTTCACAAACCTCCTCTGGAGCCCAGGTTAGAGAGGACTGGGAAAAGATCACTGTAGGGATTCATACTACAATTTTCTTACAATGGCTGTAGTCAAACTTATGGAGCTGGATAATGGCTAAATGTCACCTGTTGTGTACATTTACATGTAGTACAATTGTTGGAGAACAACAGAATAAATTTCAGTACCAGCAGCCTCAGTGAAATACATGTGCTTTACAGAACATGATACCTCCAGGGAGAACAGGTCCTTACGAAGTGATGGTAAACAGAAACAGTCCTTAACTGGAATATACTCCAGACCTGTTAAAATTGCTCTGCTTTAACTTAATTGCCTCTCTTGCGATTTTCCTCACCAGATTCCCACGCTCATATTGAGAATAACCCTGAATTTTAAACTACAAATATAGAAATCAGGTAGAAAAAAATATTATATCAGATAATATATTAAATACAGTATTATATAACATAATTATATAAGATTCAAGCATACAATTAGATATAGTAGTAAATATTGTGCTAGTCAGCAAAATGAGAAAGATTTTCTGGTATAGGAAAATAAAACAGACATGGTAAAGCAGAAAGATGGATCTGACAAAAACAAAGTTTGTTTCCTATATCAGGCATACTGAACATAAATACAAAAATTGTCCAGATCAAATACAGACCCTAAATTTACCAAAAATAAACAAATTCTGATTTGTGAGAACTGCCAAGATTTTCATTTTTGTGTCAAGACTGGAAAATCAGTGTAGCTCAGCATCTACAAGAGAACAGGACAGCACCTCTACTGAAGCTTCACTTGTGAGTTCAGATTGAGGTCAAACCTGTGCCTACACTTTCCTTCCAGAGCCTGTACCTCTAGGTAAGTTTGAGAAAATTCCTCTAAGTGCCACAAAGGCTAAAAGCTTGCTTCCTCTTGCATTCTTCCTATTTGTTGTTTGGTTTGGGTTTTTTTATCGCTTGAGCAAGAAGACAAATTATTGATGCTTCACTGTTCTAAATGCCAGTGTCAGTAGAACTTAAACTATCCCTTGCAGAAATTAATATGTATGGAAAGCTTCTGTGAGAGATTGCAGGACTTTCTGAAAATTCTTCAGATCCTGATTCAGCCACTTCTCCTTATTTGTGTGATTAAATACTTCTTCTTTAAAGGATGGCTTAATTGTTTGAGAATACCTGGATGCAATTTTGCTCTGTAGGAGTACAGAGCTGAAATGTAAGACAACAAAACTCTCTACTGTACTGCAGCAAAGATTATATTAATAAATACCTAATAGAATTTATTTACTCTGTGCATGATCTCATGTGCCTTCTAGAACGTGTTTATGTATTATGTGTACGTAAGGATAGCGATAGTGAGAAGCTAGAGAAGACCAGTGACACTTGTCTCACTGTTCTGTGCTATAACTGACACATTACTTGTATCAAAATCATAAAAACCTCAATTAATAATGTAGTGACATATAAGTGTGTCTATCTTTGGTTTACTTTAATTAGCTTTCACATATATTTACTCTAACAGTGCTGCACTCATACAGAAGGTAAACACTACAGTAAGCAACTGGAGAACAAAGTACTGACAACTAAATATATTTGTTTCATAAAAACATAAAATAAATCACAGGACACTTATCTGCAGAAATTGTTCAGCATACTTGATAAGATGAAAAGATCCTTAAAGGCAAAGACAAATAAGTCTAAATTAATTACCTTAACTAAAAGGATATTGGCATCACAATACATTTCCTACATTAAGATACAGGCCTAGATCACTGTGTTGATTCCTTAAAAAATATAGAGTACTACATTTTCACAGTCTCAAGTCATGAAAATGAATGAAAACAAATTAACTGTTAATTTATGACAAAGATTTGTATACGCACAAACTCCTGCATTCCATTACTACTTAAGCTCAAATTTCCGCATTTCTCTTCCTCCAGCTGCACTTGATTCTGCATCACCAAAATGAACACAAGTCTTCCTGCCAATTATAAATAGATGAAGTCAGACATAAGGGATCACTTTCTGACAGCTCAGTGCAGTTCACAAACACCTCCATCTATTTCCTCTGCCTAAGCCACCTTCAGAGAGAAAACACGCTCAGGTGAAATAAGTACCAATATTTCTCACAAATAACTTCTCTCCCCCTCAGCTTCAGTGGACTGCAACAATTAACAGAACCTTGACCAAATATAACAGTACCAATTTGGGATACTTGCACAATGTTTAATTGTTCTTGATCAATACCAGTGATCCTGCACCTAGGTCGTGGTGAGAGGAGTCTGATTTTCAGAGAAAAGTTGCATGCAATACCTTCTCATTTTCTATGGAGTGGATGACTTTACAGCATCTGGATCAAATTTTTATTTTGAATTCTCCACTGTTGCACTGGAAAACCTATTTTCTATATTTAGTGCAGATGTGTAAAAATTATCCTGCTAGACCTCATGTAGTAACATTGGAAATAGCTCAGTCTGAATTGTGTTTTATCCATATCAAATATCACTAGCTTCCCTTATTTCCTCCAATTCCTGCAGCTCATGAAAGAGAAGGACAGAGCAGTATAATTACTGCCTTACAGCAGGAGGCAATCAATGAAAACTTTTGTTGGTGGTGGTTGAAAAGTTGCCAGAAAAATGGTAATGACATGACTGTCCACCCCTCACAGCAAAGTGCTCTGTTATTAAGAGCTGCTATTCTCTTTCCAAACACTCCAGGGAGCTACGAGCCTGCAGTTCAATTTTTCAGTCCAGGAAGTGAAATCGTACTGCAACTGTGAGCTTATTTGTTTATTGATTTATTTAAAGTTTTGTCTTGAATTAACAGAACATTTTGGTTCAATCACTATATTTTAGGTTAAGATTACCATGATTGAGGAGATCTATAAAATTAAAGGTAGAAAGTAAGTTCTTATCCTACTGTTGTTTTTTATATTTTATTATCTCATTCTAATGCATATACATATAAGAACTAAAATACTGTAGAGACACACCTTCACTTGACTCTCTAATTCCTTAAGACACTCTGGCAGACAATACATTTTCTTAAGTGCTCTTACAAGGCAGACCGCTCCTAAAATAGTTTCATAAAATTCTGTATTACACCTGCCATCATAAAATATAAAAATAAATTTTAGAAAATAATAAAAATAAAATAAGAACCCCCACTATCCCAACTGTGAACATCCCTGTTTAATAAAACAGAACTTCTCCTTTGGGGACTTTCAGTCATTACTGTACAGTAGCTACTCATTATGCTGTTGTCTTAAAGCATAAATGTTGTCAGCAGAAGGGCAGAATTGTATTGACAAGGCTTGGAAAAGGGCTATTTGCTGGGCACTGCTGCCTGTTCTAGACAACTCTTCTGGCTTTGGGACAGTCATGAAATACATCCCATCACTGACAAGGACAGGAATGAACTAGAAGAGTCTAAAAGAAACAACAGTAAAAGCAGCAGTAAAATCTGGAATAACAGGGGCCTTTACAGGATTTTACAGGACCTTTATTTTCCTCTAAGTGAACTTCTGGGTTCCAGCCCAGTCCCTTGCTAGAGGGCATGCCAAACCACCATAGATTGCCAAGCGAGCTCATGCACAAAACAATCCTCCTCTGATTATTAAAGACTGAATTTGTTTAATATATTTCATAACTCTTTCAATGCTTTTTTTACTTCACAAACATTTTTACTGTAACAGCTAAAACTTTGCCTCGTGTTTACACCCTCCACTGCCAACAGAAGAGAAGCAATTCTTTGTATCTCTGATAGGTAACAGTCACTTTTGATAAAGATTTTGCTAACGCTGCTATGCTGTAGTTTCTCTGTTCGTTAACTTCTTACTGTCTTCAATTATTAGCTATTTCTTCTACATCAAGGTCTGCACCGAGTCCTGGCTTGCACTGATGCACACAGATAGTCCTTGATGCTGACATTTATTCTGAACTCAGGCTATCAGAGCAGTCATTCTGATCACACTTTTTTGATGTATAAACAAACTGTAAGTGACAGACCCAGAGTCAAAGGAAGTGTTATCATCCTTCAATGATCAGCTCCTTGGCAGCCTGACCCAAAAAGAATATTGAAACACAAAGTTCATACATTTACATTTTTCTCAGTTTGTGAAACTGGTGCTTTCTGCTCTGTCCATGAAGCTGAAAACACCTCCAGTGGCATCTCCCTTCACAAAGAATCTGCTGTAACAGATTTTGTTACAGCACAGTATTTCCATGCACACCTTATCAAGACAATTTGATTTTTCAACTCCTCTGCAAAGGTACTTGTTGCACTATTTCATCAAGAGCTCATGTTTTACATTTAAATGTCAGTAAAAAAACTCATTTCCTCTGCTTTCCCTCTTTCCTGATCAAGGCAGCAATACTCACAGGCTAAAAGACCGTAACATGTAATGAAAATACAAGTTCAGATTTCAACTGAGTACCACAGAAATGCAAATTAAAAACTTAGGTGACTCTGTTAAGAAGTGCCTTTCTTCACCTGTGCCTTAAACTCCCCCCGCCACACAACAAACATTGTCATCAACAAACCAAGCTGGGTTTTAAAGTCATGGTACATGACTCAAGTGCATTGACTTTCCTGTGAATGCTTCTCATGAAACAGAGTTTCTCTGCATCAGGAATAAAAAGCTGCCTGCCTCGATGCTTTTTATTATGAAAACTTAACAAAGGTTAAGTTTATAGCATACACTCATCTATTCCTATTTTATCATTAATGACACCTGTTACGTTTCATGCCAAAAGGAGATGACAACATACAAAAGTTTACAACTTCCAGATTTCTTTCTACACCACAGCTACCATGAATATGCTCACAGTAGTGTGGACTCTTCCTTTCATAAATTTCCTCTGTCAACAGGTTTAGAACTCAAGGTCAAAGCTAAATGCTCCTAGAATTTGTGAAGTCAGTGTGACAAAAAGACAAGAAATGGAAAAAAAAACAACCTGCTGGATTGAACTCCTGCAATTCTCATGCTGCACGAGATTAAAAAAAGCTAGCTTAGGAAATTTGAGACCGAAGTTCCAACTTGCAGGTGGATTTAGAAAAACTGAGAAAGAGAGGAAAGAGATGCAGTATGATCTCTATAATATAATCAAATGTCCATAACCAAACCAAACATTATCTGTGTAAATATACTAAAAAGCTCAGTTTCAGCTTTAATATGGATACACATTGATTCTAGACTCTATCACTACCTATATGATTCAAAATGCATGGCCAAGCCATATACCTAGGAAATTTTTGGAATAGTTTCAGGCTACAGAATAAAACGTCCAGGAAATAAATCAATTTTCAGATCACAGAGGTCCCCTGATGAGCATTAAAGCCACTTCCCAAAGCATACAACCACAGGTGCATGTTTTTACATTTTTGGCATACATTTCTTTTGCTGATGTGCTAATATTTTTCTGAGGACAGTAAAATCCACGGGGCAAGTGCTCACTTTGCTAACCAGACTTCTGTGAGAGAAAAGTGAGGACAGAGTTGTTTAAAAGTATTGTGGTGTTCCAATTGCTCTGCTCTGGAATGAACATTGACACGTTCTACTGGTCCTCCTCGGGAGTGCCCACACACTGGCTGGCAGAGATGAAAGCAGTCGGAAGGAAAATAAATGTCATTCCTTTCCATATCTCTCCAATTTAAAGAAATTACCCATTTAATAAACACTGATTTCAAGGAAAGAGGAGATTCTGGCTTTCAGCTTGCATGAATCATTTCAAAGGCAATGCTGTTCCCAGTGACTATTCCCTAGTTTTTCTATGTTATTAGAAAGGGCTTGACCTCCCATATTTTTCTATGCACTGGAAAAGACTTTGCTCAGCTAGCTAATTCAATCGCTTGTGCATTTGGAGCACAATGCAGAATTAAAAAAACAAAAACAAAGAACAAAAAACCCAAACAAAACAAAACAAAAAACCCCAAAACAAAACAGAAAAGAAAACCCCAACTTTGCTTCTGATACAAAAGGACTTCCAGTGAAGCCTGGCCCCCTCATGCCACTTTGAACATTCCTTGTGAGGTTCTCTGCATAGATCTGCCTCCAAGTACCTCAACATATCAGTTCCAGTAATGCTGCAAATCCAGTAGCCCACTGAGAGACGAGACAATTGCGGGAAGCAATTTAGACCAATGCTATATTTAGGACTGGCATCACACATACGTTTTAGTGCTATACAAAAAATAAAATGTCAAGAGCACTGAAAGCACTGACCACTGCGTGGCCTTCTGCATGAGCTTACACACTTGCATATAGAACTGAGTGCTTCAGAAAGATGGAAAACAATCAGCAGGCATCAGAAGCTTGGTTACACGGATTACAGTTACTGTTGGAAGAGAAGACGGAAATTTGGGGAGCGCTATAATAGGGCAAAATTCATAAAAACAGACCTAGTATTTGCCAGCACTTCTGACTAACTTTCAAGCTCACCATCTGATTGGTCCTTCTGAAAGAGAAGAATCTTAAAAACTATAGACTAACAACTAAGTCTCACTTAAGGATGCACGGTGGGCTCAAAAGTTTCCTTAAATGCTTCAAAGTTTTAAGGATCAGGGGTTTTTCATCAGCAGTCTTGTCTCTTCAATTGAAAATTAGTTGGGAAGAGCTAGGCAGGTAAAACGGCTGAAGTTTCACCTCAGTGAGGAAAAGCTTTTTTCCACTGAGCACTGGAATAGGCAGCCTAGGGACATCATGGAGCCTTCTCTCTTGGGAGACATTCCAAACCCACCTGGACATGTCCCTGTGTCATCTGCTCCAGGTGACCCTGCCTTGGCAGGAGGGTGGGACTGGGTGATGCCCACAGGTCCCTTCCAGCCCTTCCAGTTCTCTGATACCACAGCTGGCACCACAGTGCCAAGCGTGCCCACACTCACAGAGGAGCACCTGGATGTGCAGCACTCCAGCTCTCCTCAGAGAGCACACTTTCAGAGCACATGAACCACATGCTCTAACACAGCTCATGCTCCTGAACAGCACTTCATGCTACTGCCTAAGTAGTGCTGAGCCTGCACCAGGCTACAGGCTCAGAACTACAGACAACTGCAGGCACATCTTGCAAAAATACCTATTACAATCACTGCCTCACCCAAACTAGCTGAGGTCAAGAACCCGGTAACACTTCACCAGCCTTGAGACTACAAGCAACATTTTGCAAATACTTGCTGACAGGGTAAGAAGAAAAATTTTATCATAGCCACAGTGACATAAATGTGTGAGAGTATGGGTTACACCTAAGGAGAGAAAGATGCATGCTTGGGGACTATTGCAAAAATTTATTTAGTCAAAAGGAATGAGAAAATGCTATGTTTTAAGAACTTCTGCAAAGGAAAACATATTTATGCTGTTTTAAACTTATTTGTCTAGAATTTAGGTTCAAAATAGGATTTGGACAATTAGAACTATTCTAAGAGATTAATGTGGTTTTCTGTAGCTGTAATTCAGCAATATTTTGTTTTTAAGGTTGGACAATATTCCCTTTCAAGCCAAAATTAATGTAGCACATCAGTTGTAATTTTTCAATGATACCCATCCATTTGAATGAATGCTACTTTACCAAAAAACCCAGTGGAGTCAAACAGTCTATATATCAATAAGCCCTCTATTTTTTATTGGATGCCAAAAGGACTTTGTGGACCTGCTCAAAGCTTTTTGGCTGACACAATTTTTGCTGAAATACGACTTTTTACAAAGATCACATTGCTCTGACTCTGCAAACGGAAATGCCTAGCTGCAGATATTTTGTTTTGTCTTTGCACATTTGATTGGCAAACCTCAGGATCTCACATGTTGCTGCAGTGAAGATCAACAATGTAATTCTAAAATTAGATTTGTTCATTATGGGTTTAATCCATTTTTCTCTGAAAAAAGGCAGAGCAAATCAACTTATACAGCTGTATGAGCAAAATATAACTCCCCTCTGGAGCAGGAGACGGAGTGGAGTTATACATCAGGCCTCTGTGGTTGTAAGGCCGAAGTCCAGAATAGACAGGGCAACCTCTATGGCCATGTGTCTTGGATCCACTGTAAACTGGATCCCCCCACTCACCTGCAGACAGCATCTCCATTTCCTCAGCACTACCCTAATCATGGGAGGTTGGTTCATTTCTGAGACACCTTGGCCATCTCTCAAGAATATTTAGTTACCAGTATCTCTTCCACTTCTAAAGGAAAATTGAGGAGGCACAAACAGATGGTATTTGATCAGAAACAGTGGTCTTGTGCTATAGATTTCTTAAAAACAACGAATCACAGAATGCTTGAGGTTGGCAGGGACCTCCGGTGATCATCTGGTCCAACACTCCTACTCAAGCAACACCACCTAACTTGTCCTATTACTCAAGATAATCTTTTTTATGCCAAGCCCAGAAGTACACCAGCCAAAAGACATTTTGATCACACAGAGACATTTACAGTCACAATAGTACTTCATACACTCCACCTTTGATTCAAGAAAGAGTTGTATACAAGTGAAAGCTGACATTCCTAGAAATATTTCCTCTTACAAAGTAAGAGCCATCTGCCAAGGATTTGGCACAATGGGTAAAAGATTAAAAGCAGCTGCATTAGAAGTTACTGTGGATTTGATATTTATAAAAGCAAAAAAACCCCAATACATATAGAATCCACACTTAATAAATATACATGTTAATAAAAATTGCACTGCCTAATCTTAATTATAATCATGAAAAAAAAATAAAACTGCTTCTTTAACCAGGAATCATGCTTTTTCTTCTGGAGCAATTTGGATTACATCTGTCTCTTAAGTATGGAGAGACATATGATGTTTTCTAAAACAATTAATTTACCCTAGAAAGCTTATAAATGAAGCTGTTAGCTAACATACAGCATATCTTCACTACACAGTCCAATGTTTCAAATATAGAAGCAAAGAAAGAACAAGATTAATACTGCTCATATTTCTCCTCTGATTTAAACAATTTACATATCAACACTTACATTTCATATTGGTTATGCACAAACTATGCTATGTACTAGTATATGCTCATTCATAAGCATAAATACACATCTGTGAAAATGCAATGAAAGTGGTAATACAGATACACACACACTTTGAACCCTAATCTTCTAGACAATCAAGACCTGCTCAGCATAAATGCTCATACACTCTTTCTAGATAGGATATTAAGAATGTATGGATTTTATATCTGAATACATTACTACATCCAGTAGACCTTATATAATTGTAATTAGTTCTTCCAGTGTTAACTTACAGAAGCCTGTTTTTTCTTATAGTTTCATACCCTCCTAATCTCCTGCACAGCTCTATTTCCCAAATTTTCCTTCAATCCAGTCAACTACAATTACTCAAATTATCCTCACTGGAAGATGATAACGCTTCAAAGGCATTTTCCAGAATTTCTTCACTTGCCCTTAAGGTGCCACATGTTCCCCAGGGGAGGAAGGGCTGGCAGCCAGGGGACACAGGGAGAACACTACGAGGCGCTGATAACTTAAAGCTTTAGGCTTTCACTAGATCAAGCTCTGTGGGCAGCACCTCATGGGGGCTGCAACCAAGAGACTCCATTTCACTGGCATGACTGACAGGATTTGTGAGATAGTGGCACCGAGTTATTTGTTTTGGGAACACGTGTGACTTGTCCATCCGCATGAAAAATGTATGCTAAGGTCTTTTAATGAGGACTACATGCAATGCCTGATCAGAGAACAGATTGCTGCATTACCTCTTCCACCATAATCCACACAGATTGTCAAGCAGACTGGGTCAGTCACCATGTGTTTTTATCTTTTTTTCTTTTTCTTTTTTGCAATTCCTCGGAAAACTGACAAAGGAAACACAGCAAAACCCCAATGAAAGAGTTAATGGCTTTTGTATTTTGGCATTACTTTACTCTGCCTTTGGGATGATGAACTTTCTCACACATTTGATTGATGTAACTAGCTTAACTGATTAATCGCTTTGCCTCCTAGCAGTTCCTTCCTGCTTATATCCAAGGAAACAGTCAATTAGGAGTATAATTAATTCTTCCTTTTATGATGGGGTAAATTTGGAAGGTTGTGACCACATGAATGCAGGCAGTGCAGCTGGTTAATCTGCAACCCTGAACCTCATGCTTCTAATGAACAAACTACAGCTCTGGTACTTCAAACAACAGACAAAACACCCAAATCCTCTACAGTCCATTTGGATACCTACAAAAATCGCACATGGAGGAAACACATGTAACCAGGCAACTGCACTGAAAAATCTATGAATATGCTTTTACGTCAAGCACATATAGAAAACAACCAAAAACTACAAGACAAAACAAAATATTGAGAACTATTAAACCAAGGTTGAGCACATTCAACAACTGGGTGGGCACAGCTAGTAAAACAGATTTTTAGCACCAATGATAGAAAATGTCACCTGGATATAATGGATAAAGATTTCTCCATCATGTTGTAACAACTAAACTAGCTGCTCTTCTAAAAGGAACTCCACCCAATAACAGACCTTGAGAGGCAGAAATTAAATCAGGGAAAGTGCATCTACAGACTGTTCAACTATCAGTCTACACACCTACCTCACACCTTTCTCACCTTAAGGTAGCAGTTTCCAGCAAATATCTAACAATGAATTCAGAGAATATCTTAGTAGCTGACTGCACTTGTACAAGTTTCATTCCTTTATCTGCATTACATTTCAGTAATATTGACTGGAGAAAATACAGAGATCTCCTTCTCAAAGGTACCTTGAGTTTGGAGATTGTTAGATTACTTTTATGAAACAGTTTGGGAAAACATATTCTAAGTATTTAAAAAATATTCTGGCTTGTCAGACTATATGAATTCTATAATATTTTAAATTATTTAATGCATCTTTATATGCAGCATAATTGGCTACATAAATCTGTTAAAAGCAAGATACAGAGGCAGATGAGCAAACAAGTGGGAATAAGCTACCGAAATTACAAGTGAGCCAAAAAAGATGCCTTAATTAATTTTTTTTTGAATGAGTAAAGAGGTGATACTGAGTTCCACGTTCACAAATTTGCTCTCAGAGTTACAGATCTGGATAAGACTTCAGACTGAGAAGTTTGGTTTCCTGCCCAGATCAGCTGCACAGTAATTTCATTAAAGTATCACAATTCAATAGAGAGATGAAAAAAACCCTTAAATTCTGTTTTGCTTCAGTCTTGAAAATTGTTGAATTCACATACAGTTTAATTACGGTCCGTACTTTGCTCCTCTGAACATTCCAAATGGAAAGATCATTATTAAATTAATCCAAATCAGGATTACCTTCAGACTCAGCTCCCACCTCTTTTTTTTTTTTTTTTAATAAGCTCCATCAAAAGGAAAAATTGCTAATGAACACACAAAGTAATGTAGCAGTTCCCCACTGGTCGTCATTATTTACATGGAAACAGAAAATGGTTACTTAAAATAATAATAGCTGATAATTTGATCACAGATTCCAGATGATTTCAAATTTTAAAGGCATTAACCACAATTAAGTTTATTATTACATTTTCTCTATTTATTCTTCCATAAATGGAATTAAACTGTGTCAGAAAGGAACAGCTAAATAAGACAATGATTTTTATTCCTCTGCATGTATAAACTTGGGCACCCAGAAAAGCACTGGATACACCTTTAATTAAAATCCAAAATATTTATTTTCCACCAAATATTTGAAATAACCACTCTGGAAAAAAATCAAGCTAACATCATGCCAATTTTTTTTTACAAATAACCAAACAGATGTTCCAATGAAATTTGCCATTACTCTTTCCAGGAGGAGAGCCTCCATGACTTTTCCAACAACTTTAACAGAATTCACTCCAATTCTGTTTTCCTGGACAACATACTAGGAAAAAAGTATACTGGAAACTGGTGTTCTGAACTGTTCTTATGAGGAAAATACCATTAAATCAATCTTCATTGATACTAAAACACCAGTTTGAGCAGGAACTTGCTAAATTCTCCATAGTATTCTACTCAATTGGGTTTTATTTTTTCTTAAAACTTGTGGGTAATTGCAAAGAGTACAGTTTTAGCAGTGTGTCATCCAAAAGATTGTGAGCGATAATTAGGTGGCCACCTACACAAATTATCGATGAGCATGTCTGCACAGAAAAGTGCTTCTGTCTTATCAATATACATTTCTTGGGTATAACTTGTCCCTCATTCTCCTGTCTGTATTTTTCTATACATTCTTAAAACATGGGAAGCATACTGCTGAACTCCTCCCTTCTATTAGGTTTGCCCTCTGAACTATTTGTAGTGACTACAAATTTGCCTGTTTTCCATGTAAAGACAACTACTGCAACTTTTCAAGGAATTAGAGGGAAAAACTTCAAAACAAAACAAAAGCAAGTAACCAACCGTGAAACTGAAGCATTAAGACAATTTGCTGGTATTAGCTTGGTATTACTCATGAGAAAAAAAAAGGGTCAAAGTAAATGAGTAGTTCATTAGAACTGTTGTCAGTACAATATGTGAGGTGCACTGGGGATGTCTAGTATCAATCTACACACCTCAGAAAACAAAGGTATCCTGCAAATACACAGCTGACACAGATGCAGACTGGGAGCCTTGCAATTGAGTCCTGATTTTATCAACTCTTAGAAATAAAAGAAGTCTACCTCCTGTCAGGAAACCATGGAAATGAGAAACGTGCTGCACTGATCACTGTTCCAAGTCACTGATCTGACAGAGAAGGCTGCAATGGCTCCGGAAGCAAAGCCTGGACCAGGAGCTCTAACAAGTGATTGAAAAAGCAGCCACTTAGAGTGGCCTCCTGCATCACACCACTGTCAGATGCATCAGGTCTGTGTACACTGTCAAGGGGCTGGAAAAAAGACAAACCTGGTCTTAAATGTTATTCCATTCCCTGTAAGTACTCAGTGTGTTAGTTCTGCTCTCAATATAACATCCACTGAAAGATGATTAAGGTTACTGAAAAACCAAGGTTGTTGAGAAGCGTCTGATGGGGACTGCCACTTTGAAGAGCAAAATATCCACAAAGAATCTCAATGTCCAAAGTTTCCCAGTCCACATCTCCTGCCCAAACCACAACAAAATGATGGAATACCTCCTGTACTGACTGGGTAAGTACTCATTTGGTTTAAAAATCACATGAACAGGGAGAGAAAAAGAAGTCATGTTTATTTACATACTCATGGTTCTTTGCTGGTAGAAACAAAGTTTTTGAATCACCAGCATATTTCTTTCATCCTTTTCCACAGACCCTATGCTCTTTTCACAGTACCTGACAAGAAAAAGAAGTTCCAGCACTAGGGTGAAAAATATTTACTGGCCCAAACAGAAAAGCACAGGACAGTTTGAATGTACAGGTCTACAACAGCTCTAACCTATTCTAAAATGCAAAAGATTCCTTCTTTGCAGCAGGTTTCCATAGAATAATGGACACAAATTTGCAATGTAGTTTCTGTGTGGATAAGTATTGCCAAGCCCTTAAAAACAAACATGAAATCGTATCTCATCATTAGAGAATTCTTCCCCATCACTGTATTACTAAGTGGTCTCACCATATTTAATGTACTTCCACTTCTTTGAGTTGTCAAGAATCTTATCCCTGTTTTACACCCGGAGAACTGAGGCACAGAAAGGTTAAGGATATATCTAAATGGCAAAACTATGTCCATCAGGTAAAATCTCTAACCCAGATGTGTCTTGAGTACAGACCTAATCCACCTACAATCTGCTTTTAAGGATACAATTTCCTTTGCAAAGAGAAGCTGGGAGTAGTAAGCGGGTTATGTCCAAATAGAAAGTTTCTCTCAAAGAGTGCTTTGCACTGACAGTTCTGACATACCGCATACCAAGGGACCCAGGGGACTTAACCAAAACAACGTGCACCCTGCTTTGTCACAGGCACTTCATCTAACTGAGGTCTAATAAATAACAGATTAAAGTCCTGGCCATGATATCATCTATTTTCTTGCAGTGATTCTTGTAAAATTGTACAAAAAGGACTTTCAAAAACTACTTAAAAAGAGCCAGAAGGTCTCTTTATGAAGGCAGCTACAAAGATTTAAAAATGACAACAAAAAATCAAAGTGTTAGGGTAGGACTTTGCTCAGATGGTATCTGCTGATGGCCAAGGCATGCTCCGCAGCCAGCGCCACAGGCATGTCCTGAGCAGCTGGAGATGTGAACACCCCACACAGCACATGGAGCTAACTTGGGGTCTGCAGGGTGCTGTAGGACTCCAGAGCCTCCTCTGGGCTGAGTGGCATGAGACCAGGGCTGCAGCAGGGGATACTCAAGGACAAGGACTGCAGGAATACTGCCACAAACTCCCTGAGAGAATATCATTCAATGTTGGCTTAAATTTACTGGATTAAGGCAATGCAACAGTAGTGTTACTGAAACGGCTTTGATTTTGGCTCTTAGGTGTCCTTGAGTTCCAAGATTTTAACGAATTATTTTTAGGCTTATCCACCAAAATAGGAAGGGCCTGATAGGAAATGATCACAAACATCAGCAGCTGCTACGCATAGATGCTACTGATAGAGAGAGACAGCTGGGTACACATTTCTGCGGTCATTTCCTTGATGAATAGAGAGTGCACTGTTGCACATAAAAATGGCATTGTCGGCCTCTCTCTCAACACTATAGGTTCAATGCTGATCTGAATGACTAAGACTTCTCTTTAACCGACAGAAAGACTCCAAAATTGTCAGTCCTTGTCCTGCTGGCATTCCATGCCTAGGAAGACAATAGCTTTCACCAGCAACTCTCAAACCTGCAAGGCATGCATCTGATTTTGCAAAAGGTTACAACGAACTTGTCCCATAAGCGCACAGAGAACAGTTTTAAAAAGGATACTCATTCAGCCAGCTAGGTTCATGCTCCAGCAGGAGGCCAGAAAACCATGTCACAAGGCCTCTGGGGAAACAGAACGCAATGCTCCAGGCACGCAAGCCAGGACAGTTGGCAAAACAATGTACGAGAGAAAGAGGAAATCTCCTCTTCAAAGGCTAACAGGGGAAGGGGCAAAACATGGGCATGTTGAAGCCTGCTCCTAAATGTCATTATTCAAGGGGAAGTTAATGACTCTTCCCCTCATACACAGGATGTGCTCTTCCCCATAAGCTATCATTTAAAGAATCAACTAGTACTAACTAAGCATGCTATTAGCTGTTGATATTTAATAATACAAGAACAGAAGCCACAGCTTGGTTTGCCAGGCCTCTCGATTAAGGGCAACATTGTAACTAACAGTGCCTTTGGCACTTTGACAGGTTCAGGAGGCTAGTGCAAATTTCTGACAGGATTTGCTCATCAGTGCTTTACTGAATCACTCACTCACCAACCTTTCTGGACCAAAAACATAAACTAAAAAAAAAATCTTGTGGCCTTAGGAAAAAAAAAAACAGCAAAATTATGACATTTTTCTCACAGACCTTTAGATATAGTAAAGATAGTAAAGATATAGTAAAGAGCAGAGCAGCATCTGCAAATCTCAGACTGAATTTCTCCATTGTATCAGAAAAATGATTATTCAGTAATTGATATACTGGTGCCCCAGTAAACAAAACTACCTAAGAGTTACTGATGCACCAATACCAGGGCACAAAGAAGGAAACCATCAGTAATACAGAGAGGTGATGAAGAAAAACTCCAAGATACTTCTACATTAAACCAGAATAGATCAGTAAATAGAAAAATCTCAGAGCAGCGACACAGGTTTTTGTTTGTGTAGAATCCACATTTGCATCCTGAATACTTGAATCAGTCATGGATGTCTTGGCCCCCACAGAATAAATCAAAACACAAAAAACTCAAACAGCCAACCAAAAAAATTACACAAAAATCCCCTCAAAAACCCAAACTCAGACAAAAAGAATCCAAAAAAAACAAACAAACAAACAAAAAACCCCAAAGAAACAAAAAATAAGAGAAAATAAAAAAAAGAAATAAATAAGCACACCAAAAAACCCCATGCAGAATCCTACTAAACCATTTCCACAATAGCAACAATCCAAGCTAAACAAATTTTCAAAGAAGATATTATCTGCATTAACCAGCTACAAAGCTTTAAAAGGCTATAAAAATACAAGTGCCAATATACAAGGAAATGTATAAGCAAATGCAAAAACAAGACCAAAACCTAGGAAAATCATTTTCCAAGCTTTCTCATGAGATGAATTAGGCCATGGAACAGTCCCCATTGCTCGGGCAGGCTGAAGTTGGACAGAACCCTGGAAACGCATATTGCGGGGAAACTTGGAAGCCAGACACTTTCAAAACGTCCTTTCCATCTTCAGGCTCTTTTTCTACAACTAACAGGTCTAAACTGTTATGGAGTTTCCAGGTTTTCACTAAAACAAGGATGAGGTATTTGTCATTGCAAAGCTGCCTCTAACGGGCAAGCCAGAGTCACTCCAAGGAACGAGATAAAACAGAGAGATGTCAGAGCTCTCCCGCTGGGTGCTTTAGTCCGAGGGCTCAGTTTAGCAACATGAAGATGTTTATGCTGCCTGCAAGAGGACTTCAAATGGCTTGTCTACAGAAATTACTTTAGAGGAATATTTTACATGACATCATCCAACTACATTAAGTCAGTTCAATTACTGGTAATCAACTTAGAATATATCTGTGTAGTTATTTTTAGAGGTTTTACTGAGGTTTATTAGGAGAACGTATTCTAGCACTCCCTTTATTAAGATGCCATAATGCTCAGCTATTTTGGAAAAGGACAATTTTATTTTTATGTCTTTTGTGTCACATTTGGGGTTTTGAACACTTTTATCCTGTCTTACACTCCCCAGAGTTAGTTAATTCTGAGGACAAATGTCCATTGATTAATAATAAAAACACACAGGTTGCAGAGAGATTAATTAAGGGATAGACTACAGAGCACCGGGTCTAACTATCCAGGAATTTGCTCCTCCCTTCTCAATGAAGCTCAAGGAAAACACTCAAAGTCCTGGCAGCCTCCAAAGAAGTTACATCTCTCATTTTCAGAGCTCAAAATAACACACAGCATGCAAAGGACAGCAGAGTTCCCAATAAACACACTGGGATAGCCAGTTTCCCCTTTTGGATGCTGGATGCTGCTGGGATGCACTAACTCAGTGGCAGGGGGGCTCTGCAGCCCTGCCCTTGCTGCAGGGGCAACACTACAATTTCCTGCATAATAGAAGAGTTTCAGCAGCACACAGTAGGGCAGGCTCCTCTGTGGTACCACCACTACACACGGAAACTTCTCACTCCTCTGGGAACTGGGAAAGGGAGTAGATGTATTTTAAAATCATCTTTTGCTTAGCTATTTCACATGGATGCTGTCTTATCCCTCCTACCATAACAGATCAGGATGGAATCCATAAAAGTAATATTAAGCTAACATGAGTGGGGTGAGGATAAGTTAAAGACAAAGCAGGTTGAAAAAGGAAAAAAAAAGTCTCCCTCCCACTCTGTACTTCCATCCTTTTCTTTAGACTAGCTTTTATTACTTGACCAACATTTTTAAGGGTCTGTTTTGTTTTCTGTGCACATGTAACTCCCATTACTGTCAGTGGAAATTGTGTATGCACATCAGTAGCAAACCAGACTGCAGGATATTTAGCTCTCTAAGGTATCCGTGTCCTTGTTACAGTCATGATTCAGGAGAAAAGCCAACAAATATATTTGGAATCCTGCCTTTAAACAAACACCATATTACAACAGGCCAAAGTACTGCCTGATTCTTCCAAATGGAAGCAATACACAAGAGAGAAAGAATCCTACTTAAACCAACAAAAGACTGGATTAACAGCATTTATCTTTTTTCACCATTACCTCAATGCAGCAGCAGTATAGCTCATGATGAAACTGATCAGAAATATCTCTTTAGAGAAACAAAGATGGGATTTTTCACTAACCTTTATACTGAAATAGTTAAAAAATTACAGCAATACTTGAGAATAGCAAACAAGAGGACTATAATATTTAGTTACTAGAACTAAGAGTACTTTTCCATTCACAGACCACAAAGAGCTTTTACAATATTGGATCTCCACCACCATAAATTGGAGTAGGAAATAACGGGTAAAGTGGAAGAAATCTGGCCAAGAACTCAAATGAAAAGGAAACCATTTTTCCTAACTCCTCATCTGACATTTTGTCCTCTGCAGCCTGTCAAGCCCTTCTTGACAAGCCAGTGTGTTGCTCTCTCAGAAGCCAAAATCCCATGAGATCATGCAGGTTATTCTTTTCCACATAAAGAATGCCGATATGCAGAAGCTCTGACAATAACCTGTTCATTCATCTTGCCATTATTCTCCCAAGTATGAACAAACCTCCCTTCAGATACCTACACCAGTTTAGTTTCTCTTGCTTTTATATTCACGCCTCTCCAGTGTTCCTTGACTTCTAAGTCTAAGAGTGAAAAAACACACATTAGCAGCAGCATATTTATCACTGGGTGCCTTAAAATCAGAGGAAGGCACTTGAATTCCAGTAAGAGCACGTCTTTTCATTCCACCACTAATCATCTCACTGCAAAGTTTTCCCTAAAACCACACTTAATGTTTTTATTAAGAAATTAAATCTAATCATCAATGCAGGGATATGAACTACAGTCTCTGGGCACAGACACTTTCCTGCTAGGCTACACACCACAAGACTGTAAAAGCAATCATGCTTTTTAAAACTCTCTATTTCTTCAATGAATTTACTGCTCTTTCTGTGCCAAATGCAATTCTGACAGGGTCTCAAAACCAACACAAAAGGTGAAATGAAACTTAATGAGAGTTTTGCAGCTGAAATCCACAAAGCTTGATCCCACCCCACGTTATTTTACTTCTGTCACAGGAGGAAAACTCAAAATAGACCTTAAGCTCCCTCTGAACACCTCTGTTTGAAAAAACAGACCCATATTAGCAGTGTATTAGCAGTCACAAATGCTAGTCTAGACATTACAGCTACAGCCTCCTTTAATCTTCTCTGGCTCATACATATCTGCATGCACTAGCTTGTGTTCATCCACATGGTTTTCTTGGCAATTTGGATCTCTCAAGGAACCTGGCCTGAATATTGCTGTAGAAATACGCAGTGCAGTTTTACTAATAAAAGTGATTAATTGAAGACTCTAAGCTGTTACTACCTCGAATAGGAAATAAAATGTCACTCAGCAAGCCATAAATCATGAAAGCTGCCAATAAAAGCACCTGAACCATACAAGTCAGAATCATGCAAGCCTACTATCTGGAAAAAAGAGTGCATCCTTGCAACAGAACAGTACCAACTACTTGTTTTATTAAACAGCTATAAACTTTTCGGACAACAGCTGACTTTGTGCAAAATATCCTTCCCTGATTTATCATGGATAATAAGCTTGTAGTTCAGGCATTCTAAATTTTATTATTTTTTTCTAAAGGGTGTGAGTTATAAGGATTGATCCAAGCCTTCTGAAGGCAGCAGTGCTTGTCAATGTTTGGACAAAATTTGAACTCTTTTTGGTGGATGCCTATCTTACCTCCTACTACTTCATTTATTTACTTCCCCCTGCCTTAACACACTGACAGCAAAGAACTGCTTAATTCTCAAGTAACACATTGATTTTGTAAGGAGTAAATGAAACAAATTAATTCAGTTAGCAAAACTCACTTGTAATGACAATACATCTATCATAACAAGATTAATTTTATCAAGCACACGGTCTATTAGCTTGTAAAGAAACACTGTAAAATAAAAGCAGTCTTGCTGGCACATTGTATTGTCTTCCATAAGGTGTTTGCTAAACAGTGTAGCTATATTGTGATAGTCGCTTTCACTGTAAATCTGTTTCTCTCATCAGTGTTGTTTTCTCTATTTTCCATAAATCTTTCTCATGTGCCCACGTAGGAAGGAAAAGCACTTCAGTAAGGCAGCTCCTACTCTCCTTTACCATGACTGCGGAGGGATAGCATTGAGTACTTGTTTTATTTATGTCTGACAAACCTTATGTAGAAATATATCATGCATGTACATGTATAAGATATACTGTATGTAGCATGTTAAAACATGCATCAACACTTTAACACATACAAGCTACCATGCTTCCACTTTTTCACAGCAGGAATGGTACACAACAATCACTAAGAGTCTGCTCTACATGGAACTTGCAGTTTTTTAATAAATCAAATGGCCTGAAGAAGAAAGATAGCTTAAGTTACATTGTTCTCAGGAAATTAAAAATGCTTCACAATACATAACACTTATCAAGAGTTGTGAATAAGTATAATCACAGTCTAACAAAACCAATCTACTTCATAATTTTTTACAGTGCTTTTGACTGCCATACCTAAATGCTGCCCAAGTAAATTATTTCTATACTCAGAGATTAAGAAGGGTTGTAATAGAAGAATCTGGACTTTTTCCTCCATCTCCAGAGCTCCCTAGAGCACAGGGATGTCTTTAATCTTAGACATAGTGTTTCCTAAGGTTTTTTAGAACATTTAACAAGTGGGTTGCTCTTGTTTCCACCCAATCTTTCCACTGTCCATGTTTCCTCATTGGCAAACAGTCCGACCCAGAATTTTCAGGCGTTTTGCTCAACATCTTACGAGATGCCTTGCTCCAGAAGAACACAATAAATTAAAAGGTAATGCTATTGACTTAGCAGCAGTGTTTTCTTGATCCCACCCCTCCACCTGCAGAAAATAATGTCATTTCTTTGAAGGAGCTAATGGCAGGAGCAACAATCTGGCTGTCAACCACAACAGCAAGATTTTACTTAGCAGAAGCAACCCCAGGTGATGAACAGGAAGCATGGACAGAACTGTCATGTGAAGAGAGCCAGATACAGCTTGTTTCTGAAAAAAGTAACTCTCTGAAATATCCTTCCATGGCTTGTTATTACATTAGATTTTTCTTGTTCCCTTGCTGCAGCTGTCTTTAACAAGAAAATTTTAAAAGAGCAAACACAGGTGTTTACCCAAGGATCAATTCACCTGCTGTTCCTCTGCTCCACCTGGTCCTGTCGCTCACTACCTGGCCCAGCCGTACAGCTGGGATGACTCATCTCTGCACGAGAACATTTTTAAATGATCTATTTTCAGGGGTTTGGTGCTGCAAAAGGAGAAGGAAGGATAAAGACCTTTCGTTAATACCACATAATTTATCTACTTTGCATCACACTTTTACCTTTTTTGAAACAGCAAAAGCAGAGTGGCTGAAACCTGCAGGCTTCTGAACGGCAGGCTAATGTGCAATTCACTCCCTTGTAATGAAAGGCATCATAATTCACAGGCATCTGCATCATCCTCCCCCAGATAACAATTTACTGAGGCAGCGAAAAGGAAAGAGCTTTCCAAGTTTGTTGCAAAATTTCAGATCCACGTTTGAATGAAGTTGATGGATTTCCAGAAGCAGAGTAGAGTGCTCTGCTTTGAATTAGCCATTATCTTTTACATCCCTCCATGTTTCCTGTCATCACAAAAGAAGATGAGTTACCCTTTAACTTACTGTAGAATAATCTCTGACTACCAGCAAAGGGGTAGTTAATGCTATTGGCAAGGATGATTTAGGAGACAATTTCAAAGTTCAGCTAACTATAAAAACAGAAGTCATACTAAAACAGCCTCATTCATTCACTGCATAACGCGTGTGAGGGAAGCAGAGCTTAATACCACAAGTGCTGGGAGATGTGACAGCACGAAGCCAAACGGCAGTTTCTCACTTTCCACCTTGACAAATGCATCCAGCTTTGCTGACAGGAATTGTGTTCATCCACCACTGCTAAAATACAATATATTAAGTATGACCAGATCTGACAGGCCTAAGTACACAAAGAGGAAATCCTTACCTTACATATCCAGCAGAATAATCCTGACTTTACAACTTTCATATTTAAACCAAATAACCTAACAGCTGCAGACAGGACATATTCTGACAAAGGCTTGATTCTAAACTTATTTTTAAACACCTTTTTAAGCCTCCTATAATGAAAATGCCCATTGTTTTGGAAAGCTACAAGTTCTTTTCTGTGCCTTAAGAATAGCAGCAAATGCCCTCAAGCTATTTGACAGTCAGAAGCTTTTTTGCTTTGACTTTTTTCTTCAATTTGTTAGTTTTACACATGTGAATATACATATAAATATATACATATAACTGAGAATTGAGGTTTTTCCACAAAAAATGAAACACCCCTCAATAAAAAAAAATAAAAAAAAAGGGAAGGAGTAGTTGTGTATTAAAAATTCAAAATTGTTTAATAAAAATTTTGTTGTGGAAGATTCTAACAAGAGGGGTTCCAAGCATTTTGTATCCCTGTATGTCTCTCAATCCTCATCCCCTTCTTATGACCAGATACATGTTTATCATCAAGGCTTTAATGACAAGCACTACAGAAACAGTTGTTTAATAAGGCATCTCAGATCTTTACCATGACTGACAGTCCATCAGTAAACTACAATTCAAGAACCATGATCAAAAGGTAACACTTTTTTCCACGGATATTCAGCTGCCAGAGGCACAATACAGAAACACTGACACTGAAACAAAGACCACCACCATCTGTCAATCATGTACTGAAGGAAACCACAGTTTGAGAAGTACCACTCCAGAAAGAGTAAATAAACTTGTATATATTTATCTGTGTACTAAAAATATATGGTAAGTAGACTCTCAATTTGATAATGAAAAACACAAACTCCTGAAAATGCAAAGTGCCTTAAATGCATCTGATTCTCCATCAGCAGTTGCAAAATATCAGGAACATTATTTAGGGAGATAAAATCAGCAAAATGGTCCATGTGGTTTATTTAATTTCCAGGGTACTATTTTATGTCATTCTGCAACTTCACACTTCATATATCACCATACAATACCTTGTTATACAAAAACAACCATGGATACTTAAAACAGGGAGCCCATGCAAAATTTCTGTGTGATACCCCTTGGTAGGACTGCTAGGTGATTTTTGACTAGGGCTTGAAGACCCTGTTAAATATTGACCTAAGTCTGGCAGAGATCACGATGCCCATCACTGGCCATTTGTTCCCATCCAAAACCGTTTACCCAGACAGCTCTACAAAAACATCAGCAGTGAGAAAGCTGCCAATGACCACACTTAAATGACTAAGATTTCAGTGTTAATGTCTCATTGAGATAAATCAAACAATCCCTCACTCTTACAGTTCCTCTTCCAAAATTATTTGCAAACTCTGGAAGTTGCCACCAAATGACATAAGATTTTTCATAACTTGATGTTGGGAAAAGTCACCTTGGCAAAAGGAATAGAAACTAAGTCCCGCTGTGCTCTCCAGAAGCAACTAGAGCATCTTTAAAAGAGAAAAAAACACACTATTACTAATAGTGACAATTAAATTCTTGTTTTAATTATTTACAGCCCACAGGTTACCTGAAACCCAGGTGAGAAATTTATCTTCATTAAGTAATGCTAGAAAAAACTATGACCCCATTAAATATACAAGAAAACCATTATCTGAAAATCTTGCCCATTCTGCTTTTGACAGTATTTTTGGTTTATCCTAAACTTCAGTCTGTTTTCCCTCATCCAGTAAAACTGGTATAAGGAACAGAAAAGAAACAAGCATTTTAACACCCACTTTGTTGAAATTTCCCCAGGCAAGTAAAACAGGCACAGAAGCTGGAATGTAGCAGCTGAATTAATTTCATTGTGGTTTTTTTATAATTTTAATTTCTTATCTCATTGACAATTTTTTAAGCTCATTCTTTCTAAACAGGGTTATATTTTGGAACTCTGGTCAAGCCTAAATCCATGTGGACATTTAACAAAAAAAAGGTACAGGCAGGTCTTTGCACAAAAGGCTTCAGTGTTGTTACCATTTTGGCAACATACTCTATGATCCAGGGGCACATCTACACCCATTATCTGGCAGTATCTAAGGGAAATTGTAATTAAAGCTGTTAGAAAGAGGTGTCTGGTGTGAAAAGGCAAAAATGAGGTTCTGCAGTTTCTCTGAATTACCTCTGCCATGATAATGTTCCTTCCTATCTTTTTAATGAATGCAGAAAGAGCTAAGGCCTAATGTTTTCATTCTATTGAGAGTCTGACTGGACTCACAAGCTGTTCAAAAGTTAAATGTGGAAAAAAATCCAAATAAAACATTTCTCCCAGACAAAATCACATGTCTAAACAATCACAGATGCTGTGACAGCGTCTGCACTCTCTATCAAGACATTTGGGAAGGTAATCACGCAATTTCATTCTCAATGGCAGCTCCACACATTTGTAGGTTTCTGTCCAAATGCCAGAAAAGGTGACAAGGTAACAATTCTGCTTCAAATCAAGACTAGCTAGGATTGAGTTTAGTCCTTGGAAAAGACAAACGATAGTCTTTCTCTTCTTCATAGCGATTTCCGCTATCTTCCTTGCATTCACAGTGGGATAATGTCATGCATGTACAGGGTAAACAAAAATCTTCTAAGAATGGGAAATTGGATTATAGCATTGCACCATACTACACAAAACTCCCCTAGAGTTTTGTAAAACACCTTATCACCAGCTCCTTCCATGAGACCAACGCTGCCAACCAACAGTACTTAAGTAGCTCATATCCCAAACCACATTTTAAATTAAGCATATCTAAACATAAATATTTCAATTGAAAATGTGAAACTATAATGAATTCAGTAGAAGATGCTAACTGTGAAACAGAACCAAGAGTAGAAAAATACAAGCTGCAGCTCTTCAAAGATCAAAATCTAACAAAGCATTGCATTGGTAAAAGGGAAAGATCTCAGCAGCTGATGCCAAAGACAGATAAATGGTCCTGGCAATTGCAATTTAGGATTCAGGGTGGAAAATATTGACAGTAGAGTTATAATCCCACTACTAATTTTTTTTCATGGTCTCTCTGCTATCATTAAATTCTCATTTAACAAGAACTGCCTACTAAATCATAAATCCAGTTCAACTCTTGAGAAAATGCATCTTCAAATCCTGTGTCTACTTCAACAAACATCATCACTCCAACACATTTCATTTTTTATCTGAAGAAAACAGCACTCTTTACTCAGGGGGGTGACAAGGTTAGGCCATATGTATACAGACTTTTTCAAGGCCTAAATTGGAAATCTTCAGTGCCAGTGTGAGGTCCCCAGCTCATTGCCTGGGATTTGGGAATGCTGAACATGAAATTAGAAATTGATTTTTGAGAAGACAAAGACCACCATATATCAAATATATCCCTGGGCATATTCTAAAAACCAGAAACTCCAGAAGCTCATCTTGACATCAAAGACATCTTAACTGCTGTCTATTCAGCTGTTGATGATTAACAGTATAAGTATTTTGATATTAACTCTCAAGTTGCATTAACTGCAGACTAAGTTATCATGATCTGATAACTGACCAAACACCAGACATTAGCTTCAGCAGACTTACAAAGGCTGCATTTGTCTTCTTTTTGACACTCCAAGCACAAAACCATAAGATGATGAAGTCAAAAGTTTCCAAGAGAGGTCAGCCAGCTCATCCAAGGTAGGATTGATTATATACAACCAACATCAATACACTGCCGTCCCACCTGTTCTTAAGATACTTCCAATTAACAGAAACTCCACAATGACTGCAGACAGACCCTTGTAGCTCCCTACTACCAAACTGTTTCCCTTGTATCACTTGCTATGTCCCAAGTGTCTGTTTCCACCATTACTCAATTTTCACCAGTACATCCACTTTTGCAATACTTCTGCTTAAACTGAAAAATTTGAACTCTGTGCTTTCCCAGTTGTCTTTGTGAATAAATATTGCCACTCACTTCTATTTTTTGTCAAAAACAGCACTTCGTAAATTTCTTGTTATTATCCTTTGCATGTCAAGAAGTATGAAGACCAAAATACACCATTCAAAACTGGACACTGCCAGGCATCATCAGGAAATAAACTACTGTAGTTTAACATAATTAACATTAATTAGCATAACTAATTACTACATAAACCCTATGTAGTAATTCTTACAGTCATACATACCAATACCAAGGTTTACCAGGGAAGAGAGAAAAACTTTTGTCATAAGGACTCTTGAGCAACAGAACATTTTATAAAGTAATTGAAAGTCCTTGCTACCAGTCTTATTACTCTGACAGATGTAGCTACTATATTCAGTCTAAACTGAGTTATTGATGACCAATGTAAATATTTAAATAATGTACATTTCCTTTATTGTCTCCTGGAAGTTGTGATGCGGACAAACACATTCTGAAAGGCCAAAGTAGAGATTTGTACAGATTCATCCCCTTGCCTTCCCAATTGCCAGGTATTAAGGATGGCTTGGACACGATGCCAAAATTACTTGTGCAAAGACAGAGGACAAAATTTTTCCAATAATCTAAAAAACTGACACCCAACTGCATGATGCCAAGAAAACAAGGATTTAAGAAATTACTGGAAAAATTATAAAAACACAAATAAAAACAGTCTACAGCAGCTAGGTTAAAAAAAAAAAAAAAAAGGAGGGGGGGCAAAAACAAATATAACAAAAATATAAGCAAAACCTTGGGCTTTCTATTATTGCTTATTTTCTTCAGATATTTACTGCCCTGAAACCTTTGGTCCAACTTTCATTTCAAATTTTATTAGACTAGAATCTAAGAAAATAAACAGTTAAGAAAGACCCTTTTTCCAAAAACAGGCTCACTTCAATGCCTCAGTAAGAAAAAAAAAAATCATAAATGTTTCTGGTTTTCACAGAGCTCTTAAGGGTAATCTACTGCAGTCTCTTAAGATGATCCTGTTTGTTGTTAAATCTAGAGAAACTAAGTTTTAATGGTTTGGGTTTTGTCTCCTTTTTTAAATTAAAAAAAAAAAAAGGAAAATACATGTTCTATATTCCCTCACTAGCCAGAAAGTCTTCAGCAAAGCAATTTAAGATAACTTTTCTAATCTTCACAAAGGCAAAAGTTTACCAAAGCAATAAAATTGTTTAAAATGCCTTCTCATCTAGAGCATGGCAGCAATGCTGAACTGAAATGTGCAATAAAATTTATATTACAGCCATATTGTTTCCCCTTCATTACTTCAAAACGTGTATGTTCAAACGCAAAATCTAAACACTCTCATTGCTTTTTTTGTTTCATAATAGCAATTGAGATGAGCCACTTTAGAGAAACCACCTTCCTTAGTCGTTTTTACTTTATTGGCATCCACAAGCTCAACTAGACAAAGCTCTACCCAGAATTGCTGAAAAACAGCAACTGACAATCATCATCTTTTTAAATATTTGTTTCTGTGTTTCTCTCCAAAGACACCGTGACTATCAAAATACAAATGGGGCACCCAATACATAACTCACTAGTTCAAAGTATCACTAGTTCAAAGCTAGCAGAAGTAAGTCACGGTAGCAGCAGAAACCATTGCCAAAATCTACAGCCCAGGCAGACAGCAGTCCTACAGAAAAGCTTAAGGGCATGTCCCCTGGTCTAACTGAGAAAAGTGAGATTCTAAAGGCTACTCATTAAAACTATCCAATCAAAAGAGTCACTCTTGCTACATACACACACATGATTTTGCTCCTGCTGTCAGTGACAAGTATCTAAGATGTGTATCTTAGCCTGGTCATACTTCTCAAGAGGTCAGGAACACTGTACCCAAACCACAGGAGACAAGGGAGGACAAAGACATCCAAACCAGCTCTAAACAAACTAGCTCTGATATTGCAAACAAGGCAATACAGATTCTGTGCAAGCCAGCCTCACCTACATGCCTGAGCAATAACACATGTAGCAGTTTCCAAACTAGATCAATCTTTGGACTCCGTGCAGCAAAAAAAATTGAGATGTTATTTTGACTGTTGGTGTGTTGGTCCCACAACAGGAAATCCTGCACCCCAGAGCCATTTCAATGGTTAGACTGCACAAATCGGGAAAGGGAAACTTGACATCAAATGGGAACAAAGAGAAATCTGGCACCTGAATGTACTGACAAAGAGTTTTAACTCTGGGAACTGTGTGATGCTTTACGGGGCTTTGATGCAGCAGTCCCAGTCTAAAATGCTTTGCTGATATGGGATAAAACAAAGCATATGCCTAAGTACTTCAGAGATATGAGAAGGTTTCACTCAAATGCTTTACAGAAATTATGACTTCACACTGCAGGTGCCAAAGCAGCACTCTGCTTTGTTAATAATCAGCGTTGGACACTTTCTCCAAAGTCCTGTCGGAACTTCCCAGTCATCACAGCGCAATTTCACACCGCAGCCAATGCCCTCTACCCAAATCCACTCCCTTCCACTACTCCCACTTTTATTTTTTGTGGATTTTTCCCTCCCCTCTGGAAAATAAACTTCTTTTCCTATTAAAATAAAAACTTAAAGCCTTTTCTTGACAAGAATTCTTTGGATTCTTTCCTTTCCCCACGCTGTTATTCAGATTTCATGAACAACATACTTTTGATTTACAGTCTTGCACACCACAATCTGGCAATATAAATGTGTTCATATAACTTCCTAGTGTCTGCTTTTACAATTTGTAAAATAAAGCCTGCTTGCTGCCCTGGAGTACGTATACATTTCAAACCCTCTGGTCTTCTGAGATGACTGACTGCCATAACCATATGTATTAATCATTCTATTCCCATCCAAATAGACATAATTAATCTAATTTTTTTAAATCAGCTTTTTAAAGTCATAGACTGTTGTGGGCTAAATTTCAGTACACAACAGCTTTTCTATTTTATTTGCATTAATCCAAATTTTCACTCCCCTTCTTGACCAAACAGCAGGAACACTGGCAGTAACTTCCTCCCAAATGCACAGCAGCAACACGACTACTTTTAACACAAAAGGTAGCTTCTAAGCAACACAGTGGCAGGGTGTGGAAAGTGAACCGAGAGAATCAAGTCCACTCTCAACATCCTGTGAACCATTGATATTTTTTACATCCTTACTTCTCTTTGCACAGAAATAGTGTTCAGTGTCTACTTTAAGGTAACAGAGTATGGAAGGGCACCTCACCAACAAAGACAAAAAATCTCCAGAAGCCAACAGTGAAGAAGTATCACCTCTTAAGGGAGTCAAAGGAAGCTGCTCTACAACACCCTTGTTAGTGGCCAAACTGAAAGTATCAGCTCTTTATGCAGGAACGGTAAAGAACTACCCACAATAATGCTTCTACTCTTCCCAAATCCAGAGAAACCATTTCTTGTGTCTTTAAGCCACTGGGAGATTTAAGTTTCATATCCAAGACACATTCAGAATGACACTGACAGCAACATAGGATGCCTGCTCTAATTCAGTGGCAAAACTAGCCTTTAAGAGGCTTCAGAGATACATGAAACACTGGTCAACTCATGTCAATATGAGGCTTTCCATTTCACAAGTGAAAACAACAGATAATGGAATTGTCCATATCAGAAAACTCAGTGCCTCTGAATTAGGAGAAAAAGCTAGATTTAATTTTATTATCTGAGATTGAAAATTTGTCTCACTTAGAAAAAAGCCATAATGGACACTTAAAAAAAAAACTAACCAAAAAAAAAAAAAAAAAAAAAGAACACCCAACAACAAAACAAAAACCAACCACCCATTACAGCAACACAAGCAACTTTGTTATATCAGTTAAATATATTGTTTAATTAGTTTTCTAAATGCATACACTGAAAAGCCATTAGACAGCCATTAGGAGTAATATATCCATTTTCTTTTTACAATCACCTGATTTACAATCAGCCAAATTTCTAAACTAATTCAGTCGAACAACATTTCTGGCACTATTACCCCAGCAAAGTTTCCAATTTCCTTTTTTTACTGCAATCACAGTAATTTTCCCTTAGGCTCTGAAGCACTGATGAACATCTTCGTTTCAGCAGATTTACAGAGCATCTCTTAGGTTAAAATGTTCCTAGTATGTTCATGGTCTCATTTCAAGATCCAGAAATCAGCAATTATTTAGCCATTTTTATGAAGCAATCTTTAAGAAAACCAGCTTTCTGTTCTCCTTATGTAGGGAAAAAAAGAGATCGCTTTAGATAAATTTTTTAAAAATCCATCTGGTTATTCACACCTCAGCTGACTTACTATTTTGTTAAGAAAAACTTTCCTAATAACTTTATTAGATAGCAACATATCTACATGAAAACTTGTCAAAAGGCTCATAATGACTTTGCCAAAATATTGTGGAATATCTCAGCATATCTCACAGATAAAAGAAAAAAAACACATTGTAAAAATAAAGCCTTTGAAAAGATTTCATTCTACAGCTTCCCTGATACTGTTTTTCACTGATGCATTATCACCAGAGATTCTGTAAAGTTTCCCATTGTGTTTTCCCTTTGCACCCGCTCCAGTACAGCCCAGTTTGGAACTGTGTTAGTCAATCAACAATACACATGATATTCTAAGGATAAAGTAATTGATGGTGGTACTTCACAGAAAACTAAGAGAGAGAATGTGAGACAACGAGCAAATGTGTAGCACAGCTGTCAACTGAATTTGAATCCTGATATAACCAAACTAATATGCAAACCTCAAATCTGTCCTTCTCCCGCTGCAATTGCTGTATTTATCCTTGCAATGCTTCAGTTGCTTGCTTTCCAAAATATAAGACAGTTACAAAAAAAATAAAATCATCTGGAGAATAAACAATTCCAAAGTTTCTTTAGAACATTCTGGTGAATTTTTAAGCTTTGCTTCTGCCAAACCAAACAAAAGTAGAAAGTAAGCGCTAAGAACAGACCGCAACATGAAGGTGCCTCAGTCCGGGAAGAAGATGCTCTTAACATCCCCTCTGCTCCCATAGGGAACAGCCACCTGGGCTCAGGTAAGCTTTGCAGTGTTCCTGATACAAATACCCACACTCAATAAGCACTGTCAGACAATTTTTCACATTTCAAAACCAAGAGATAATTGCAGTCCATCACCAGCTGGCACCACTTAAGGCTCTGCCGGAAAGCTGAAGGATGCCAGTGTCTGAACACAGCAAACCCTCTCCTCACCGCAGACAGGCTCTAAATGACCTTTACACAACAGGGCTCTCCAGAAAACACCAAGCTTCTATAGCATGGATTTCTTCCAACCCATAGCATATTTGTGTTTGCTAGGTTGCTTTATGCGAGAGAAAGCAGCCTGGAGGAGCGGGACCAGCAGCGCCAAGCCAAGCATGAAAGTACAGCAACAAGTGAACAAATCCTTTCCCTCCTGCCAGGGGCCAAACTGGGGAAAAGGGAAGAAACAAAAATTAACAAAATACATGTGTTTTTACCAGCTGTGTCTCTCATTTCAGTAAAAAAAACTAAATTCTAAGGGAGTATGACATGACATACAGACGTAAAACTGATGGTGGGCATGCTACTGAATATGCATATTGCATTCAGGTGCTGAACCCAAACTGTCCTACAGACTGACTGCTGATGTTAATACTATGAGAAATCTTGCCTTAATCAAAGACTAACAAATGAGCTTTAAGCATTAAAATGCTGGCTTTTTGTTATCTTCATATTAATTTCCTTTATACTGTCTCTATGATTGTAACAAAACCCTTGAACGAAGCCAAAGACCAAGACTCCAACTAAGTGACTGGCAGAAATAATCAAGCCAATAGCAATACTGCCCTGACTGACATCTTGAGAAGGCAGCATATAACAATGAGAAGGGAACTAAATATAACACAAATATGGATCCAACTAGCATGAATTAAAAAACATCCAACACAGTAAACTACTTTCTACGAAAAGGAAAATGCTGCAGGAAGTGAACTTCACTGCAAAATTTCATTTGTGAAGAAACTAGAAGCTGCAAGACCTGACAATGGGAGTAAAATGAGGGGAGACATGAAGCCTAGAGGGCCACAGAGGGTCCAGGCTCCTTCCCTAGTAGGAGTGCTGGGATGAACCCTGGTGAGGGCTAGGCGATGGAAGCAGCAGTTTCATGGTCCAGCGCAGGCAGCAGCAGGTGACCAGAGAGAGGACAAGTGTCAACTTGTGAACAGACAGCAGGTAAGATGATGAACCGCTGGACACAGAAAAACAACAAAGCAGGAAGAAACCAAAGCATCATGATTAATGCTCTTTTTCCTATCAAAAAGAGCAGCAAGGTCTGAAATTCCCACATAACTCTTTGATCCTTCCTGATTAAGACACCTAAGATCTAATGAAGTGCCTCTCATGGTCCTCCACAGATTCCCTTTGCCCACAGTCAGGTTTATAATAAAACTGAAGAATTTTTGCTTTACAATGTAAAATCCTGATCATATAGTATCTCACCATATAACTGTTTTTAAAAAAAACAAAACAGGCACACAAATTATGTCTGTCTTAGCCAGTTCCTGACTCAAGTCAATGACCTGCGTTCTACCATTTGATCTGATCAGCACTGGTTTGATCTAAATGTATGAGCCATGAGATTTATTTGACAGAATCACATAGGTATTCTTTTCCTAAAGAAAGCACCCCTTTTCTATCATGAAATACAAATATTATGTGAAATATCCACGCTTGGGGGAGAAGAACAGAATATTTGCAGTTGGTTTCTTAAGTTGGTCTGTCCTTGATTGGGATGCATGAGCTGAGCCTGGACTAGCTGTGAATCGTAACCAGTCAAAACATTAGCAGCAATCCCAGCAGCACGGAAATGCACTGTAAGAATCAATCCCAAACAGTCCATAAACGAGTACCAGAACTAGTACCTTTTCCGTAGTTTTATATCATAGTCAATAAACTAGAAAAAGAGTTTGAATCATCTGCATTCAAGACCACATTGTTGAAGTAGGTTCCCTATTATTTCCATGAGCATGTTTCCCTTCCAGTTTTACAAAATTTGCAGAGTGTAATGCTTACAAACTGTGTTTTATTCAACTGAAAAGAAAGTATTCCCTTTAATAACAAAAATTACTTTCCACACAAGACAATCATACCAAGTCTTTGCCACAGGCACTCCTTTCTACATTTAACTGAACAAGATCCTCCTCTGATATCAATGAACTTTCAGAATCAAAACTCCAGCACCAAACAGCCAGGCAGTGTGATATGCAAGTAAACACCACAAAGTCCTACAACTTACAAGATTAAAAACTTTTGAAAAAGACAGGTGCACACTCCATAATAAAACTCTGCATTTCTTTTAATTGGTAAAGGAGACAGAAGCATTAATTTGGGAAGAAACATTCCTTTTATTTTTGCTATTTCTAGGCTACTGCACATTAACAGTGCCTGCAGGAGACTCACACGTTGCCTGTGATGCAAAAGCGTCAAGGCTGCACCTTTCTGCTTCACAAAAAATGGTCCAGTGTGCTTTTTGGAGCCCACCAATACAACATGACCAAATCTAATCCTTTCAAGTAACAGCATGCTCACCAGATTGATTACTCCAGCTGACTCGTTAAAATACCTTTGGGTTTGTTGTGAGCACATGTTTTATGAAATATGGTTTTGAAAGCTTTTCAAAACCTCACATTTAGATTAAGATGTACCAATAGCAATGGAGTGCAAGTGCACCCCTGCAGATAGACTTTGGGTGGGAATCCTCTATGATAAGGCCTTGCTCAGCTGAAAGGGATTCCTTCAGAACACCTGGCAAGATGATGACAGTTACCACAGAAGAATCCCCGCCTTTCCCCAGGATGGAGCCCACTGAAGTTTCACTGGGTTCCCCATGAAGGGAATGCATCATCACTCCTAAGACAGCGGTGTTTCTAAACTGGAACTCTATACATGCAGGGGTTTTGAGAGTACCTCCAAGACATAATGCTTCATCTTACCCCTGTTATAAACTCAGCTCTTATTGCATAAATACTAATTAGTGGCACACACCTGAACAATCTGAAGCAGCACTTCTCTACCAACAGACATCCATAGAATATTGACTTTTTGAAATAACTATGAATACAATTACCCTAAAGGATGGGCATAAATGAACTGAACTTTTCTTCCCCATAGTTCTAGTAGAAACTAAGGGAAACCAAGTATTAAGCCCCAGCAGCAAAAGCTGAGAGCATAAACAAAATATTTACAATTTTATGTATAAGCAAACAGTATACAAAAAACTCTACTTGGCAGCCTACTCTACTCAAATAAATTAGCTCCTACAATATTTCTCCAAACTATAGGCAGATCTAAAAGTTAACAATTTATGGCTGCATTTAATAATAAAAAGTCTTTGAAACTATTTTCAGCTGGTGAGGTCTGATTATTAGAAGGGTTTAGAATCTATCTTGAGTGGAGGGAACACCTTCCCCACTTGAGAGTTTCGGAATAAAATTCACATAAAGATGTACAACTACAAGTAAAATCAAATGGTGGTCCAACTGAAAGGGAAATGCTACAGAAAAGAAAAAGCCCTATGAAAAAGCAGCTCCGGAGTTTCAAGGGCAATTAGTTCAGGATGTGCAATAATCTGGGGTATCAAAGTAAGCTCATCTGTTCAGCTTAAACAGAAACCACTGAAAATCATCTTCAAGCAAATGCATGCGAATCATTTTGGCTAATGAAAACATACCCCTCAAGCTGAAGAACTTACGTAAATTACATTTCTCCTAATTCTGCCAAAAACATTAAAGAAAATGGATTTGCCAAAGATAAAAGCAAAGTAGGCAGGATAGATCATCCATTAGCAATACAAGTATGGCTAATTCTTCTTGACAGTGAAATGTCTTGGGATACAACCCACTTTATATTTTTTTACTAGATGTGTGTGTTTAGATGCAGTATATCCTACACATTTTATCCTCTTATAGCCTAGATTTCATTACCAGTGAGATTTTACAAAGATCAGGCCTTAACAACAATGTATTAAGAAGAGAAAAAAAAAAAAGGGCAACTTAAAGTATTTTAGCATACTAAAAGAAAAAAAAATTAAAAATTAAATTGGGGCTTTATAAGCTCTGCAAATACAGAAAGTAGTTTAAAATGCAAATTAATACGGTTAATCTGAACTAGTAACAAGAAGGAACAAGTCATACACTTATGGGGAATCACAACGGTAAAATTAATATTGCACTCTACTCACTGTTAGACCAACTAGCGAACTACTGGGCTGGTTTGGGCTTTACTTTTTTTTCATAAAAGCACTTTTGGTGGGCAAGGTTGCACTGCATTCTCTAGCATACAACTTTGATTTATTCATGTAAACGTCAGAAATCCATCAGCAAACAAAGCCATATGGAAGAAAAAGAGATATAATGGATTTTTTGTTTGCTTTAGAAACTTGACATCTGTGGATAGCATCATCTAAGTTACAATCCAATCACTATTCATATTCTGGTCATTTTCATTTTTTCTGTTTCAACGCATTCTATCTGATGATACAAAAAGCTCTGGGAGTGGGATAACAGAGAAGAAATCATGTTTTAAAAACTTAAAATGGGAATATACTTTAATATTTTCCCTTTCACATCATAAATTCAGAGAAAAGCAAACTCACATCTGTTCTAACTTAGCTTTTGAAAAACGAAAAAAACGTATCAGGATTATTTATATCTTGTCTATATTTTGGGAAGATTTCCGGAGCCGGACCGAGGGGCCGGTGGCACCTGAGCTCCGCAAAGTTCCCGGGGGGCCAGGCTCGGCGGTACTTACCCCCGCAGAGCAGGAGGACCCCGGCCGTCCGCGCCGCCGAGCGCATCTTCCCCGCGCTGCTGCGGCCGCGCCTCGGCGCTCCGGGCAGCACCGGCCGGGCTGCCGGACGGTCCGCGGGCTCTCAGTCGGGCCGGCCCATGGCCCGGGCCGGCGGCAGC
>VXBU01008323.1:759918-956989 GCA_013400315.1 Bombycilla garrulus
TGGCCCTGCCCCGGCTGCCGCAGCCGCACCGGAGCCGCGGGGAGCCCCGGGACGGGCCGGGCACAGCCCCCCGACACCGCGGGCACCGCGCCCGCGCAGGCTCTGGAGAGGCCACAGTGACTGCCGGCTGAAACAAACCCTGCCCCTCTCCCAGCACCTCTCCTGTCAGGGCATCTTCAACCTGCCGAGGAGAAATTTTCTACTCCTCTCCCGAAAGCTGATCCTGCTTCCACACAGCCGCGCTGCTCCAGAGATCTGGTCGTCAGGAGTCAGATCGGCAGCTACGGCGTTCGGCTTCCCCAGCCTTCACACTCTGAAACACCCAAGCAAGGTCAAGTAGACACAGAGTAGATTGATACAGAGTAGATTGATACTCTAGTGCCCTCGCATCTAGCTAGAATTGCTATAGATTATTTAAATAGAAGTCAAATAGGAAATTCTCTCTCTAGGTTAGTAAGGACTCTGCTTACAATACCCAGCACTTTAAGAGGCAAAGTATGAGAAATTACCCTGTAGGAATGGTAAAAGAACTAACCTATTTTAACTTTTCTGTTAGATCTTCTTCCCATGGTCTTCATAAGGCTTGAGAAAACAACAAGCCAAGTCGAAGCAACTAGAAGAGTAATAATTAATTTGAGATGAACAATAATGACCACCATTATTAATGAATTGCTTTGAAGCTGCCTGTCAGATAGTATAAATCAAACTTTTGAATACTTACTCACATGTCAAGTGTCAGTGGTGCTTTTGCAAGTGCCTGAAAGAGGGAACTAAGAAGGATACTTGGGAAGTCTCCGTGAACCAAAGGAAAGACTATAGCGAAAGCAACACATAAAACATTAACATTAAATCAATGCTTTGTGGAGAAATGTCTTACGTTAAGCTAAGCTTTATCTTAAATCATATTTAAAAGCTCGTGCAGTATACAAATCAATATTGATGCCATCTAAAATACACCACTATCATCTGCACTGATAAATGCCAGTTTTCATCCAGGACAAAGTGACTTCTTGGAAGAATTTCAAGGACTTACAATCTCTTCTGGCATCTCAGCAACTGAAGCCAAAGCTGTACTCCTCTGCCAGCTTCAGGCTCTGCTCCAGCACACTAAAACTGGTTTTAGATGCCATCATGTTCGTCATACAAGGAACAGAAGTAAGGTCACCAGGAACATTTTTTCATTTTTTCATTTTTTCTGTTTCTTTCCAGGCTTTTAAGCTAAGCAGTTTTATGTGTCCTCAGAGGATTGTAGCTTACACACAGCACACCTGGAAAAAATTGGCCAGCTTGGATGAGAATGGGACTAAATATGGGTGTCTTCTGTGTTCCAGCTACTGTGATCATGTCTTTCATGTTAGTGTAGTCACCATTCTTCCTGGAGGTGTTGTCCTTTATGGTCAGCAATGGTATATTGAGGAAACATAGTTCATCCAGGAAACATAGCCTACCATATGGAAGACAAAAATAACATAACTGCAGCATCTCTCAAACCCTCCAAAAGCCTATCAAAATGGAGGCATTTTAAATTTTCCACTTGAAATTCAAACTTCAAAAGAAAAAACTTAAACCCTTCCTGCCCAGCCTGGTTTCCACATCCCTGAAGAGGCCCAACACAGGCTGTGAACCATCTGCCCTTGAGTTTACATGAGCAATACAAGCCTGTAGCAACCATCTCCTTCCAACAGCTAACTTCTGCTCCCCTATGCATAAAATACACATTCACGTCATTGACTTGGTTTCTTTGTCTGAAGGCGTTTTGAAAACTGAATGAAAATCAGTGCTTGCAAATGGGGAATATAAGAGCAACGTGTCCTTAATTTCTCATACAAGCTGAAGCTTTGCAGTGACGCCTCCCATCACTCTCCTAGCAGAAGTACTTTGGAAGTAGATCAACACTTTCCTGCAGGCTAGTGCAATTGTGAAACTATGGCTCACACTCCTTCTCTTTTTTTTTATCCACCTGCTTTGATTCATTTATTTGGCACAGCAGGCTGAGCTATTAAATTGTTATAGGTTTTTCTTTTATAAAGGCACCCTGAGATGTCTCGATATCATAATGCTTCCTGAAACTGATGCTAATTGATAACTGTTTCTTGGTTTCATCAGAAGTCTTAAGTCATGTTCATTTAGCATCAGGGCAGGACACTTGAGGACTGTTCCACCTTTCCATCTTTTCCAAACACCTATACACGAACACTGAAATATTTTCAGGCAAAACTCCTAGAATATTGTGTTTAAAATCCAATTCTTGATCAGTTCAGGACTTGAATACTTTTCTACTCCATGCTATGAGGTTGGTTACTGTAGAAACTCAGCCTGAGGTTGATCATCTAGGAAAAAACCTATTTTAAAATAACAAAAAGGGGTTATTAACACTCAACACTACTTTGTAATCAAACTGTCAAGTCTTTCATACAGTTACAGCTAGGGGGGCACTGAACAGGTATTCTTTCTGAGGTAGATCAAATAGTAAAAGGACAGATCAAGTTTTGATCCTGACAGTGACAAAATTTATCTGCATGTCATATTTAAATAAAGTTCTTATATACATGTTTTTCCACAATCCCTGGGCTTTATTTATCCTCCTGTCAATTTCTTTCTTTTCTACTTGTTAGATACAGCTAACATATAAACTGCACATTTAATTTTTGTCCACTTGAGAACCCTGAAGGAGCTAAAAGCAGTGTTTTCCCAAAATCTAAAAGTGCTATGAATGGGTCAGCAGCACTCACTATCAGAAGGAAGCAGCAAACCTGTGCTAGGAGATACCTCCATCCTGGCACCTAGAGAAGGGAATCAAGATGTTTCTTTCAAGTCAGGAGGAAATAAATCATTCTTGTGGAGAAAGTGATTCAGATTGTCCTGATAACAGGACATTTAACAAGAGCTCAGGATTATCCAAAAGATTTCAAGGCAAAACCCAGATTCTTGTGAAAACAGTGGCAAAGAACTGGCATAAGTGAAGATGCTGTATGAAGTAAAGCAGTACAGACCATGAGCCTGGGCCAGGACCATGACCAGGAAGAAGCAATGTCCTCTGGTGACCTGACAAAGCTATCCCTCCTGGGAGCTGGCTGCACCAGGACTGCCCTCATTTGACCTCACTGCTGCTTCTTGGCAATAAAATTCTAAGTTCCTCCAACAAGAGTAGCTTGTGTCACTGTAAATGTAATATAGAGCCTTTTTTGAAAATAAGTTAATCCACAAAAATTTCCTGATTCCTGGCCATCAGATTGTTTCACTGAAGGCATAAACTTAACTATCAAAACCATCATGAAATCATAAATCACAGGCTCAATGTCTGGTGCCATCAGAAGTCGGTACCTAAATAGGTCTCTAACCATTTATCTGAAATTTTCAAATGGTAGCCTTTATTGCTGTAGGTTTCCATGAAGCACAGGACGACTATGCTGCAGCATTTCCATGTGAAGAGGAAACAAGTTCTCCCAATATTTGCAAACAACAGATGCTTTCTTGTTTCAATTCTAGTCAGAATCTCATGTCATCTTGCATCTATCTTGTTACAGTAGCCTTCTAAACTGACAGAAAATAAAAGCTCGGTTTTCATGTAAGTGTTCTAAGGATTGTTCTGGAAGTGCCATGGATGCACCTATGATGTCAGAAAAAGGCATCTGGAGTGAGGGTCACTGTGATCCACACTGGCACTCAACTGTTGTACTTCCAGTAATGCAAGTTCCAAAACTCAGTGAAATCCAAGTTATGATTTCTGTACTCTTGTGGACCAGCAGGATTACAGGGGTGTGAGTGAATGAGGATGTAAACCTCCTGCTGTGATGATGAGCACTGCAACCCTGGTGTGCCTGTAGCAGGACATCCAGCAGAGCTGTGCCGGCAGCTGTCATTCCACCGCCGCAGGAACAGCCCCAGCTAGCATCAGGGACAGCAAAAGGGCTGATGACTCATGGTTCTCTCATTTGCACAGACAATCCTTTTTGCCTGGAACCATACTATAACATAAAGCCAACAGTTGTAGCCCACAGGCACCTTGGCATTGAGGCACAACATTTATCCCACTACTCAAGAGGCATTAATTTCCCTGAGGTATTAACAAATATTGGCATGATAAATCTCTTTGCATCAGTATGAGCAGTAAAGTTCTTCTGAACTTTGAAGGCTGTTTTTTTCTAGCTTTTAAACAAACATTAGGGATCTGCCTGGAAATGTTATGAACACGCACAAGGATATTCACACATACCCCTTCAGAATCTGAATGGTAGGGGGTAGATATTTTTTTAACTGCTAGTTAGAGAAATACATTGAAACTGGCAGCTGATAAATTAAAAACAGCTAACAAAATAGAAAACATCCTTTGCTGACTCTTCTCCAGGTTCATTTCCAGCAGATAATACACCACTATGATCATAACAATAAAAAGATTATTTTCATCCTAGTTTCTTAGAATTTGGTGTCAAATATAACAGCCCACATGAGAGATGTGTAACTTCAATTCCCTACTTGTACATAAAGTTCGTGAAGAACTTCCAGCCTGGGTTACGGACCAAGGCAAGCTTCCTGTGCCCTGCCAGCTGTGGTACCCCAGTAGTGACCTGGGGGAGCTGAATGTGTTGGAGAGTGATTCTGTCCAAGGTACAGTCAGATTTACCCACTACTACTATTTCTGAAGTTTGTAGGTCACGTGAAAAAATACTTCATTACCAACTTAATTAAAAATAGTAACAGCCAGATAAAGCTGTGATACATCGTAAAGGACCAGTAAATATTTGTGAAGCTGTGATTTTATTTTATTTTTTCATTCCCTATTACTCTTGGCTGCAGAGAACTTGAAAACATAACCATACCATACCCTAGAGGTTTCAAACCTGAAAAGCAAATGTAGTTTGCAAATGTAGAAAAGATGTTTCAAATATCATAATTTTAGAAATAACTAATAAGGCAGAGAAACTAACTCAAAATATAGAAATATTTGTGTTTCAGTATGAAAAGCAGTTAAATTGAACTGAAAAACGTACATCTTCCTTGAGCAGTATCAAATCTCATGTGCTTTAAGTTCAACAACTAAGCTCCAAAATCTTATTAGGTCTAACTTTGCTTCAGTGCTCCTTAGAAGAGGCACAGCCAGCTTTGCATGAGGGAGCCAAGTGAGACTTCCCAGCCATGCTACTCTTCCTGCCAGTTCCTGCCACCCACAGCAAGGTTCAGTACGTGCCATAGTGACAACAAGAGGGCCTTGGTTGTTTCAAACTTTCATCAGCTCAGAATAGAGGCACAATAACTAATGGTACTGGTGGGTTAGGCCCAATGCCATCAGGGGAAATGGTGACCTGAGAGTTTTCAGTCTCTGAAATTATCAAATTCTGTCAGGGAAGAGCTGACAAAATCATGACCATTATTCAATTATGAATATAAGCATGAAGGCACACCAAAGTTAATGAAGAGAAGATCACATTCAATGGAATAACAATTAATTTTGTCATTATAGGAATTAGTATAAAAATATCAGAATCAGGACTTATAAGGGACTTCACCTCTAAGTTAACCTGTATTGGGTTAAATGATCTACAGAATCTGATTTACTTGCAGTTCCATATGTTACTAAATCGTAATCACTAGACACCAGGAAATATGATCCTAGGCTAATTCCAGAGATCTGGATTCACACTATACTGTAACTTTAAATATATGGTATCATGGCCATAAAAGAGAGCACTCAGATAGTCAGGTCACACGTCTTCATTTGAGCCATGCTTTATAGAGGCACGTTTGCCCCTGTATTCCATCGATCTAACAGGATGTGTTTTTCTATTACACATGGACACAGTCTCTACATTTAAAGAGCATTACATCAGAAATGAAATCAAGAGCTTGCCTGTGAGGAAATGCTAGGACTGAGATTGCCCCATGCATTTTGTATTTGCTCACTGATACGCCTTACAAGTCTCATTCAGGAACAGCTAGGAATGAGTGTCAGAACTAGTGCTGGAACTTGTAAATTCCTAGGATTCAACACAAAGATGTAATCTCAAAATAACATACCTGAGACTCACGAAAGACTCTTTGTTTTACCTGTGCATTGTGTAAACCCAGAGTCTGGTAAATACAAGAATATACAATTACATGTACAAACACTCTGAACAAAGGGGGTGAATTCAGATTGAAAAGGTAAACCTTGTTCATGTTTTAAGTGCCTAATGTTATGATACCGTTGTCAAATGTAGGTTTCTCCAGTATGCAATTTCCTAAAACATTTTAAAACTAAAATTTCAGATTTATACCACATGGAGTCACACTGAGTGCTGCATAAGTTACAAGACTTTAAATGGCCGAAAACAACTATTTAACAGGAAAAGAGTCTGTTGTACTCATTACTGTAGGTAGCGATGGCCAAGATGCCAAGCATATTAGTACAACCCAGTTTTCCTAAAAAAGCAAAAAAGAGAAGACAAGCCCCAAAACAAGAAAAACACTTGGCAAAAAAGTGCCATAACTCATATCTGTTCTTTAACTTTGGAATTTGATCATAATTTGAACTTTAAAAGGACTAGAAAGTTCTCAAAATCATTGTGGCGGACTAAAAGCAAAATGAAGGATGCCAAGTCTTTGCCAGCCCAGTAGGGATTCACCCTGTAGCACAAGGTCCCTGACCCTCTAATATCCTGCATGGCCCTGAGGCTCTGTGGAGGACACGTTGGTCAAACGGACCACTCTGGACTTTTAGCAGAAAGTCTTCAGAAAGTGCTGAGAGTGCAAATTCCTTTAGTTAGAGGCTTAGTGGACAGGCAGATGCGGATTGATTTTTCAAGGAAATGGAAACCCTCTCTTCCCTAAGGTCCCTGTTCAAAATGCTGGGTCATGGCAGGAGGATATACATGACAGTGTATATCCAAAGTATACACTGACATCATTTCTTTCCTAAAAGATACACTTACCTATATGAAACTGCAAAATATTACATAAGGTTTATTTGAGGAGAAGAGACAGGGTCTCTGTCCAGTTACCCATTACATAGCACAAGTCTCTGACATGCACTTTCCCTAGTAAAAACAGAAACAACAGCACAAGATAACTCAACTCTACCTGTATAAAACATGTATTTAAAAGGTTATAAAAGTAACAGGGTTTTTTTGTTGCAAATCAAATCATCAAGGACAGTTTCATGTTTATTTTTCTCATTTTCAGATAGAAGGAATAATAGATTTATGTTTTAGTGAAATTATGCCTAACTTTACACATGCTTAGAAATAATATAAACCCTTAAATGTTCATTCTACTATTCCTTTGTGCCTTGACTTCCATGAACTCAAAGAGCAGGAATCAGAGCCCAGGGGAGAAAGACAAGAGAAACTTCAAGTACCTAAAGCAGCTAGCCAAAAGTAGGTTACCATCGTATTTTTAATTTATGTGTATTACAAGATGAGCTGACACTCATATATGTCTCCTATTATCAGCGGCTAGGCAGTTTCTCTTTTAAGTTATCATGGTCAGTTCAGTTACTCAGACTCTGTTTCTATTTGTTTAGGCTGGGGAGCATCCTGTATTTTAGCTCAGAGAAATTTGTCTTCCTTGGAGTTTCTCTGAAGCGGCATATATGAAGGAGACAGCTTCTTGTTTCCAACTGCCACAGCTCAGAGCAATTCAACACAGCTGTTTCAGTTTTGTTAGCACATAGAGCAGCATTTAACTAAAACTAAGAGCTCAGTGAATACAAGCAAAGCCACAAAAAGTGGTGTTTGATGCAGGGCAATAGTTGTGGAGCAGGCTCTCCACTCAATAACTAGAAGAGAAAACTTGAAAATATTTGCCTTTGTCCCTTAGATTCTGACAAACAAAATTCATGAGACATAGCCTGAAATGGCCTTTTTTTCTATTACACTTTCTACACTGAAAGACCGGCCAGTTAACACCTGGGAGAAACTGGTTTGACTGATCCAGGTAAACAGAAATCAGGTAAATCAATGCTCTATCAATCTGCAATCATCAATTTTACAGTTCCAGTATTTCTAAGTTAAACCAGACCTTTTCAGGCTTCCTATATCACAGCTCGTGTAAACTAGGCACAGCTGGTCTTTCTACCAATAAATCAACCATTGGAGGAGTAACAAAATATATACAACTACGGCACAGACAGGACAAAAGATGGTGATTGAAAGAGAAACCGTGCAGTGAACCTAAGAAGTCAATTTAGAGAGTCTTGACATATTTCATCAACATGTATTGAGGAAGTGCTCCCGTGGGGAAGGTGGTTTTGTTGTAAGTTTTTTTTATACTGATTCTGCAGCAAATGCTTTGCATAAGGCATCTCTAAACGAAAGGGATGTCTGGTGTATTAAAAAACAGCAATGCCTCTAACTAACAGTCATAGAGACTGTAAGAAATAAGGTCTTGGAGCAGAGAGTTGTGGGGTGTGGACACAGAAAATGTTGGCTTGCGCAGCCAGGGCAGTCCCCAACCACACTGGCCAGCTGGGTCTCCTCAGGGTGCCCCCAACAACTTGTGGGGGTATCACAGAAACAGCCTAAAGTGATAAGGGATCCCTGTATAATACAGTTTGTCACCCCTAAAAGTAACTACTTGCATATTATTTTGTAGAAAATTTAAGACAATCCCAGCTCTGTGTGGGTCTGTTGTAGAGGTGTTGTATGCACTTTTTTCAGAGGCTGCTGTATGTCTACATGGAAAAGATGCTTAATGTCAAATCAAATTAAACAAAAAATTGCCTGTCTGAAACAAAGCATAAAGAGCTTTCTGTGCCACTGGCCAGGAAACAAGAGGAAAGCACCAGTTAAAAGTACCTGAGACTGGCTCAATAGAGTCTTCCAAGAAGCTAAGCGGCTACTGCCTTTGGTGAATCTACTTTATTTTGCACGCCTAACACAATAATTCTTAACAAGATTCCACAGATTAAAGGACATAAAATTAAGCAGTCTACATTGAATTACAATGTTAGACATTAAGCTGACAGTCCTCAATACCCACCGCCTAAGATACTAGTGGGAAACAGTGTCAGAATAGTAAGACATTCACAAGGAAGGGCCATGGATTAAGTCCTTTGAACCTTGTTAACTATATTAAGGAAACACTGGTTGTCACCTGCTGACATCTTGTTCTGTGGAAGACTGGCAACAAGAATGCTCTGTCAGAACTGATTTCCAAGTCACTGGGGACTTGAAGTTTAAATAGACAGAGGATGACAGGAAGCTCTAGCACAAACCAGCTGGAACTACATTATCAGAGCGTGAAGTTAAGAGTAATAACTTCTTCTAAGCTATTAAACAAAAACCTCAAATCACAACCCAGAAGTAATCTTAAAGCATCTACTGCCTTCAGCATCTTCAATTTTGGATGTCAAAGATTTAACCTTACTTAAATGTCTCATAGATCCCAAATTTGTGGCTGTTAGCATAGGAGTCTTGCTCTACAACATTAATCAAAATATTTTTGCTGGATGTTTTCAGACAAAGTTGATTTGCTCTGTGCACTCATTGTGAATCTAATCCAGTCTTTTTAAATGCATCCTAAAATGCCATTGTACCTGTGTTAGCAATACAGCTATCCTCTTCAAACTTCCTGTGATTACCCATGAGAGAGAGCTCCTGAAAATAGTTTTCCCTCCAGGAAATGCTTGAAATAAGACTGAAAAGAAGTTTTTATTGATTATTGCCATAAGAAACCTGCAGTGACTTCAGAAAAATGACTCAGAACTTAACTGAAGCAGGGTGACTTAATGTCACTACACAATCCTACATGAGTCGGAATTCAAAATGTCTTCACTATGAGATCACACTAAAGATTTGTCCTCTAAACTTTTTTCTTTTTGTTTGTATTTCCAACTTCCTCCCTGAACTTTGAGGTTCGTGTTCACCTTGTCTACATCTTATTGTACTTCTCTTTGTAATTTCTCTGTCTGCTAATTAGCCTTTTGCAACCAAGTGCTCAAGTGCTTCCCTGAAGACTGTACAATGCAGATGTAAAAGCACAAGGGCTCGCATGAGGCACAGTGAAGGGACCTGAACTAAGGACATGCATGACTGCATGGGAGCAGTGAATGCTCTTCAGGAGGACACCCCCTGGCAGGAGAAGCTCAGTCCTTGCCAGTGTCCTGTCCAACAGCCACCTTTCCAGGACAAATGTTGAGTGAAATGTCAGGATTGACTTAGGATGTCTTACTTGTACAGGGCTCACCAGGATCTGTTTCCTGAGGAAATTAGAGTCCCAGGCCCACAATTTATAGACTTTGATACTGGGTGCTACAGTCTGGCTGCAAGTCACAGAGCAGAATGCCAGACAGAGAGGCCCAGAGCCACTGTTGATAGAGCCTGCAGGACGGGCCTTATTGCTCCAAGCTGTGCAATGAACTGGGGAAGATGCTTTGCTGCAATCCATGACCCAGTACAAACCAGCAAGCTGCTCACATATGGCTCAGCCTGCAATCTCCTTAGTCAGCATCTAAAGCCAGTCCCAGGTGTCAGAGCTTGCAACATTTGGGACAGGACTCTTGACCGGGCTTAAAGGCAACAGAGTAAATTTTTTCCCAAATAGAATGTGCATCCTATTCAACATTTTTTCTCCCTGCATAGTGTAAAAATGCTGACTCCAGAGGTAGCAGCAGAGGGTTTCATCAGCTGCACTGGGCTCCAGTGAATAAACCAGTGATTTTATTATGAGCCAGTTTAGCTCACAGCCTGGCTGAGGCAGCTGCTCGGTGGCTCCATTGCGTGAGTGGACATGCTCTGAAACACAGGATCTGGCAGTGACAGTTTTCCCTTTCCCACATCATCTGCTTCACTGCTTTTGCATAAGGGTGATCTAAAGCTTAGCAAAGACTGGTAGCTGGAAATATTTCATACGTATTAGAGTTACGGTAATGCTCTCCGTTTGCAGAAAGCAATTCATTAGCTACTGGCTCAAGAACCTTTGGCTAGGCATTTAAACCATCAGGTACCAAAAAACCAGAGCTATGATGCCTTAGCAGGCAAGGAGTATTTCTTATTTGCATAGTTGCTGCAGCAAAAGCACTTCGACTACTTCTTATCTAGATGCCAGAAAAAAAGTTCACTACAATTATTAGAAGAACATAGTTTACTTTTGTTGCTCCAGTGCAAGATAAGCTTATGATTTATCTTTCTGTAATAGAAATACAGAGTTGTTCATGGAAATAACTCATGTCTGTTTCTCTTAGCGTTGCATGAACATTAACCACATGCTCTCCATTATCATTATTATTATTCATCTCAAAAGGGAGTCATTGAAAAACACATTTGCTATTAGAGACCCCAAAGGTGGTCTGTGATACTAAGTGAGTTGCCCAGAGTCACTAGCTGGGAACAGAGCTCAGAGTCAGTACATACAGACCAGGACCACAGTGTTCAACAGACAGGAAGAGACAAAGGAAAGTTTTACCTGTCTGGTGGAAGTTGGCAGGGAGCCCCAGGTAAGCTTAGCTGTGTACATTCCTCATTCCCTGCAATGTATAGTTATCACTAAACACTCACTGCCTGATCTGCTTGAAAGTCAGTTACCAGGCTGCTACATCTTGAGTCAGTTTGATGTTTTCTCATTAAATCTCTATCCACTGAAAACCATAAATGTGTAATTCACTCTGATCCTGCAGGTGTTAGTCAGACTTCTAAGCCTGCAGATGAACCCACAATAGTCTTTGGAGAACATCAATCACATTGCTGTGTTGGTGCTCTGGGTCACTAGACTAATAAATTTTTTTCTCAAGACAGAAACAAGCAACCAGGAACATTTTCTCACTCAAGGGAAACAGCCAACATGGTCAATGACAGACACTGGAACATAAAGACATTCGGTGCCAGAACAGTATAAAGCCACTGAGAAGAAGAAAAATAAAACTAGATCCTGATCGATATGCCAGGAGAAATTGCTTTGCTTAGGCTCTTATGCAAGGATCACACTTTCCCAGTCTAGCATTCCAAAGTCCTACAACCCAACATGTACTGTACAACTCAGTCCATTTCCCCTGGAAGTCTTGGTGTCACAACTTACTCAAGATGCTCTTCCAGTGTTTCCAGACATGGTACAAACTCATTCCTGTGACACACAGAGGGTATTTGCCACTCCAGAGATACTATCATGAGCTATAATGGCATACATGTGTGGATTAGGATCTCATGAGCCAAGTCAATGCCACCACTTGTTTAGTGGGATGGGATCTGCTAACCACAGCAAAGCTTGCCTCAGGCTTATGATGAGCAAATTCATATGCACGTAACTACCCATGATTACAGTTTGCCTTTTCAAGAGTTCAAGTAGCATTTGGTCAGTGCTCTCAGGCACATGGTATAAGTCTTAGGGATGGTCCTGTGCAGGGCTAAGAGTTGGATTTGATGATCTTTGTGAGTTCCTTGCAATTCAGGATGGTCTCTGATTCTGTGAGGTGTAAATATATACAACTGTGTTGGAGTTGAGGTGTTAAGAAAACTGTAATAAAGCATTCAATTTATTGTTTAGTAAATATAAGATTATTTACAGATTATGCTACCAACATTACCACAAAGCATAGGAGAAATGTTGAAGTATTTATATTAAATAAAATCCCTTTCATCATTGAAAAAGGTTGATTTTTTTGCACATGGCAGTAGGCTTCAGAAAATGTGGGGACCCTCACAACTATTTCACAGAGCCTTCAAATATTTTTTATCAGACTAACACTGCTCAGGAGTACCTTTAATATCTTTTTTTCCTGACAGATGTCAGTATTCCTTCGCCTCTGCACACTTTTACTCCTCCACTCCCTCAGAAGTGATAAAAACCTTCTGCACTTTGATAATAATGTATTTATTTCAAATGAAAAATCACCCCATAATAAAGCAAGCGTAAGCCAGATCAGGAAAAAAAATTCAATTAATCAGGGAGGATTTTTATTAGTCAATGATGTAATTAAAACCATTGATTGATAAACATAACACAGCAACAAAGTTATCTTACTCCTAACCCAGCAGAATGGTCTGCCTGCTGCACATGCAGATAGTATGGGATGACCTGCTTAGAGATAAGTCTGCAACTGCTGACCAATCTATTTTTACTTAGTGGTAGTATTTCCCCAGCTCAGCAATTCTGACAGAGCACAGCTTTGAATCTGAGACATTTGTGAACCATCTCTTTGTTAGTCACAAATAGCAAAGTGCACATCGATAAATCACACCCTTTGTCTCTTTCTTTTCCCTGCCCCCACTCAGTTAATGCTTTTTCTTGTGAAACTAGCCCAGGCTGAACACTGTTAACCTGGAAGAAATTCTAAAGAACAGATCCTATGTAATAGAAAATGACCTCAAATAATTAACATTTTTGAAGTGGTTTTTACCTGAATTTTGTCCAAGGTACATAAATCATCATTCAACTTTCCTCTTCCTGGCAGTGCACTTAGACATAGCCAGCCTTAAAATGATGACATCACCATCCCAGGATCCTTCATTATAAGTAATTAAAGCAGTAATGTGGCTTCTCTCATGTACTAGTCATCAAGAAGACTCACTCATATGAAATCTCAGGCATAGTGCACATGAGGTGAAACAAAAGAGCACAGGACTCAATGTTTTTGGTGAACTGCTGGTACCTTTGTGTGAATTTATTGCTGCTGAGAGAGTAGTGCATGTTAACATGCAGGGAGACTAAATTCTGCTATTAATCTATAAGACAGCACTGCAGAGGTAATAATAGGTTTCCTATTCACATACAGCATCAAGGCCATAGCAAGGAAGGAAGGAAGGACTTCGTTTAGTCTGTGCCTCTTCAGATTTTGGCCTTTCTCATAAACACACTGCCAAAGATATCAACATTAATGTCTGGATAATATGTTCAATGACAGGGACAGTACCCAACAGGAACTCTGTTAGACGCTCAAACACCTTTCTGCAAAGACTAATGATGATGAAAATTTTCTTATGCTTTGGTCCAAAATCAGCAAGGTGAATCAGCTACCCAAAAGCAGTTTACCCATCTAACCATGTAGGCATTAGAAGGTTTTAAGCTGTATGAATTCCAGACTGTTATTTTAACTCATCACAAAGTCCCAAAACATGCACTGCTATTTTCTACATGGCAAACAATAAAGCATTTGTCTTCCATGGGCAATTACAACAAAATGTATCACATTATATTTTAATTCACGTCCCATTATATTTTAATTCACATCCCACATGGTGATCTCTTCTATGTCTTTTTCTTTAATGGATTCTGCAAAATACAGTCCAGTTTAGGGGACTGCTTGCAAAACCCCATTCCAGACTTAGTTGCGTCCATGTAAAAGGCAGTTGATAGTCTCCATTATCACTGTTCTGTGTATCTCCTTTTTCTGTCCCATTCTGGACTCCACTGTCCTGGCATAATCAACACTATTTATGCTGCTGAGCTTAGTTAGGAGACTATCATGCAAAGAACAAAACTTTTTTGCAAGTATACCAACCTGCACTGGTCATGCAATAAGCATGATAGATATGCAACAACAAAAAAAGGCATTTAGGAAAGGAGAAGAGCACTTAGGAAGAATTCTTCTTAATCTATAGTTTTGCTTGTGACAAATTCTGGATTACAATTATGTATTTTTATTGCTTCCACAGTTTATTAGACTGAATGATGCTCACTATTCAAGAAATCTTGGAGGACTTGCTATTCAGAATCTGACAGTCGAGAATAACACCTTCGTTTCTTTGGCTGTGGTGATTCAAACTACCTGCACATCCATCCCATCCCTGTTTTTGTCTTTCAAGCCAGTTTTCTGCCTCCACCTATCCTGAATCCACACGATGGCACTACACCACACCTGTGTCAAAAAACACCAAAAAGACAGAGCTTAGAGCTAGCTGAGCATATTAAAGAGGAGAAACCTTGCCAAAACAAGATGTCAGTTAGAATTAACAATGCATTACTAAGTATAAATCTACTTTTTAACCTTATCTCCAGCTGGGCAATGCATATAGAGGTAAATCTGAGATCACAGGGAGGATCCAGAAGATGTGGTCATGGCTCTGCAGGTATGATCAACTTTGACAAACTCTATGGAATGATAGAATCTAGGAAACCCTGTTTCATTTCATCTGGAAACAATGAAAAGAAAGAAAAAAAAAGGCAGAAACCATTTCATACAGTGAAAAAATGATTAAGTGGATACTGACTTTCTCATCAGTCTTTTTAGATAGGTGATGCATGATTCTTTCCACACTCATTCTTCTAAAGGTTACACAGTCGATCCGCAGCTCCAGAGAAAGATCAGACATGACTGTCATTACTAATATTTGTCTTACCAGTTCTTGAAAAAAAATAAAAATTACAGTGTCTGGCTAGGCTTTCTGTTCCAATGCTTCATCTCCTCCATATTAAAGAGTGGATGTTTTTCCTTACACCAAGTGTAAATTTTCCTCACTGCAATTTGATCCATCTTGCTTTATCAAGCACCTATCTGCACTGTACAAAACATATAGTTTTCCTGTCTTTCAATCTACTTTGCAGTGATAAGAGATATGTCATTATGTTAACCTTATTTTACAGGTAAGCAAGCCCAAAGAAAATTTACTATTTTAAAAATATAGTAAAATTTAAAAATATTAGTATTTTAAAAATAGTGAGAGGAGTGTTATAAGAAGAGGAAGCAAACAAACTGGCTTGTTAGCTGGTTTTCATATTACTTAAAAATAACCTCCACAGAAAAAAACACACATAAACCTCTCCCAGTTCTTTCAAGAACAGTATCATGGGAATTATACTAACTGGAAAGATAATTAATTATGTCTAATACAGAATTCAGGATACAACAGTGGGATCTTTTAAGACCATTCAGTCTCATCATCCAGTATTCAGAAAAATATATTTCAATGGATAAATGTATTTCACCACTACCTTCAAGAAAAGGTTGGCTAAAGAGCATTTTATATTTCTGACCAAAAGTATAAACAATTGGCCTTTTGCTTTATACAAAAATTACCATATTTTCTCTCCTGTCATTATCATCTCTCAGTTAATCCTATACCAAGGGTTGCTTAATTAGTTAATTCTTCTATTTATTTAATCTGTTTACCAAGAAAAGTTTTTCATTAAAAAATGAGTACTTCAGGCCTAAAATGTGATCATCTCTTTAAGATTAATGTGTAATGTATATGCGTTTGTGTTATGAAATCTACAGATAATATATCTAAAATATACATTTTCTATTTAGAATTCTAATTTATTTTCTCTCAGAGTGAAGAACAGTAATAAAAAAAGGGTTTATATTTCTTTGTTTGAATGAACACTCAGTTACAATTCGGGTTTATTTGTTCAGACTGCTGACATTTTCACGGTCTTTTATTAAAGACCTGATTAACCTGCAGAAAGAGCACGATGTTTGTACAGAGCTTATGTTCTCTAAGCCCAATTCACACCCACATATTGCCTTCTGTTAGGGGAGCAGTGGTAATGTCAGCATCCCCTATCACATGACAGCGCCTTCAGAGCACTGACCCCTCTGGCAAAGCAGTGGGATTTATAAAGCCAGCAACCAGAATATGAGTAACACCAGAGTGCTCACCTGAGCCTTTGGCCAGCAACAGTGCTGCTCCTGCACCCTGGGAATGGAGAAAACACCTGGCCATGCTGCTCTGCTAACACCTTTATCCCCACTGTTGTCCACTGGCTTCCACTTCCCATAGTAATCAACCCTCATCCCAGTAGGTTTACTACTTCTAGACAACAGTATTGGCTTAAAATAAGTGAGGCCCTCTGCATGTGATTCTCTCAGATATGCTGAGGATATTGCTCTTCAAAAGCTATTCACTCTTTCCTTGGTTTAGGAGTCTTGGAAAGTTAAAGCACTGACTGCATGGACATGGGGAAAATGAATATGCCTAAGAAAATTTACCTATGTGCATTTTAAAGTCAGTCATCTGAAGGTCTTGCATCAAATAATAAAAAAATCCCATGTAAGATATCTAAGATATTTAATGAGACCAAATTCATTACAGCCTCAGTATGTTTCCCTGTTACATGTTACTTGGGTTATGACATTCATAAATAACTAACAGATCAGGAATGCCTCTTTTATGTATCAAATAGTTAGAGATTCTAAATTTGAAGGGAATTTAATAACATTACACAGGTCCACCCTAGAGATGCAAAACAGGAAACAGGTTATAAAATGCAAGACATGATCCTAGCAAAGTCATTATCAACTAATTTAAGATATGACGTTGTGACACTAAGGGAAATAAAGTAATTGTAAGAGGATGTTACAGGTAGAAAGGATCTAGTTATATAATTACTGAGTCCAAGATAATTGCAAACCTGAACTGATCAAGTTTTTGCTGAACAACAACTTTTCAATATATTGATCTGTTTTGCACAAGCTGAACCACTACAAATATCTCACAATTTTAAAAAGTTCTCATGGTCAGGAGTTTCATTTTTCTGGACTGGCTGCATACTGTCTGCTTTTTCTATGTGTATGATGCTTCTATTATTTTCCAGCTTCGTATATTTTGTGAAAAAATAAAGCAGATTACATTCTCAACACCAAAGAAAAACTTGCAGATGCAAAAAATACATACCTAGGTTTATGTGTCTCTGTGCATCTTCTCTCAGTGCTTCCATGTACACACACAAGATTTAATATTCTGTAACTCAGACAAGAATACAATGAAGCCATGGACTTGCGTAATTTGTGCAAGACTTTCCTGTGTTAGGAATCTCTGCTGAATGCAATAAAATCTCTATGAAAATCTCTCTTATGCAATGGGAATATAAACAAGAAATTCTGCTTGTATATCCATGCCTACCCTTTCAGGTACACTGCGAATTCATGCTCCACTAAACTGCCTCTTTGACTCAGATAAATTGACATCATGCCTCTCCTCTTTCTACAGAGCTGTAGGTTCCCCTAAAGGGCCTGCCAAATCTGTGCAGCAATGGCTCCACATGACACAAATATATGACTTGGAGGGTAATCTTTTCATGTATTTTCTGTCTCTCCATTTCCTCCTTCAACTCCTTGCTTTGTCTTTCCTCTGTGTCCATGAGTGTTAGCAGTCCCAGGAACCTGGAGACAGCATTTTCCAGCCAGCAAGGTATATATTGACAATCTGAACCTCCAGGGTGTTCTGAGTGTGAAGATCATACACACAGAAAATATCAGGGTATAAGGAGAAGGTTTGTCTTTCAGGATGAGCATGATAGCAACCTGTAATGCATGCAATTATTTACAGACAAGCGAATGTTGGGGTTGTTTGGAGCCAAATTTTTACAGGCGTTGTAAGAGTTTTCAACTTGTTTCAAGAGTTTTCAGCAGTGAATACATACACCTAACTACATCTCAAAATCTGGTGCCTAAGATCTTCAAGAGTACACAACACAAAAAAAAGGTGAAAATTACATACCATTTTTTAAAGCTTTAATCTAGAAAATGCTAAATGTAAGATAAATCAGATATTAAACCAGAGCTAAATTTGATCTTGGCCAAAGGGCATTTGCATGTGTTGAGTAACATCTATATCAGATTGGCACTCATATAGCCCAAACAATGACCTTTTTAAAATTCATTCTTAACATTTGGTTTTATATAAGCAGGAGAAAACTTCAGCCCAGATGCTGCCTTTAAAGGAGTGCATTTGTACTACGGAAGGGAGGAAGATGGGAGGGAGCACCTCACAAGACCATAGTAATAATTACAAAGAAAACAGAATATCTATGTTATTCAAAAAGTGCAAAAGTCTCCCTAGGACATCAAAATCAAGTTCTGTTCACAGACAATTAACCTTAGAGAAACAGCTGGATGAAAACTAGGACATCATGGTATGTTGCATAAATGTAGAATTTGGGATAAATATGTCATTTATAAGAGAGTTATTTACTGAAAATGTTTCTATTTTTATTACAGAAAGAACATGTGTTCCTACTCCTGGCCTGCAACTGAAAAGTATAGAAATAGCAGAGTAGCTATCACTGCTGTCTAGAAAAGGGCAGAATGTTTTGTGGCATGTTGAAAATGCTTTACTTGCCCAGCTGGTTTTAAATGATACCAGCTACAAAGTCCTCTGGACTTTAATCATTCCAGCAAAGGAGGGTTGGAAGAGCTTAATACCTAACTCTTAATCTGGTTGCTCTCTGTTCTAAGGATGCAGGGAAATGTCCGTTTCAACGGAATAACATTTTCATTTCAGAATTCTGCCTCTCAGAGCAACAGAGCAGCAGCACTGCTTGGTCAGTCACACAATGAAATTTTAAGGAATGCAATAACAGATCTTGGATGGCGAATATTAAAGCTACCATCTTCTCTGTTCAGCCAGAGTTGCCGTCAAATACATGAGTTCTGCTGACAGTGCCTTCATGCTGGCTCTAAGTGACAGCAAGCAAAATAACAGAAGAAATATCAGTAGGCTTGTTGTGTACTAATATCCTTTTGATAATGCAGACTGTTAATCCTAAACCAGGTAAAGAGAAGAAAAGAAATTGGGTTCTTATCTTAAAGAGTCCACATTGGCCAGATGAACACTTCAAGGTCATTCAGTATCGCTACAAACAAAACAAATGTATCGGCTCTATTATGTTGCTAAAATCCCATCTGACTCACAACGTTTTCACCAAACATAACCAATTTATTTTTGTTTAAAGCTTTAATTAAGTATTATAGATTGAAGTGAAGTAATTAATAACTTTAAAATACACTGACCCAGAGAGAGCAAATACCTCAATCAGGTGAAGCCCGGGGAAAGGAAATGCATGAACAAAAATAAAACAATTCTGTCCCCTCAGTCTCTCCTTGTAAATCAAAGAAAGGAATTTTTATATTAATTGGCAATGAGTCTATGTCTAGTCTGACTGCTGACACAGTTAGTCATAATAACAAAAAACATGTCTGTGGTATGTGAAAATGCAGTTTGAATGTTAATAATGTCTTCATTTTCTCTTCTGATTGATTAGCTTGAATAAAATTCAAGAAGCAATGCACATGCCTCAATTTCTTATCTTGGGAAAAACACAGAAAACGAGTAACATGAGTTAGTACTGTATATAAGTGACTGCCTATACAGGGAGTGCCATTTCAGAGCCAGTTCTCAAAAAAATATAATGATGATTAGGTGGGAAATCATTGCAGAATAAGTTTCAAATTCTGCTTATTTTTCCATCCCTCACTGCTTACATTTATCACAGGTAGAATTTGCTTTGCAAACGCAGTATGGAAAACACTACTTAGAACAATGTGGAGGGTAAAATTAAAATTACTTGCCCCGTGTCCTACAAAATTTAAGTATTTAAACCACATTTTAGAAGAATATTGTTACTCTTTTCCCAAAACCAATCCTCAAAACCTCAAGAGAATAAGCATAAAGTCAAATGTTTCCAAAATCTAACTAAACTTGCTAATACATACAAAGGCCAATGTTGATGAACCAAGCCTGTGTATTAGGTTTGCATTTCATCATAACACTTCGGCATCACATCTTTTAAATATGTTTAGTGCATTTACATGTCCATTTTCCAAACTACTGAGGAGATATTATGTTATTAAAAGCCTCGTTCTTAATCTTCTGTCATTGGAACCCCCAATTTCAATATTTTCTTGTCATATGTTAATTGTGAATGACTGCCCATCATGAAGTTCAGGGACTTAAAGTTATGCTTACACATTTGTTAAAAATCTCATTGGTCATTTTATTTCTCAGTAATAAAGGGTAAAAAGAACTTAACATCATCCATAACCCATTAATAATTCCAGTTACATTACCTGAGTCACTGTTCTCACATAACAAATATCTTCAAACACTGAAGCTCAAGAGGCAAAATAAATCATTGGCTATTTGCTGTATCTTCTTTTCTATATAAAGAAGTAGTTCTTTAAACTATAACTGAGAAAATATCTAAAAGAGATGTACCCAGTATGTTTGGAAAGAGGAACTGAACATGTAAACTTTGGACATTTCATTTCCTAGTCAAAAGGGAAGTAGATGCCCCAAAATGACAATATTCATACCTTAAAACTATGGAAATCAAGCACTTTGATCTTTCTTGTGATTAAATAATACTGCATATACAAACCTGATAGATGAAAAATCTGGAAGAAAAAAAAACTGTAGAAGTGGAAACATGAAAGGAAAGCATGCAGCAATAGGCAGAAAAAGCCATATTTCCCCTATAGGAAAAGAGGAATAAAGAGCAAGGGAGTCCTTGTTGTGAAAGATATAAAAGCTCACAGTTTATTTAAATTTTCCTTTGCTGAAGTCAGTCCTGGAAATCAGATTCACATATTTTGCATCTCTTGGGGCTGAGAATTAACAGCATGCTGCTGTGTACTGAGAATGTTGAATTATGACCTACTGCAGAAACAGTACATTTGGCATCACAGCCTCATAAACTACAAATTGATACCCATGAAGTAGAGCTTTTCCAAATGTGTCCAAAGGAGATTTTGAATTAAGCAAAAAAGAGAAATATACACCCTATTTTCTGAGTGGTTCACGTTAGTAAACACTTAAGATGCATCAGAGAACAAGCTTTTCGCTTATTTTGATTAGGAACAAGGCTTCATTCACACAGCAGTTGCTTTCCAGTAAGACACACTGTTTTGGGAATAAGCTTACAGTCCTTACTGCTGAGCAGCTCCTGCATAACTCCTTTACTTCTGAGTAATGATTTAGTTCCAATGTCCTCCCTGAGATAAATGGATGACTGGCCTCTCTGCCAGTTCTTCAAATCGACTTCACATAACATTACTCTCAGAAGGACAGAACAGAAACAAATCACTGTAGTCACAGAGGGCAGAGATGTGAAAAATAAAAAATCCCCATCAGACAGGGTGGAGAATGTTGAAAGTCACATTTAGATTTACACCTCCCACTACAGGAGAGAAAAGTACAGGAAACAATCAAAGTGCACAGTAGCAGTATCTTGGTTCATTGTCATTGAAAAGACCAGCAAAATGCGTGAAGTGGATTTTTCAGCAGATGTACCACAGCTTTGCTGCAGTTGGGCAAGTAGAGTTGTGTGGCTTTCCCACTGGCTAAGAAGTTTTCCTTGGAGCTGAATGCCTCAGCTTTAGGGGAAAAGCACACAGTCAGCTTTAACTTATGCTATTAACAAAGACCAGCGAGGCAAATATAAGCACCAAAATTCAGGCAGCTAGCTGAAAAAACTATTTTGAGGCAAGAGAAGTTAGACATTTTCCATGCTAACAGGGACACCCTGAGCAAAAATATTCATACAACTTTACTAGAAGAAGAAATACTAAAATATTTTTAAATTCTCTTAAATTATGTAATTCAGATCCCCAAAATAAAGTGATATAAAGGTTACCAAACATGTTGCAAAAAACATCTTGCCTGTTTGAGTGCCTATTTCAACTATACCAGCTCTTTCAACTCTTGATAAGTCCATGGTTTTAAAAACACAATAAAACAAATATAGCAGACTTCAGCACACTAAAGTTTGGATAGACTTTTAAGTATCCAGCAAAGACAGAAGGACAACAAGAACAGTTTGATTCTTCCTGACTGTCATGCAGGATTAATGTGTTTGACTCAGAGGTATCACAGTATTGAAAACACAGAGCTGAAATTGTAGCTCTCCATTTTGTTGTACCATCCTCTTTGTTTAAAGGTCTTATGATGAATTGTTCCGAACAATAAATTTAAAAAAACCGAAACAAAACAGAAACAACAAACCACCCCAACAATTAAACAAATACCAAGGAAAACCTTCAGCATTTTGAGGGGCTTGCATAATAAAAGTACTCAGGACACAGCACAACTTTTGAGTGACATTTGGAAGACATCAGGCTGGAAAGACTGCAATCTTTAGTGCTCCCTGAGGTCATGGTGCAGTAAAAGACCAGCAGGGATTGAAAAAAATACCAAGGTGTGTTCCTGGATCTGATCTCAGGCATCTTACATCACCATATCCTTTTTTATTTCCATTGTATACTGAAGGCTGCTTGCTAAAATTAATTTTTTTTCTGGGTCAAGATCAATGTCTGAAATAAGGCAATCTTTAGAAAGTTACAGTTATCTAAAAATGAGATATTAAAATTGTTCTGAACATTTAAATGAGAGTAGCTGAAATCGCTTATGTTGCAATGAAGTGTCAATTTTCATTGTTTTTAATTAAAATGACATTCAGTTCCACTTTGTCCCACTACTATGATATTCATAGTTATAAAATGTAGAAATAGGTAAACAGCAAAAATGTTTTCATAAAAGTGAACATATTTAATTTTTCTGCTTATAATTTATCTAGTTAACAGTCAGAAGGTTCTGCTAGGATGTACTTGTCTAGGAATCAAAACAAGATGCATACTCTTGAGATCACTGCTTCCCATACTTATACTGTTTGTTTTTTTACTCTAATTCTAATACTTTTCCTTAGATTTTCTAGCTATGCATTTTAAAATTAGAGTTAACATTACCAGAACATCCAGGATTTCCTTCAATGAAAATCAATTCTTGGTATTATAAGCAGAGGTTGATTTCTCATCTGATTTTGTCAGTGGACTTGAGGAGTAAGAAAGCAAAGACGGGGAAAAACAATTGCCCACCCAATTGCCACCCAACAACATACATGCACTCCAGGTTTACAGAGAAGGGGGCAGCAGCTATGAGGGCCCTAAGAGCTTTCTGAAGCCAATTTCTAGCAATTTCAGGGACCAGTGGTTATTTTGACAACTGGTTTGACTGACCCAAGCCAGCCAGTCTCCAGAATTATATTAATCCTCAGTATACATACTAAAAGACAGGAAAAACTCAGTAAGACAACTATCAGATGCTCCCCAGAAATAAGAAGCCAGGAGCTTAGCGTAGCATTAATTATACTTTCCAGGCACAGGTGTGAGGACAAATCATTACTTGAAGTTCTCCAAAGGGTTGCCTAAGAACTTCCCAGAAGCCAGCCTTCCCAGCAAACCTAGAAGTTTGACAGAAATATTTGTCTTTTACATCTGGAATTACTATTTCAGCCCCACTCAATGCTTGGAAAATCAGGCTAGATCATTGTCACTACTGCATTTAAGAAAGCTGAATGAATAGCCAGGTATGCAATGAATTATTTTTTGAGGCATAAGGAGTAGGTACTTAAAACTCTTACACCTCACCACATCCTTCCTTTAGTGTAACCAATAACTTATGCCTTCACCACTCATAAGTGTAATGCAGTCACCCAGGAAACATGGCAATATAATCCTTGTAGCATACACTTAAGAAGCTATGATTCACAAAATACCTCAAATCTTTTACCTTGAAATATTTACAACATGTGAAATACTTTTTTTGTATACAGAAATTTAAATTCTAGACAGTTAAAAAAATCCCTATCAATCTCCACCTTGTGGAAATGAAGCCTTTCTAAACCTGTCAGTTTTGTAGTGTTGGAAGGCTGCATTTCACACAAATAGGCCACATCATTTCCATGCCTTTTTTCTGAAGCAGTTATTGCTAAGAATTGGTTTGCAAAGTATTTGAACACAGTAAATTACTCAAGCAGGCTCTTGTCAACATGCATTAACACCATTTACAGCTCTGTTTATAAGCGGCATTTCCCTACTCTCCCTCCACAGCATTTGTATTGAAGTTCCTTGTTCTACAAGTTGTATTGATGTTGCTGTGCAAAGTTCAGACTTAGCAAAGCTGCTTATCTGCATACTGCAATACTCTAAGTAGCTGCCTATTGATTTTTCCTTCTCCTTCAAAACCATCATGCCTTCCTCCAGTATTTTCCTTAAATACCCAGTGTAAAGGACTGGAAGATAGCCCACAAATATTTCAAAGAAACTCATAAAGTCTTAAGACTAGTTTACTCTCCATCAAGAGGAACACATTTCCTTGTGTTTCATGAAAAGTATAAAATAAATATCTTATATTAAATCCCCTTTATCCATTAAAGAAATAAAAAATACAGAAGGACACTGTGAATTAATATAACATATATAATCAATACCACATTAAAATAGTTGGGTTTTTTTTCACATGTAAGGAACTTCTAGAACTATAGTAACCTTAGTACAATTTCTGGGCATATGCATTTTAAAAGGCACATATTAGAGCCATTCAATTATGAAGACAGACAGCAGTATTTTTAGCAAGACCTTTCTAGGAAGTCATTTAAGATATATTACATATAGGTGTCCAGAGTCCTGTCATATATCTTGAGCATGGACAATATGTCTGCAAGAATGCTGCAGTTTCATGGCAATTTCTCAAATTCTATTCATGGGTTTAATAATCTCCCCATTTTTAAATGGTATCAGCTATTTTGGCCTTCAGAGTCCTGTCATTTTCTTAAAAAGTTAATTTTAAAAATGGCAGCATAGCTCTTAACAGAGAAAAGCCTTTAGAATTATGCTTTCTTTAATGCTCCTCTCAATACCCATCAAAAAGCCATGAACGTTTGGACAGAGGAACTCCAGCCTTTATGGCTTCTGCTGATTCTATGGGCAGACAGTTCTCCAACGCATAACATTAACCTGCTGTCTTCCTTAGGTTCACAGACAGCTGCTCATGGTTTGATAGCTTATGGTGCTCTTATTACCTCCTCATGGACCTTTTTACAGTCTAAGTTCAGGGCTGTGTTTGGTTAACTTTCTTTTTTTAGTCTAGCTGATAAAATCCTAATCTTGGGCATCACTAAATGACTTGTTCTGTCCAAAAAGAGAAGACCAGTGGTGAATATTACTAGCTATTTGTTCCATTATCGGTAGGCAGAATTCACGTCCTTCTTCTGGTGACAGCATTACTCAGTTGTGATTGGTCTTTTGGCCAGTTGCTCATGCATGCTTTTGTAAAAGAACTGTACAAATTGTTTGTAATGAAATCCAAACCTGCTGACAGATTAATTATGAAACCTCAATTTGGGCCCTTTAAAGTTTTCCCCATGATCCTAGGCTGAGTAACTGGGAGCAGATTTATGATTTCAGGTTGAAATTATGCTGAACATAGAGGTTTTGTATCATTTAATGTGAAACCAAGCAAATCTTAGCAATTGGGATGAATTTTATTATGTAGTCTTCCAAAGGTTCAAATGTGAAAGTCAAAGAAAAAGCCAGTAAGAGTAAAAAGAGACAAGAGATCACATAAATCTCTGGAGACAAAGTGGTGGTGTTTTTGACAAACAAGTAGAAAGATTCACAAAACTGTAATATTCAAAAGTTGCCAACATTATGTAGTTCACAATTTTCACAGCATTTACTCTTGATTTTGGTTAGAGAGTGTTTTTGCTCATCATCTGTTCATCTGCTTGAAATAACCAAAATACTCACTGCATTTTTCTTGTTATTGATGCGATGCCTGGAGTCCTTTTGCATCAGTGCAGCGTGCTTACAGCGTAGGCAAGCACACAGAAGGATATTACTATTTCACATGGCTACAGACCATTAAAGCTGTACTTTTCCCAGGAAAGGTGATGGCCCCTTCATCACCAGCTATGGAATTAAAAAGCTTGACACAGGAGATGATATTTTTGAAGGCAGAAAGAAAATGTAGTGCTCACACAGTGGAGAGGCAGACACCGAAGAGAAAGGGTATGGGACATAAAATGCAGGAGGAGTCAGAAGACAGCCATAAAGAATATGAGAGTCAGGAAAACTCTAGGAGTGGAAAAAGGAGTCTACCTAGGTGGTGAGGACACTCAGAAGTGGTGTCCGTAAAGAAAAGGCACACTAGAAAGCTAAAATAGTGATCCTCCTTCACTTCAGAGGAGTCTGACAAGAAGTTGCACAGTGTACACTCATTGTGTCATTTACCTCATCTTGGAAGGTATTACTGTGACCAACTTTGGTCACAATCTACTACCTAATGAGATGCTAACCCACATGAATGAGCAGTGATTTCAAATATTTTCTGATTCTAACTAATATTCACTGCACTGATTCCAGAATTTTTTCTTAGCTATGATCTAGTCTTCTGCTGGGATAGGTACACTAATATTCTTTTTCGAAGTGGGAGCAATTCATTATTCCATTCCAATCAAACAGCAAGTAATGAACTCAATAAAGAACTCTGAGAACAAGTTTTTTTTTCCTCTATAATCTCCTCTAGTGCTTTAGTGAAAAAAAAATGGAATTTGTAAATGTGTCTAACAGAGAACATTTTAATTTGTTTACAAAATTTCTCAACATTATTTTGTATCATGTAAACAAAGATAAATCAAACTTTTCTTTGCTACTTCTCTCTTCTGCTGGCTAGGGCCAATAATATATTTCCCACCATTGCTTCATTAACCAGATTATGTCCAATTTAATGAAGACATCTCAGATGACTACTACTGGGAAAAGAACATTAATAATAAAGTAATAACAATATAATGCATGTTACTGACCAAAGGATAGCATTAAGACTATTTTTAAATGCAGATTTGTTAGGATTGTGATGGATTAGCTTGTTGTCTGTGAATTGCTTGATCTCCCAGGTTCAGACATGTTTCTCTAATTAAAAAGTGGATATGAAAGTCAAACATTCTGCATTTGACAAGAGGGGATGATTTTTTGTTAGCTTCTTATTAATGTTGAGAGAAACCATACGGAGATCAGACTTCTGAAGGAGAAGCATTTCATTTTCACTTCCTAGACAAACCACAGTTCAGTCTGGAAGTGATGCAAGTGGTGCTAGTTCTCAAGTTGAACATTAACAGGAAGAGGAAAAGGAAAAAAGTAAAACTGACAAAAATTTTAAACACAGCCGCAAAGGAATCTGCCAAACTTGATATGTTCATAAAAATCAATGCCTCATTCAAAAATAATAGATAAAATTTCTGGCTAAACATAGTATTTTCTACTATATTTCCCCATAACTACTAACTTACCTGATGCTGCTTCAGATTTAAAAGCATTTACCAGAGATTTCTTTTACAATGAGGAATCCTTGATTTTACATGTACTCAGCTAGGGCAGCCTAAAAAATCCCCTCAGTGAGAGGAACCAGGACGTGGGTCCATGACAAGTAAAACCTATTGTAGAAATCACAGAAAATGAAGAGTGCAATGGAGGAAGGCAGCAGCATCCATGCCAGGCCGTTTGTATTGACTGGAGAACCAAAAGGTGAATTGCTCAATAAGAACAGCAGTTAATCTGTGCAGTAGTGACAGAGAAACAACTCTGATTTTAGATGTGGGTCTGTTTGCAACATGAGAATTACACAAGCTCTTGGTGGGGGAAGGGGGAAGAAGAATTTTATTAGCTCAGATAAACTATACTGATGAAGAAAGCAAATCTGATTTGATTGTGACACAAACATCCAATTTTAGCTGCAGACACAAGGTAAAACATAATTAGAAATGGGTATTATTACAAAAGTAGATCTGTGTAATTTATTCATAGCTCATGATTCTGCACTACTGAACACACTCTCATCTCCACCTTTTGATTAATAAACTTCCAAAAAGTTAAGAGAGTTGTTATCTCAATGACATTCTCAACTTCTAATTACTCTGGCCATTTCTGAAATTAAGATATATTTCCTACATTGTTTTGACTAGTTGTTTTTTTTTTTTCCCAAACTATCACATGATGACTCTGTTATGATTATCTAGCACAAGAAACTATTGAGTCGTTCCTCAGTTTTATTTGCTGAATGCTGATTAGAATTCTGGGGTCACAAATCCTAATTCTAGCATTGTGGAAGCAAGCCTAGTTTCTGTAACAGTCCTTTTCCTGCTGTACTGATTTTATCCAATATTGTGAAATTAGAACAGCCAACAGAACTTCGAAGTTTCTCAGATGAAACACATGCATTTTAACTGTGCTTTTATTTTACAGTTTTGCTACTAGCAAAAAAAAAAAAAAAAAAATTCTGTGGTCTCATTCCATAAAAATAGTCTATGCTCTTAGTAAATGTTGGTTTATAGGAAAATAAACCAGCAAAATACAGTTTAAAATGTTAAATATTTTTCAGGACTATGAAAAACAAAGCAAGACAAATGAAAATGAAACAGAGACGATATTTCCATCATCTCTGGCTTCATAAGGCAGGGTTACAAAAAAGATGCCCTGAACACTTCTCTATACTCATTGTAATAAATATCCCTATTTGATTGTTTTCACTCTCTCTTCCACCAAAAAGAATTGATTTTATTTCCTTATAGATGAGAATCATTGAATTTTTATGGCTCATAACTGCAGGATGATCAATACTACAAAATAAGTGTTACAAATTTAGATATTTTGCATTGACTCAGTAAAACCATTCTTGGTATTTTTCTGGGTTTTACTCAGTCTAGCACTTGCCCTCATTCAAAGTGAGTGCTGGAGAAATATTAAGACAAAAATTTTTCAAACTGCAATTTCCTCTAGTTTCTCAGAGTTGTGTCCACCCAGCCAAGTGTAATTCAACACCTATTTCTCATTTTCATGCACACACACACAGAGATATTAATGTATACCAGAGTATATTTAATTAGGAATACTTCTGTTCTATTAACTTATCTCACCTATTTGATATGAAATTTTTCAGCACAGAGATCATGACTTCCAGAGTCTGCATACAGCTGTTCCCAAAACCTGTGCCCTGATTTCCCCATATCTGCATTACAGAGTAGCATTCTACAAATGAACTATAATTATTGAAATCATCACAGCAAAGAGTCCCTTATTTATGTGACCAGCATGTTACCAAATCACAACTATGGATTTATAATGCTACTGATCTGTAAGCACCTATAGATTTCATTGTTCTACAGAAACAAAGTAAAAGAGTGCAATCAAGATTAAATCCAAGAGTATTGGAGAAGCTATCCTAAAATTGTTAACCTGGCCCCGGGTGCATCCGTTCTACGTGAAACGCGTCATTCAGGAGTCACTAGGGATATAGCAGGGTGACATTTTTTTGGTGGAGAGACTATATGGATGTTGTAACTCTCACATCACAATATAACATTGAAGTTGCCAGTTCTGCTCCATGGAAGCACTGTTAGTTAAGCAGCTTTAGGTCCAAACAGCTATTTCAAACTCTCCCTTGGCTGCAGCTTGAAAAGCACAAGGGAGGACACAGTGAGGCAGAGGATACTCAAAATAAATCTTGGCTAGTGTGGTGGCTGAGGAAAGAGTTACACCACTTTATCACATACCCTTTGTACAATGTTAAATCTAAATTAATTAAATAAATCAGTTGATGAAATCACCCTATAAATGTGACAGCACATCATAATTCACTGCAGCTGCAAGATCAGGGAGCAGATGGAAGACGTTGGATTTTTCTTTGAGCTGAAGTGCTATTTTGCTGGTTCCATTCTATTTCTTTTAAGATTACTACAAGTGCATGTATAAAAAGGGCCTGATTCTGCAGCTGCTTCTTGCACAGTACTTCACTGTCAGGAATCTTTCCACAGAAACAAAGCAGCTGCAGAACTATACCTTTCATAGTTTGTTCAGTCATAGGAGGAGAATCCTGGCCTGTGTTACACTGGTGAAAATGAGGACAAAAGTTTGCTTTAAGTTTAATTGCAGTCCATTAAGTAGTGAAATGATCCTCCCTGTTGTCCTCTCATTATGCACTGTACATTAAACAGAGTTCTTTTAACAAGGGTAATTGTTTCCTCTGAAGTTCAAGCTTCAGTACTAACATTTAATCTGTATTTTTCTCATGACAAGCACTGCCTCAAACAGAAAGCAACATGCTTTTAGCTGGCTAGAGCTTTATATTATTAATTCACCTTTACACCATGCAAAAGGATCAAGGAGGAAAGGAAAATACAAAATAAAAATATTTTTGAATAGTCAATATGTCACAAATGAAAACAAAAGTGACTTAGAAATTGCTTTTGGAACAATTTATAGCTGTGTGTAAGGTGGAGCTCTCAGAGCAGGCTGACCACCTCAGCCATGGGCCCATGCAAGTGGATTTAGTGCCTGGGGAGGTGCCTGCTGCAAGCTGCCAGACTTAGCTCTGCACTTTATTCTCTGTGTCACCACACAGTGACATGGGAGAACAGGAGGGTGCTATGCAGCTCTTGGTCTTTATTTTCATCTTGAGGTTCTCAGGTTAAAAAGAGACAGTGATGGACTTGCCTCATCAAAGGGAGCAAGCATGAGTGTCACTCCCTGTCCTGGCAGGGGACAGCCAGGCTGAAGAATTAAATAGGATTCCTTTGCAGTGATTTATAGTCTCATCCAAAAGCATACCAAATACAGTACAAATCTTTCCATATTGCTGGATTTGAGTTTATGCTGTTTTGTTGCTTTTGATTTTTTTTAATTGTCTCTCAAAATTGCATGAAGCTTTTATGAATAGCAAAGGTAATCTCAAAAACATCAATCAGAGGGAAAGGAAGACAAGAGAATCTGAAAAATGCCTATGTACCATGCTCCAAAAAATGGGAACAATTCCTGTGGAGTACAGGCTAAAACCACTAGAAGACTGGGGTTAACCTCCTCTTCTCATGCAAAGCTGGCCTTAGAAATTAAGATATTAAACATTCCCATGAGCATCTGCCCAAACAGTAACTACAAAAGGCAGAGAAAACTCCCCATTTTACTGAGAGCACTGCTTGATGGTGCTGATGAGCGTGGCTGCAGCTTAAACTGTAGGGGGAAGAGATGGGTGTTTCTTTCCTCACTGAGGTGCCTGGGCACAGGGTAAAAGGTGCTTCCCAGTTTCCCAGCCTGCAATCATATTGCTCACACAGACAGAACCTGCAAAGAGAGGTAATGCATCTATCCCAAGGTGAACACTTACAATCAGAGTCAGCTAAAAATTTAAGCGTTTCCAGAATCCAGTCTAACAGAACAGGGCCAGTACAGAACTGAACAAGATACATCATGTTACTCTACCTTCACATTTCCTCATCTATCATACTCTTAAAGTTTATTCTGAAAGCTTTTGGGCTCTTTAGACCATTATGTTGCTTGGATTCCCATTCTGCCTTCCTACTCAGTTACTTGTTAAGCACATTTGAAAGCTTAAGTGTATAAAACCCATCCTTAAACACTTAAAGAACAAGAATGACTTTCAATGAACACTATCACTGCAACTCCAGAACTACAAATCACAGATCCAGAACATTTTCTTTAGTATAAATTTTCAGATCTCAGACTTACTAGGTAATTACAGCCTGTTTATATTAGAAGCTAAACAGTTATTTTGCCTGTCTTAATTGTGGTATTCAACAGCCTGTTTGACAAGACCATAGTACATAGAAGAGAAAATAAAACTGCTTAACAAGAGCACTTTTTTCATGACCTAGATAAAATGTCTTGATGGTTGCTTCTATAAGGAAATTCTAAACTTTATGAGTTCCAGAAAATAAAACAATGAAAATTTTCCTTCCCAGAATTTTTCTTTTCTTTTTTTTAGAAAGTTGAGACTAATGCTAGTTTTTGTTTGCAGCAATAACCTGAAAACAAGAAGGGGTTGGGATTGAAATACTTCATAGTGACCTGTCAAAATGATGTCCTTTCATTTTTGATAATGAATACAAAGGTTTTGAAATCAAACCTTTGGTTGATGTACAACAGAGAGAAAGAATGGAAATGCTGTAATCAGAGAATGAACAGAAGCAATTGCTTCCAACAGTTCATTTCAGCCACAAATTTCAAGTGAGAAGGAGCACAGGAACAGAATACAGTGGTGATAAATTTAATTAAGAGGAAAAATTAGGGGCTTTTTTGCTGTTGAGTTGACATTGAGTGTTTGTTTTGAGGTTGGGGGGGCATTTGTAGGTTTTTTTGATGTGGTGCTTTTCTTTGGGGTTTTTGTTTGCTTGCTTGTTTGTTGGAGTTTTTGCTTGCCCTTTTTTGTGTGTGTTTGCTGTCTGTCAGCTGACCTATGTATGTGCCAAACCATTCCATATAAGGGTCAGAAGTACAGATAATAAACAAAAAACCAAAATGAACCATAATAATACTACATAGAATCAGTAAAGTCATCATATTCGAGAAAAAAAAGCAGCCAAAAATGGATCAGCTTCCATTAGAGAAAAATCCAAGCAGCCTAATTAAGGTTTGAGTTCAAGACTAGTCCTCAAAAAGCACCAGTGAACGAACAGGGAGATTCAGATTTTATTTGATTATATAATCTCAACTGCTTGATGCTAACACAACTGTCACGCAGCATGTGAGAGCAAGTTTTGCACAGAAGAAGTAAGTCTTTCCCATGTAGATTAGTCACTGAAAAGAACAGTTGACAGCCCGCTGTGATTGTGGGATTAGGGGAGAGGCTGCTCATTTTTAACTTTCTGTCCCTCTCTATACTATAACATAGTAATTCACCCATTGATGACAGGAGTTTCAGAAATTAATAAACTACCTCTAGAACTCATCTCAATGATGATTTTATCAAAGGGGATATGATATCTTTCTCTTTAAACCTTTCAGTTGTTTGTGTTGCCATTGTGACACACGGTAATTATAGAGCACTCTGTCTTTCTTCTACAAAAGTACTGAGAAAATAACTGAAGGGAGCTGATAAATCCTGTGTATGACTTTAGTTCCAGAGCTGTCCTCCTACTCTGGTGTACGAAAGCTTTATAGTAGGCTTCCTTCATGATTCACAATATTGATTTTAGGTTTTTAAATATCTAATCCAAAAGTTTCACATTAAGCATAGAACACTCCATTTGATTTGTGAACTATCTTAATATGATGAATAGCTAGAAATCTCACTCTTGGTCCATTCATACAAACTCCAAGCTTTACACAGTACAGTTTGAACTCTTTCTCCCCATCACTGCTAGAAAGGCTGTCTTATTAACATTACATACATCTACTCATCATTGTGACAGAAAAACAACATGATCAAATTTACAGCAAGAGTCACAGCTGTGGGTGTCCCTTACAAAATGAAATTAGTTTTGATTTTGTGTCATGCCAATGTTCATTAATGACATGGACTCTAAGAGGGCAAGATCAGACAGAATGATGAATCATTGCAACAACAATAAATGAATATCTTAGCCAGGGTCCACATACCTCTCTCTTTTATCTGACATATATTAGATGGTTGTCTTGTAAGACTGTTGGAATTTGACTCTCTGTCCTTCAAAGAGGAAACTTATAGATTATAAGGACAAAACAATATATATATATTTATAAATATAAAAGCATCGAAAAAGGCTCAACAGGCCCTTTTGAGAGCCTGAATAAAAGTGCTATGCCAATGGATATGATAACAAAAAACCGCACATGGCCCTGTGCATTGCCATTTTTGTTTGAACTCATGCTACAAATGATCTTACAATCAGAACTCAGCTAGCTCTGAGAAAGTCTTTAGCTGAATTTGTGAAACAAGTTTGAAATGTTTTATTTTGGAAAAATTACTTCAATATTTTCTGAGAAGCTTAAAACTGAAAATAACATAGCCTAATTTATAAAGTATTTGAGGCAAGGAGCAGTTTTATTCTGCATCTGCAAAATGCCTGATACATTATTGGAAAAGGGATAAATAATAGAAATTAGTATTATTGCTTAACTTCTCAAGCAAAACTGAACATTTCAAAATCCAGGCAAATCTACTTATTTATATGAGGCTAATAACAAAAATTATGTAACTTATAAAGAACATAATTTGCTATGTGAACCAGCAATACTGGAAACACTGAGACAGTATTAAAATTAATATTTATAGAAGCACTGAAGACTATGGCCTAGAGATGTGCACAAATAAGCTTCAGCTTGGCTGCATATATAAAATAAGTTAGAAAATAAAGTTTAAATAAAATTGCTCCATTGGTGTTTTGCTGATTTTCTATCTAGATTATAATTGCAGTAAATATCTTTATGTTTGGAAGCACAGCTTTTCTCCCTCCATGTCCTAAAGAGTATGAGTACTGCTGGTGCACAATGAAGGAAATGTCAAAACTTCTCACCAAAGGTTCTTTCTCCTATTATTTATCCTTAATTTAATATATATTAGAAGTTCACTAGTTGAATGAATAAGTATATTAGAATGTCTGACTGACATTTTTCTTCTTTTTTTTTAATTCACTCTAATTCAACAGTAATATTTGCTCTTCAGAGCAAAATAGAGGCAAACTGTGTCTAATTCTTGTGAAACTGGTTTTAATGTGCTTTGGATAAGCAATAAAGTGAGACATTAGGTCATAACTTTCTAGATTTTTCTATTTAATTACTTTGCTGTCAAGAATACATAGTATTTACAGGACTACCAGTTAAAAAACATTCACCCTCAGCAACCAAAAGTAGGGAAACTCATAAGAGATGGTAGGAAAAGCCATATACACTTATGATCTGATTCACTTCCTAATTCTTACCAAAATAGCAGCACAGTTCCTTAGTTTCCTTTTACATTGGCCAACTCTTAAAGCAACAGGTGAATTAGAACTCTAGTTTGTTTCTCATCTCAGAAACAAATGGAAGGTCTTTAACTCTACTTGGTTCTCAAATCTGTGCCCTAAAGGAATGGTTCACTCTTTAGCGAGGGTCATGGGAAATCTTTCATTTTAAAAATCCTGTGCAATTGCCATTACTGACACTAAACATGTAGCAAAGGTGAAAGGATTTTTTTTTTCCTTGAGAGATGATACTAAACATTGGTTCACATTTCTTTCACATCTATAATATAGAAACACTTCACAAGTTGTGTATAGCTTAAAAAATAAAATTATAGGTAGCGTTCATCACTTCAATTTTATGCTAAGAAATAATAAAATTGCTTGATTTTTTGTGCTGAAGGGCTTTGGCAGGACTGGCACATAGCACAAAAGATAATCTCCCAAACTTGAAGAGGTTTGCAAACATTAAAATGCAGTCAATGCCCAAACAGCATTCACTTCTCCTCTTCTACAGGTAGAGATGGCAATTCCAGTTTCTGAATTGCTAATGTTCTCTTCATACCTAATAAGACAAAAAGCTTCATGCAAGAGGTAATTGCTACTGCTCAGTAGAAGTGGATGGACTAAATAAGAGGGTAGCTGTGCTGGAAAGTGCTGTCCCAGTCTAGCCATCTTATTTCATATATTCTTTTGGCAAATGAGACAGAAAAATCCATTCATAGAATGAGAAACTACTTTAAGAAGGCATGCTACTGATTAAAAAAAACTTTTCACAGCCAATAGAAAACCTCTTTTAGGAATTACAGAACTGGTGCATTAATAATCCTCCAAAAAGAGGGAAAATTGTCAAAAGAGGAATATATGATAGCCTCTAGGATGGTTTCATATACATGCTAATCAGAAATAATTCCACTGAAGCTAAGAGGTACTTGGAAACAGAGGTAAGAAAGTAAGTAGGAAGGACTTCTCCAAATGATGCAGTTACATATTCATTTATCTTGGTGACATTGCATGATAAATAGGTCTCAGCATTCTTTCTTGTCCTGCCAGGTCTTTGGTTCTACCATCCAGAAATATAATGCAAAATGCTTCTTAGTGCTGGCTTCTGAAAACGACTTATGTAAAATAAATATGTATATATACGTGCTCACAAAAAGCTATGTGACATGAAAGAGAAGCTGGTCTACTAAAATGATTTTAAAAGGAAATCATACAACCATTACCAGTAGAAAATAATTAAAAAAAACCCAAAACAAACAACAACCCCCCACACCAAATTAATCAATGCCCCCAAACAACAACAACAAACAACCAAAACCCTCTTCAAAACAGTCTTCAGAGAAAAGAAAGAAAGATTGTTTTCTACCCAGCAATGGTTAAGGGTACTGGCTTTTTTAAGACAATCTAAAAATACATGGCTAGCTTCTTCCGACAGACTACATTTCCAATTTCACACATTATGTGGGCTTGTGGATCAATGGCTCAGAAATTTCCTTGTTCACTCCAGTCAATTGTGCCCTGTGGCCTTGTTATGCTATGGCTGGGCAGGCACCCAATTCTCAGCTTGCCACCTCCCTGACAGATGTTATTTCCAGGGATGCTGATAGCTTCTAAAGAAAATGTCAGATTAAGAGCACTGGCTAGTGGTCATCTTGCCCAAGAGAAGTTTGAAGGAAACAGAAACTAAAGTGATCTAGCAGTCACGCCACAACCAAGAAAGCCCATAAGAGCAGGGAGAAGCTTTCCTGGCAGCAGGGTGGGTGAGACACATCCTGGAGAGCCCTTGTCCTACAGGGCGCACCTCAGCAGCAGTTCCTCGCTGCTCTTCAGAGACACGGACTATTTTAAAGGGAGAGGAGCTCCAGGCAAAATTACAGCTTCCTTCTTGCTCCAGACAGCTGTGCCAAGGCAGGAAGCCTTGAGCCTGCAGCCCTGAAAGAACATGAGGCTCTCAGGTAAAAAATGAGCACTTATGACATGTATGACAAAATCTTGGGAGGCTGAGCCATTCACAGGTACTTCAGAGTCTTATACTATTAAACTGATTTTTCACAATTGATACATCGATTAATTGGGTGCCCTTTCACTAAATTGCCTGAAAGGCATTATCATCTTCCTCATAAATCATCTCAAGTTCAGGAGGAAAAGCTTTTTAAAAGTTTGTCTCCTCTCTGACACCAGTGAAGGAAGAAAAGTAAATTTTTCAACAAGGAGATAGAGCAGAATCACTAGCATGGCAGTGAAAACATCCAGTCATGGTGGATCATGTACTGAGGAGGAGACACACTTTGTAATTTCAAATCCAGGATCAGAAGCCCACACTCTGAGACCCTTTCTGATACCACTGTAATCCTCACTGCATTAAGCAAATTCATCAAACTGTTGTTGGAAAGTCCCTTCAAACACAGTATAAAAATGCAGCAGAGAAGGCCTGAATGGTGGCAGCAGAGACAATACAACAGCTGGTTTTGGAAACACAACCGCAGTTACAGGCTCTTCAAAACTTCTTTCAGATCCTGTCCAGCTCTATACAAAGGCACAACATATGTGCCAGTTGGGGCTTTTTTTTTTTTTTCTGCTGAGGTGACTCCTATGTTTGCCAGCTTGCAAAGTTGCAGTGAAATTGATTTTAGTTTCATGCTTAATGGCTGTGATGCAAGTGGCACCTGCACACGGAGGAGCAGAGCTCCCCCAGCACTGACCTTTGGCCATGGCACTCACGGCTCTAAATGGATCTTGGCAACCTACTATTTTGTGGAACGGATTATTACATGATTACTATGGAAATACAGGACACTAGCAGAATATTAGCAAAATAAAATATAAGCCAATAAATACAGCAGTTTCTTGTTGAAATATAATTTCCAGTCAGGGAAATATATGGCAGTGCAATCAAAACAAAACCTAGGCAGTTTCTATTCCCTCTTAAATACTCAGTCTTTGAATCTTCTGGAAAGTAACATTAGTGCTTTTGGATTTAGGTGTTTTGGTAAATTTTTTTTCCATAGAATATTGCCAGCTCCTTNNNNCCTTTCCCCCCCCCCCCCAATACCACTCCAGGCTTAAAGCTTTTATTTCTCCCTGACAGACTACTAGCTGAAATCAAACAATCAGTGTTGATTAAGTTTATAAAAATGGAGTTCCTCATCTTCTAATCAATATTTTTGTTGAATTGCAACACTATAAATTTTCTTGGCCATTTACTTTAGCCCCTTTCCCATAAGAAGCAACCCTTCCCAACTAGTAGTTAGAGATGTAACCTATTCATACATTAAAATGATCTATTACCCAAGTCCCCAGGGTGCTGTTTTCTGTAATAGATGTTTAAGTACCATACTTTATATGCACACACACATGCTTATGGATAGATAAATCACTGGTATCTTTTTGAGGTTCATCCCATGGAAACTCTACGTAACCCTTAATCCCTCCCAAAATACGGACCTTTAATTAACCCAAGCTACAAGTAAACATGCAAATTTGTATTTAAATTGCTTCTGAAATAAAGATGCATCTAAAATCACCTCAGCATCTGAAAGCCTCGAAGGAAAAAAAATGCAGAAGCAAAGGAATGGGAAAATTGTCATACACTGAACATACTATCTCTGATTAATATTCTTGTTTTTTCTCTACTCCTTTCTAGTATTTTTTCTGTTTAAAATACAGAATGAAATTTTATAAAACTTCACCTTGCTATTATTTTATTCAGCTGTGATATGAATGGGAACCGTGCAGAAGTCACTGTGTGGCTATTTTCCCAGAAAGATGCATCACATGAAGTACTAAAATTTTAATTACTCTCCCTACTCCTCCCTGCACCACGTAAATGAACTCCAGTCCATATTCCATTTCACCAGCCTTCCTTACAAATGAGGGGTTTCAGATGTGCTTACAGGAACATGTATGTACACTGCAAAATGCAAGACAGCTAATGATATATCTAGTCTTAACTACTGTGACAAGTACATGAACAGGCCCCCAGTTTTAGCACATGGTTAACTGGACAAAGATTGATTCACAGTGTGTCTTTTGTCCTATGCCAAACCTATACTTCAAAGGTGTTTATACTACTGTCTTCATTGGCACATCTGCCCAATGCCATGACCTCTTTGTAAGTATATCAGTCAAGAAAAATTATACTAACTCTTCTTCTGAATGTGCTTAAGATCCATGTACTAAAAACTAAACATCTAAAAATCAAGTATTGCGAAACACTTTTTTTGACCTTCAAGTGAAGTGCTAATCTCCTAGGTTATCACTACAGAGAAGACTCTGTTTTTACACTTACCAGAAGCCTCATAGGTTTCCTCTATCACAGAAGTCACCTCACATCCCATCAGCAGAGTAAATGGAGAAATGAGAGAGAAGGAGTCGACGTGTATGCAACAATTGAAATCAGGACTAAAAGGCTATGGTTTGAGCACTCTGGCATTCATTATATCTGAGAAAGCATTCATGACATTCATCTGAGAGTATTCATAACATACTCTCTCCATCCTCACGGAGCCCTCCTCCCCTCACCCTCCCCCAATATTTTAGAAGGATTTTGATGTCTTTTGATCAGTTTTTGTGTGTATACAATATATCGGCAAAAGCTCTATTAAAATATACCACATAGTGTAAGGAACACATTTGGAATATAGAAAACAGGTGTTTAAACGACTTAGACAAAATCATAAATCAACTTTTTCCAGGGAAAATGTTTCACTTAGCACTCTTGATTATTCTGGTTTTAGATGACTGACTGTTAATTCACACACAAATAACTATAATTTTCTAAATTACAGAGTACAATCAAATGAGAAAGTGACGTATTTCATGCCTATGGTTGAAGAAAGTATTCTAAAATACATACAACACTAAAATCCTTATCACAGGACTCAATCCTTAAGAAACACCTGTAACAACTGTGATAGCAGCATAACTGTGGGCACTGGAGAAGTTATTATTGAAAGGAATGTTGTATGCCACACTGGAAAGCATTCTTAAGAACTTTATAAATCCTTTAAAACATTCCAAAAAAGGAGGTGGTGGAAGGCACAGGAACAGGAACCTTCAAATATATTTCCATACATTTTCCTTCTTGAGACCTGCCTAATTTATGCTGCGGGTATGTTAGACTGTACATTATCCTAAGAAGAGAGTGAAGAAACTTTCTGAAGAAGGAATTGAGTATGCCTTGAAACATTTAGAGATTCTGCATATTTCAGTTCTAAAACTACTTCCTCCTTTGCACTCCATACGTGTACTGACCACACATATGACTGGCATAGAAGTAAGCATAACAACATTGTGATGTAGTTACTTACATTTCATTAGGGTAATGGTCACTTTGGTTTTATGTTTTCAAGCTGCCTTATGATAGAGTATTACTGAAAACTGCACCTGCCTTCAGAATATACATTTAAGGAAATATGAAACTCAAAACTCAAAACAAAATAGCCTGTCAAAGTGAAAAAAACCAGAAACTGCGTATTCAAGAAATGGCATGCACAAGTGTCAGCAGGAGACCAGAGCCGAGGAAAGTTCAATTGTTCTGAGTTTATACGTTTCTTGCTAAGAGGAGTGTTTGGATGACCAGCTCCAATGCATATGTAAAAGAGTTAAGGATTAGAATGATATTTAAATAAAACATGGCCTTAGAGTCACATCAATTAAACTACAACAGAATTATTTGGAAAGATGTAGCACTGAGCATGCCCTTGCAGACCTCACTGCTCAGATTGACTTCCATACACTGGCAACAGGATTAGGTTTCTCCCAGTAATCTCTCCATTGGCCACCAAAGAAAGGCTACTGATTTATATATACAAACACTCACATGCATAAAATGTTTGCAAACATCCACCCACCTCACACATGTTTATGAAAAACATAATGAAGGTAAGACTTCCCTTGCTGCCATAAACTAGCACAGACACACAGATATTGAATACTTCCAAGGCATCAATGCTTGAGCTAGAACCATATTATCATCCTGGAAAGTACATCTTATGGAAACTGCTGTTGCATGATTAACTAGTGTCTAAATCCCTGTAGGGAAGCAAAACAATTATTCTCAACCATAGCACAGTTGCTGTATTTGTATTAATGGGAGGGAAGAAGAGGATGATCCACAGAGCCTTCTAATGGGCAGCCACAATAAAAAAATACCCTAACAAATTAAGTAAGTGTATTTTTGTTGCTCTCTCACTGTAGCTGTAAAATTCCTGCTCTGGACACTGCAAGACACAAAAGCAAGACTAACTCTACTTTTGCTTTTAGCGCTGCATTCACAAATAGCAAATCGAGGAAAGTCAGAACACTGAGGCATAGCTGGGTGGCTGAAGGAACAGAGCAGGTATTTGCAGGATGAAAAGAAACTACCTAGGAATGGTATTTGTACTGTTTGTATCCATGTCCATGGATGGTTAGTTTACAAGCCAGAAGGAGCCAGTGAAAACCACAGCCCAGAGCACTGGTCCTCAGTCTATCTGGGTTGTGACTGGAAAATTCAATGGCAGTTTCAGAGCTATTTAAAGCATGTTGTCCATACAAATAAAAGACAAATAACATTTCAGCATAGCAGGTGGTCCACTGCCAACTCTGATGTATAGCTCAACACAGATGCTTATTGGTTATTTGTAAAGAAATACCTTATTAATAAAGAGAGAATGAAAATAATGGATAAAGATATGCATATAAATTTAGCCCACATGAAGCTAGGTTGCTACAATTTAAAACCACGTTTGATGTAATTTAATTAGAAATATTGATTAAAATAAAGCCAGCTCACTGGAAGGATGATGATAATAGGCTAATAATAACAATTGATTTGGTTTGATAAATGAACCAAAAAGTGAGCTGAAGGTACGTAGATTTTGACCTATTTAAGGCCCACACTCCCTTTTCTTCTTTGCTTTATTGAATTTCTGAGATTTGTTCAAAATATTATTAGAATAATACATTTGAAAAACACATAATTCACAGAAAGATTTGACAACTGCCCCTTCTGATGGCCCATTTTGAAATGCAGAGTTGTTGGGTCCCCCCCTCACTCCACTCTGGCTTTACTGAATTACATATACTGTGTGAGCAGCAGCAATAGTAATTAAAAATAATGAGGCCTGCTAGGTCTCCTAATTCTATTATCTTTATAGCATCAGGCTTCAAGCAACTCACCAGCAAAACAGCACAGATGAGAAATCTCTTCTGAAGGTTCACTGGTTGTTTACAATGCAACAGGATAACCTTTTCAGCCTGGAAATAAAGAAATAAAATCAGAAGCTTAAAGTAGACATTAGTGGACATGATTCAAGAAAATGTAAGGGCTAATTAAGTGATACTTGGCATAAAAGTATGCTTTTTTTTTCCTTCACACAAGAAAACCTGAGGTAACTGAATAAAGTGCTGTAACATTAATTTTATTCTCTTATTTCTTTGCAGAAACTCTTATTTCTTCATGGAATAAAATTAAGAGCAGAATGCTGCATATGCTGACTTTCTGTACCCTATTAATTCCGTGTAAGACCCACAAAAGCTACCTTCAGCTTCAGTGAAACTGACAGCATTATCATAACTCACAGGGTGCTAAAATGTGAAACTTAAACATAGGTCTAAACTGGGACTGTAACACAGTAGGGCCTTTGTCTCCCCAAAACTATTAAACACAGAATTCTATTTTATTGCTGTTACGCTCTGATACTGTCTCTGAGCAGTAGGAAATGTTTTTGCAGCTCACTAACACTTAATTCCTTACACGACAAATGAGGCAGCAGAATTTTGGTTCCTACGTTTAACATTTGCAAAACAACTTTCAGAAGATGATTAAATGTTGTGCAATCTTTCTGTTTCTGCAGGCAATCAAAATCAGGAGTCTCCTGGAAAACTGGGAATAGGTACCCTCCAACTCCAGAGCCTCATTCAGCAGCTCATTTGTGTTCACTCCATCACCAGATCTCAAGTAGCATCTTTCTCCACTGAGACTGGGGGCACATTTACAATTTTAGAGGTGAAATACTCACTTGTGTGTGCACACAGGGGACTGGGGTGAAGAGCTTCAAGTATCAATATTTTTTGTATCCTGCATCACTTGACCTCACTACAAGAATCCTTGAATCTCCTTTGAATCACAAAGGTGACCAATGTCACTAAGACACTAAAAAAGGAGCTATTTAAGTTGATGATCACAGTGAGTCACAGTTTAAGCCCATGGAAACCACTCATTATTTCCCTAAATGCTTCCCAAAAACTTGATTCTGTTGCAGCAGAGTTTAGAAGGTAATCCAAACTGGCAGGCAGATATTACTTGCAGACTAAGGGTGAGTAATAAAATTAAAATTAAAAACACTGAAGAAACAGGATCTGTATTTTGCATAAAAATCTAAGTAGTCTAATTTTTTTAAACTTGTTTCAAATGGAATTGAGACTAGAAATACAAAAATATAATTTATCTCATATATATTCATGTTTTGGAACGTTATATAAAATAATGCCTTTGATACCAGATACCATTTATTTTTGCAATTTAAATGGAAAAATCAAAACCCTAAAAGGTACTGCAAAACAGATGGTCTTTTTTTTTTTTCTAATTTTGTGGCACCATTCTCATTTATTTGGAGTATTTCAATCAGCATCAGGTCTTTCCACCTATTAGTCTAAAAATATTTTAGGATTTGGCTTTTTTAAAAGAACTATTTCTTAACAATTAGGAGTTTGCAGGTTTACTGTTTTATTGTATTTTTTTCTTCTAGTTTTTTTTTAAGATAATAACAGAGCATACCTAACAATTCTGAAAATCATGCTCTTACTTCAACAGCCAAAAATACAGAGAATATTTTTCAGGGGTATTTGTACTCCTGGATCAAGAAGATATGCAGCTAAATTGAGTATGAGGTTGCTTAATTAAGGGATTAGTAACAATTAAATGACTGCAACCCTATCCATTTCAATACAAAAAAATGGTAAAAGAAACAAAAAAATAAGATCAAAATGTAAAGCTTAGAATGAGAAATAATAAAAAAAGTAAACCACACACCTTACTGTGCAATATACAACTTTTCCAACATTTCTTTTTATATCCAAACAATAATGCAAATCGTATTTATTTCAGTGCCCAGTGGTCATTGCATTACTTGTTTTTGCCATGATTTACTACTATTCTTTCAATGTGTATACCTCATAATTCCAGTATTTCTATAAAACCAGCAAATTCTACACCCCGTCTGTTTGGCACATACAGTATATGCACAGTCTCTTCAGAAAATATGCCTATTTACCTCAGTTGTGTTGCCTTCTACCTGTGGACTCCTCATGGAAAGGTAACAGCAAGAGCAAAGGTCAGAGACCAACAAAAGAACTGATAAACCTTTCTTACATATTTCTATTATATAGATAAGCAAAATTGTGAAATTCAGCACAAATGGAAGCAAGGAGGAGTACTGACTGTCTGAGACTGGTAATTAATCCTCTGGGATCTCTGCATCCCTTGCTAGAAACAGATGGAGCTGAAGGGGACCTGCAGGAAATGCTCTCAGATAACTTTGGCATCCAGCAAACACAGTATCATGAGACTTCCTACTACCCAGACTCTTGACACCCTTCTTTAAGAAGTGCAAAACCATATTTTCCTGGGCCCCCGGCAGAAATCCACCACCCCTTCTATCTTATATCCCCAGTTATCAAATGTGGATGTTATTTTAGGACATATTCACACAAAAACCTTCACATGGTTCTCCACACATCTTTATATAAACGTGGACTTTGTTTCCATCTGTTGGGGAGAAACCCAGGCTGGCCTTGGTTGTCACGTGCAAAAGAGCAAAGACAACTCAGAACTACGTGTTTCAAATATCTTAGCAGAGCTGAGCCAAGTTCAAACACAGAATTAATAACTAAAGAATTAAGATCAAAGCATTGGACATGCAAGTAGAATCCTCAATGATTTCAGTGGCAGTTTTGAAGAAAGTGTAAGTCAAGACTTGCTATGCATTTGGCTCAGCAGTGGTTGTTGTTTACCATCTCATTTATTATCCCCAATACCCTCTTCCAACTGTCTCATATATCATGCTCATAATTGCTGTGGATTGGAGAACACCATTCTGTGGCCTGAGTGGAAATGGAAAGCTTAGGAGGAAAGTCACAGATAATTACACTGGTTAGCATTAGTCAGAGTCCGGGGTAGTGCTGGCAGAGAAATGCAAGGAAATATGAAATTGTTTTTCAGCTGAATGCTGGAGAGTTGTGTATGGAATCACAGGGAAGGCACTCAGGGAAAAATGTATTAAAAAACAATCAGTATGTTCTGAAAAGAGGCAGCCCATCCCTGCTTCCTTTCTGGGACTCACAACGGAGCACTGGAACTCATAAAGGAAAAATTCAGTAACTTCAGATATGATCACTGAATAAACACATCTCATAAACAGCTTCAGGGGAATTAAAAAAAGAAAGGGGGGAAGCAATAGACTCATCTGACTATATGGATTTAAGGATCAAAAAAAATCAAATCTCACTAGTGCAACAAAAGAGTATGAAGGAAACGTATGACTTCAGTGAAACAGATCATATATCTACTCTCAATGGGAACTTTGATAGCAATCACCTGCATCATTGTTATTTTTAATTGAATGAACATTAACACAAAGATAATAAAAGGCTTTTGTGAGATAGAAGCAAAAATGACAGAGTATTCAACATGGTTAGTATTTAAGGAAAGTGTAAAAGTAATCATTAGGAAGTTGATTATGAAGTTATCTTAATCAAACACCATTATAAGCTGCCATGCAGAATGTGGCCTTATCCTCTGTTCCCAGTCGTTTGTTCCTACCTTGGGCTGATACTAATGTCCATAATGTGGCTGGATCAGGAGCCTGATTCAAGCACAAACTAGCTAAGAAGGACTGGTTCTCAGGCTGGATGAGGTCCCTTGTTCTACAATCAGGCTATGATCACCCAGGCATTCACCCAGAATGCAGGAGGAGCAGGGTGAGCAGCTGGCAGAGATAGAGACTGTGCATGGAGTGTGGGACTGTCTCTTGCAGCAAGACTGCAGAGCTACACCAAATGGAGCTAGCCTGGACACCTGCTCTTCCCCAAGGTGCAACCAAGCAGCTCTGTGAAACAGGTCCTGACAAACAGAACATGCTCCAACATACATGCATCGACTGTACATCCTAAAGCACTTCTCAAACCCACAGGGACAACTACTGTCTCTGTTAGCACAAAAGGCAAAACCAGTCTTTTCAAATTTGTGATAGAATTATAGACAGAGGAAATAGCTAAACATTTCTCAATTATGCCTGGATAGAAGTTCATTCCCTCCACACACTATCTCTTTACTTTCCAGATGGAAACAGATTAAATTAATTGGGTTAAGCATGTTTTGCTAATGGAGCTACAGAAAGGGTATCCACAGACCTATAGTGAGCAGGTACAACAGCAGTGCGAGTGAACAACATTGGCAAAGAACTACAGAAAGACCCATTTTTATAGATACTGATTACTTACAGCTCTGTCATGTAAAGAACAGAAAGGGAATATTTTTCTAAATGGCAACAGCTTCTCAATCTCCTGTCTTACACGCTAACCAAACTTTTTCCACTATTATCAGCCATACAAAGTCACAATTCATCCCTTTGATATGGAGAGACTCAGCATTGCAAACAGACTGCTGTTATAATTGTTTTTTGGCTCTTATTAGTGGAAACCTTAATTTGCTGAGATTACATATGCCAGAAACGCTCATTTCTGTAAAAGCAATTGTATAGGTATTGCCCAAGTCCTATGCTAATAGGCAGCTCAGAAATATAAGTAGTTATGGGAATCATACTGAAAACAAAGACAGAAGAGCCAGATTCCAGTTTAGTCTCTAGCATTGCCCAAAAATACCTAGCAAGGATCCTTTCAAGTGGGTCATTAGGAGGCATTAATAAAGTGGAAAACAATTCAAAATATCATTGACAAGTGTTTCCTATTGGCTCTAAGACTAGGAGCAGGATTTCTCTGTACATGTGCCTCAAATGTTTTCTTTTGATGCTGAGGAGATTGGAATTGGCTTCTTTACATCTGATGGGTGCATGCCTCAGAGTTGGAGGTCTGTTGAACAGAATTAAAACTTATTTAATCTAAGTGACTAGCTTGTTGAAATAGCTCTGCCACTGAGAAAAGCAGATGCTGGAGCTGGCCTTTCTAAACTCGAGGCAAAGTTTGTCATGAGATATAATAATGACTATTTTGTCTTGTCTTTGTATCCTGGTGTCCTAGATCTATACTATTTGCAAAAATACTACTTGATAAAAATTTCCTGCTGTATCTCAAATGAAGCACTTTAATCTGTCTTCAGGATAAACATGGAAATCAAAAACCTCTGCTCACGTCCCTTGCCTTAGCACACCTTTCAAATCTTAGACTCTCACAAGCTTCCATGTCTGAACAAGGAGACCAAACCCTGTCATTACTAATGTATAGTGTGCTACTGGAGGATGGGAGATAAAAGCACTGCTGAAGGTCACCTGCACAAGCGACAGCAAAATTCCACTGATCAACTTGGTGAGCTCGCACTGCTGAGGGCACCATTCCGGCCCTGGCCTGGCATGACTGTGTTCTGACTGTGCCTGTCATTTCCTCCTCCCTCCTGTTCAGTGCTACTTTTCCCATTTGCTGCCACTGGCACACACACATAACCATGCCAAGAACCTGATTCAGCTGAAAATATTGCTGGGGAGGAAGAGAAGGAGGGACAATGCGGGTCAACAGGAGCTGCCTGCAATTAGATTGGCTTAAACTAAACTGAAAACAACACCCTTAGAACCCAAAGAGGCTATTCCTCTTTGCATCTATCAAGATGTGCAGAGAGTCAGCTACCCCATTTAATTGCATAGGCGTAGCTAAAAGCTATGAATGAGAAAGGAAGGAGATAGCCTTGTATGAAACTTTATAATGCAACCTGGTGCACTGTAGACATAATAAAATTATTTGCTAAGCCAGTCCACACATTAGAAGACCAGCTGCCTAGTGTCTAACTATGAAATTACTCTGCAAATGAAAAGCAGGAATAAAGAGTAGCCAAATGGAAAAATACTTCCTGACCCAGCCAAAGAAAATAATTTATAACAGTTTCCCAGCACAGAGAAAGTAAAAAGTACATGCAGAGCACTAAGATGTAGAAATTGAACTTCAGGGTATTCAGGAAATAATCAGGTGTTTCAGAGACCCACCCCAATTTATCTGGGGGAAAAACAGCTAGACCTCTTACATAGTTTAATGACAGAGGATATTCAGTTTCCAAAGTCTGACACATAAGAACAAGCAACTGACATGGTATCAATATTGGTATTAAAGTGACATCATCTGCCTCTCCATATCACTTCTCATTCAGTGATCCCCAAATTCGTTACATATTATGTATAACTGTTGCAAACCAAGATTATTTCACAAAAGTCAGTAAAAGGACTGTTCCATAATGTTAGTTTACTCCTAAATGGAACTTGGAGCACTTTACAGGCATGGGAATTTCCACAGATTTGCCCCTTTGTGTATCAAAGACAGACCCTGAGGTTTCATTCCTTCCCCAGTGAAATGAATCACACAAAATTGTTTGCCTTCCCTCGTGTTTTTCACCATAGGAGTTACATTCTCACCAAGTTTAAATTACCTTAACTTCAATTAACTTAATGGATCTATATCAATTTATTCCCTCAAATAATGTGCATTGAGTATTCTCGTGTACCATGTAGCTGTAACTAAGGGAATTCAATTCTAATTATTACACTCCTTTCCCCCCCCCCAAAAAAAAAACAAACCCAGTTTTATACTTTTGCCCAAAACAGCTGTGGTAAAGTAAAAATAAGTGCCTGCCTTCTTAATCTTGTCATCACATGGCTAATTAAAAACATATATCCTTTTTGGAGGCCCAGACCCTGGAAAAACAAAATTTTGGCAGCCTCATCCTGGTTGCTAGTATGTTTTCTTCATGCTGTGAAGTTTTGGATTGAGAGTGTTCTGCACACAAGAGTACCAAGAGACATTTTCTGCAGATACACAGAGAGAACTGAGAATAATTTGCACTGTGTTGCTTGCACTGTGCTCCTAACAAGGAAAATGCTGCTAATATGAAAATTTTATACCTAGCTACTGTCAGGTTTTCAACGTTTTTTCAAAAATTATAAGAATTTAATAGAAGCCTCCTTCTTTCAGATGCACCCTAAATATTTATAGATTGACATAAATTGATTAGGGATCACAGATATCTGGTGACCCACTGGCTCTCTTGGATACTGCAACTGAAAAAAGCATTACTGAGCACTGTCCCAGAGTCACAGAGGGAAATCAAGAAAATTTTCAATATTTTAAGATCACAACAGAGTTCAGAATGGAAGATGATTCCCCCAAATTTCTATTACACACCTCAAACTTTGGAGAGAGCTGTACATTTTTTTAAAATGTGGCGTTTCGTAGGAACTCTTACACAGGAATTAGTGATTCCTTCTTCAGATCAAGATCCAGCTCTCTCTAACTTTCAGTTATTCATTTGTCAGGCTTCCTCATTGCTTAAGTTTCACCAGATGTGTAAAGTTCAAGCCTTGGCTTCTAATGTGAACACTGAAAACTCTATACCTTAAGAGCAAGGTGATTTCCTGGTAGGTGGTAATCTTTCCTCTGGTACAATTCATGAAGAATTTAATTCACAGGAATAAAAATAGAAGCCTTTACTACATTTTAAATATGATAAAGAAAAATACAAGCACACTGAAGTATTAAACTCATTCTTACTTGTGCTTCTTTTGTTGGAATAAGAACATTAAGCCCTCTTATCTACACAAATTACAGGACTGTAGAATTTACCTGTGACAGTTACATGCCACCTATAATTTTGCAACATAAACCAATTCAGCAGGTTATTTGGATTTTCCATGTAACAAAAAAATTATGTCAGAGCACTCTTGATAATGAAATACTTGGTATTATCAAAGACTATGACAGTACCTATGAAGGCACAAATTCCCAGGACTAGACAGAACAGAACACTGAGAAGCAATAAAAGAGCTGTTAGAAAGCAGTGATAAAGATTGCTTTATATTTGCTAATACAAGCAGGTGATATCCATTTCCTATGACATATAACATTTCTTTTCCCTCTTCCACTTATAAGCCAGAGAAAACATAGACAAACAAAAAGCCATGTAAAAAAAAATGCAGCTGTACGCAAGAAAAAATATATTCTTACACATGTATATGTATATAGAGAGACATTCACCTTTTGACCACTTGAGATGCCACCCTGAACATCTGATAACCACATCTACTTTCAAGTAGGAAACTGAGAGAAAATATTTTGCTACAAAGTGAAATGGAATGAAAATGAGCTCTCTAAGCTCAGTTGCAGGTTGCATAATCCAAAACCGATTCAATTTATTTCTACATTTAACAAATTTAATCAACACCCTGTCACCAACTGATTTTTTGAGAAGACTTCTGAAATTTAATGAGCTTAACTTGAAACTGTCATTGGACAATATGGACATGGCAATTAGTCAAGACTTCTGCAAAACAAAAAATTACAGAAAATGGTGTTTGGCAAAAAAATGAACTCCAATTTATCTAAGATTATGATGCTCTCTGAATAGAAAGCAAAATAAAAAGCATTAAAATTTCCCAGTCCTACTGAAAAATTGCCAAGTACAGATATTAATGTAAATAATATACGTTTTAAAAGAAAATAAAATCTATTAAATTTATTCCTTAATTTCTATTCATATTCTCTAAAATTCTAAAGAACACAAAGTTGCAGATAAAAAAGGACATTTTATCCAACAAGATCAGAGGACAAGTGGAGGGAACTTCACAAACAAATTTATAGCTGTCTCCCTAGGAACATATTTTTATACACCAGAAATGTTCTACTTCACTTGTTAATGAACTCAATATTTCAACCTTTCTGAAATGATTCCAAGTACATCAGATTTTTTGCAATGTTGATTCAAAAAAATAAAGAACTCTTGTTATTTTTATTCGGAGAAAAGACAGAATATCACATTTGACAAGATTTTATTCTTAACAAATGCAACAATAGGATATTCTATCCGGAAATTTTACTGGGACAGAAGTGATTATGCACCTTCAAGAGGAAGAGAATTAATATTATAAATTCTAGAGACATTTGAAAAAAAGAGCCTGCAAAATTGAAACATATTGAAACGAGGATGTCTGATGCAGAATATAATATGTAATTTCCAAGTTAAAAAATAAGAAGTATGACCATTTTAAGAGATACCTGTTTGAGTTACCACAGAATGTGGGGATCCAATCATGAAATCAGCCCTGCTATAAACTGGGGAAACTCTAAGCAGAGGAAGAATCAACTAGCCAGAGTGTTTAGTGTAAGCAGAAGTAGATGGAAAGAGAAGAACCAATACAGAGTTTTAAGGCATTTCATACTGTCATGCTTTATAGAAGAAATTCTTACAGTAATCTTTGGTTGTCTTGTTAATATTACTCTATGAAATTTTGTGGTACTCGGCTAATTTTTACTCATCTGACCTGCCAACTACCTGTATGGTAGTCATTCAGTATTAATGCAGGTTTGGATTTAATTTCTGAATTTCTGTTTGAATAGTCTCAGATGTGTTGAGAACGTCAGTATGCTAAAGTTTCTGTTGAAAGCCATTTTATACACATATATGGGAGCTTGATTGCTCATGACTTGAAGCAGTGCCTCACTGACATAGATAAAATGCGTGACTTGAAAAGTTCCGATTTTTTTTTCCATTTTATCTGCTAGCAATGCAAAACATTAATAACAGGATTGATATTTCTGGAAAAACTTACATTAAAGCCAACCAGGCAGAACTACAACATCACCCACCTCTGTCCAGCACACAGTGCCAGGGCTCTTTTCACTCCCACCACAATGGGAGCACATGCACCAGTTTGTCACTCCGTACTGCACTCCTCTGAAGGCCAAACTCCAAATCACCAGGCAGTAGGAGCCTTTTGGCACTCTGTGAAACTGTAGCATGAATCAGTACAGCTGTTAGGTGCTGGTTAATAGACCTTTTAGTACAAGGCTGCCGAATGACAGTTTTCAGCCTACTTTCACCTCCTCTCCCCTGCTTTCCTCATCTCCTAGAAAAAGGAACCACAAGAAAAAGGGGAAAACAGTAATGTTCAGCACGTGCTAGCTGATATTGCACCACTGACACTAAACTGGGACTTCAGAATGGTGCCTCTGTTTTTTACCTGCAAAGTCCCTACAAAACTGTTGAGGCACGAAACTAATGTCAACCTGAAAAGCGACATTTCCCCCTTCCTTTTTTTAATTCTAAACAACTACTATACCAAGCTGTGCATGGAGTTACTAAATCAAAAGTGTGCAAATTGCATTTATGTCTTAAGGAGTTTGCACTGCCACAGTCAGAGTATGGGCATGAAAACACAAGATTTAGGCAAAAAACAGTCAGAAATAAAATAAGTACACAGTGAAATTACTTTAGGAGAAAGCTTAATAGATCTATTATTTAGTGACTCAACATGAGGCTGAGCACTGTCCAGGGTAAACAAGGCAGAGGCATAAACTGCTGCTTCAATTTAAGTGGAAATTCTAACCATCCCTCTGGCTAATGCTTTGCACATATGTTGATGTCAATAACAAATTTCAAAACAAATCCTCTATTGGGTTACAAAAATGCTGTGAAGACAGTACACAATCAGCTGTTCTTCCTACTGGAGCAGCAAAATCAGTAACAGTGACTGAACTAATTTAAAATCTCACTCAACACTATAGTGCTCATATCTATATAACCAAATACATTTGTGGTTTTTTTTAATCAACTGTGACTAGACCAAGCAATATTAAAGGATATTGGAACAGGGAATTCTTTCTCCAAAATGAAGCTGTAAAAAAATTGAAATCACATTAATATTAATTTCTAAAATGTAATTAAATTCATTTAAAATTCAATGTTATGCAAATAAAACTTTAAACCAATTGGCCAAATCATTAGCAATCAAAACAAATGTTGCAGAAACAACTGAGAATGACAAAGATACCCAAATAACTTAAATATTTACAAAGAAAGGTAACACAATCACAGAGAAAGCTACTTGAGTTAACAAACAAGATTAGGAAAAAAATGCTGAAATAAACATTTCTTTAAAAAGTGAAACAGCAACGCTCCAGGCTTTTATACTCTGAAAGAAAAAAACAGTTTTCCTATTCACAGGTTTTAGGAGAAGTTATTTCGCTTTCTCAAATGAAAGAGATGGGCAAAACAAGAGACTTAACACTTTGAAGCTAATTAATCTCCTTGGTAGAATTGATACTGAAAGTTCTGAAATGTTTTCATTAAAAACAAAGTAAAAAACATCCTTCTACCGGTATTTAAAGTATGAACTATCCAGAGTGTGGACAAACACCTCTGCATAACTTACAGCTGCAATCCCCCAAAAAGTGTTACTGCACGAGCATAAACTTTAATAACAGCAGTAGAAGAAACAGATTTCTCAATAAATTATTTTAAAATGCTGAAAAAAATATGGCATATCTCTGTCCTAATGATGCTGTAGTGTGCAGCTTAGGGACTCTCATCAGACTCTCTGTTTTTCCAAATAGAGCAGATTCACATGAATCAATCAAGTCCAGTCCAACATAGGAGCATTCTTCCTCGTGTCCTGTATTAGAATTAGTACTGTAACTACTAATGGTTATGAATAATGCTTACAAACACCTGCAGTAGGGGGTGAAGTTAGTTTTAAATGTGTGTCTCTGGTCCCTTATCAGTAAGTTGCAGAGGGCAAATAGTGTTTTATGTCTCATCTCCCAATGACAGCTCAGCCTGAGCAGTATCACACCCACTGCTAAACTGTTTATCCTTAAACTATCGTGCTTCCATTCTGACTTTACAAAACAGAAACATTCTTCCATACAGGGCGGAGGAAAATAGAAAATACTGACAACAGTGGCAGGTCTTTTAACACTTATGAATGAGAAAAAAACACTCATTTAAAATAAGTTCTAAAGAACTAATCCACTTGGCTGAAGATATAACACCAAATGAGAAAAAGAGTTGTAAGCAGTAGACAGACTGCCACTAGAGCAAACCTCACTTTAAAGCTGATTTGTCCGGATAGTCTTACACTAAGCTTTCCCTTGCTGGTTAGTATGAATGTCTAAAGCACCACAAAGAAGCATGAAGCCATAAATAAGTAAGTGATATTTAACCAATAAGACATGACACACAAATAATTTCTGGACCATTAATGAATGTCTCAGGTGTATTGTAAAGCATGGGGCCAAAGGTCTAGATTGTCTTATCTTTCTCATAAAACAGGAATCATGAAAGATGTGGGAGGAGGACATCAGGGAAGAGCATAGTCCTGTGTTTCCAGATGGATGCCATGGTTAAAATACATCTCACAGCCAAGATGAGAGTTCTATTTTGGTCAAAGACTAAATTAATTTCTACAGTAGGAAAGGTGACTGTATCTTAGTTTAGGTTTAAATGTAAAGGTTTACCTTTCACCAGTCACTAAATAATTTATAACTTATACACTGGCACAGGAATTTGAAAACTTTGCACTCTCAAATTTACCAACAAATCAGGGAGCGACCTAAACTATTAGGAGATAAATCTATGGGAACTAGGATGTGACAATCTTTCAAAAGCTGTGCTGACTTTCTTGGGATAACAAGGAACAAGAAGATGCCAGTCCCCAATAGAATTTTCTGGAGCCCCATGAGGCATTCTGAATAACTGTCTGCATCTCTTTCTCAATAGTCATCTGTCACTGGGTTTTGTGAGATGCTCTTTTTTGTTGTTGTGTTTCTCAAGAGTGTGTCCCCTCTGCATACTCACTACCTGCAGGGACAACTATCACACCTCCCCCTTGGAGTTAAAGCTCAAGGGCAGGGTGCTCGCATTACATCACTGCAGCAGCTTGCAGCTTCAACATTACAATCAAAATCTAAAAGAGACCTCATAACTACCCTCCAGTTTCCAAAACCTCAGGCAGATTGACTCTTTCAATTTCAGTGGTGCAAATTAACAATAAGTGCAGGGAGAAAAAAAAATAATAATTTTGTCCTTTTATGTGAGCAACATAATAGTTTTCCCATCTCAATGTCATATTACAAAGTAACTATGTTACACAATTTTAATTTACCATTCTACTATGGATAGTGATTACATATATCACACAATCATAATTGTAAATTTGCCTTTAAAAGAAATTACAGCTTATACTAATATTTTTCACTAAAAAAGTAGAAACCTTTACATATAATTCAGTCCTCAAAGCATTCAAATTCCTGAGATGCTTTGTTAGGCAGAACACTACCATGTACATTTTGTATAGAAGGTAATTTAGTTTGACAGCAATAATGTTTAATTTCTGGTAAGTGACTTGATTCTCCTAACTGCGCAGCAGTAAAAAGCTGCAAAGTAAAAAATATTCTTATATGTTTTTCTTTAGCTTCAGGTGCAACAAACTACCCAAAGGATTTTATCAGACACTTTAATCTCAATATTGATTAGGGGAAATGAAGGAATGTGTTGAACTTGTTGGTTTTTAATTGATTTTCTACAATGTGGACATTATGACTTCCCATTTATTGGCTGTCACAGATACTGATCACCAAAGGCATACTTAGATGTAAAGAACCAACCAACCTCCACAGGCACAGGGAAAAAGCCACAAAGCCTCAGTCCTCAGACAACCCTCAGGGTAACCTGTAAGCATTATTAAATAGTTGACTGAAAGAAGAGGTGACTAATCCTTATGCTGATCTCTTTGTAGGTAGCAAGCCTTGTATTATCAAACGTACACATTCCAGAAGAATACAAAACAAAAAAAAGCCATATCCAGTGAAGAACTGTGTTCTTTCAACTCCACATTTCCTTCAATTTCCCATTGAAGCAATAGTTTGCTACTAACCAGTAACTCAGGTCCACATATAATACTGCTGGAATATCTTGAAGAGTATCACACTGGTAAAGCAGCTTGGAAAAATGTTACATTCATCAGAGGTTTCTTCACCTACTAAATCAATATTTCATATTTCTAAACATTTATTAGTCTTTAAAGCAACAAAACAGTTAAAAGTGCAGTGTGGAAACAAGGCTGGACTGAAAAATTTCCCAGCAAATCACCCAGCAGTGGTGTGCAGGGATTTGTAGCACACCCTGATGTCACACACAGCAGCTGTACGGGAGGGAGCACTGCTGAAAAGCCACTGACAACACACCAGACACACTGGGGAGAAGGTTTTTTCTGACTTGCTTGCTAATCCTCCTCCTCACAGCTGACAGCCCTGACACTTCAGACAAGGCTGAAAATTAACTGTCCTTATAAAATGAATGAACAAGAGTCTCGTAAAGCTGAACAGGCTTTGAGCTTATGAATTCTGCTGGCTGGAAACTTGTCTTTGATTAAGGAACTTTTCTTAAAACAGCTTCTCTAAGAGCTTGTGTCCTTCTTCTGAATTTTTCAACAGAGGTTACAGTTCTTTTGTTTCCCATTCTCATGAAACCAGACATCTTCTAAACAGCTTAGGTCTTAAAATGCCTGAAAGCAGAATGAACACATTTTTCTTCTAAAAGCCCCAACTCATTTTTGGATAATTTTAACTAAGGTTGAATTTTCCTGTTTTGATAAAGAAAAAAATATTTTCGACCAGTGTTCACAGAGTGAAAGTAACTGCATCATTGCCAGAGCCTTTTAAAATAAAGCAAAGCAGAAACCACAGAAGTTGGGGTAGACAAGTGACCTCATAATAAAGCTTGCTGCTAAGTATTCTGCCAAAGAACAAAAGCTACACATGTTTTGTGAGAAATGTGTTTTTACAAATTGCCTGGAAGTTGTCCTGGATGTACCAGAGGGCAGAAGAAAGAGGTTGCTGGCTAATGAACCATGGAATTACAAAAGGTGAAAATGAAAGAGGCATATCAGGTTAATAACGAATTGTGCAATATCTGTACAGAGCCACCATTTTTCTGACATTTTTCTCACTGTTTTAAATTCTGAATCTAGTGGGTTCCTATGTCTTCCCTTGAGATTCAGTTCCACTATCTAATAAAACTTCCTGTCAGGAAATTTTTCATTATGTTCAGCCTAAAATTCTCTTTTCTCAACAGCAATACATTATTTCATGTTATAAGCTCTTCTTCTGCAAGAAGATAAGTTATTCTTAATTTTTAATGTTTATCCTTCACCAAAAGTTATTAACCATTATGTTCTTAACTCTCTGCCAGTCAGCCAAGCTTTAAATATACAGGTGCCATAAATCAGATATAATGCTAGATTTTTTTCTCTGCAGTCCCTGAATTTAATTTAATGCTGAGATTCCCATACAAGGGGGAAGGTAAGCAGGTGGCTTGTAGACTACTTTTTCCCCAAATAATATTATTTGTTCCTTAAGCAAAAACTGGTGTTTGGCTAGAAAAAAGAAAAAAGTTCCACAGCTGCTCTATCAGGATTCTGGTTTCTCAATTCTCCTTTATTCCTAAGAAATACTCATCTTCCACCTAGTTTATAGCAATAATTAAGTTACAATGGCCTTTCCACTGGATTACATAAATAGCAATTGCCTGCTAGCATTTCAGTCTTTAGTCCCTCTGAGCTTTCCTGGTGTTGCTGGCATAACTGGAATACAAATGCCTGTAGCATGCTGCATGTGTGTACACTGCATAAACACTCAAAACAAGTATTATTATTGTATTAAATATCTATGCAAGTCTTGGCAGGGGCTAAAAGTCCAGCACACAAACACGGGCTTAATAGACAATCTTTCAGATCCACCACTGCAAGTGAAGTTTCACGGGATTAGATATTCGTATTTTCCTATGTTCTTTCCCAATATTCATTCAAACCCAAATTCAAATCACATTCTATCACAATGTTTAAGTGCCTAATTCCTGACATAATTTGGGCCTACATTGAGATAGATAATTTTGAAGCAGCAAATAAAAATGCGTTTAATTTGTGAAGCCATTTTTCTTCACCAGTTGCATTAATATGTTTGAAAGAGACCAAGAGATACCTTACTTTTTTATATTTCTCTTCTCGTATATCTGGTGAGAGTCAAGACAAAGTATAAGGGGGGAAAAAAACACCAGCAAAAACTGCATGCATATATTATTGCTCAATAATAGACACACAGAAGATCAACAGACAAAAATTTGGAATAAGTTTGACACAGCTGGAAAGGGAGAGGATCTTTGCTCTGTAGGCCAGGTGCATTACAGGCTGGCTGTGGGATTTATTTTTTTTTTTAATGCTACAAACAGGATACTTGACCATCACTATTTTTCAGTATGACTTTTTCTATGACTGTTTTCCAAATCTTTACATTATTTCCCGGGAGACTTACAGTATTACATAGCAATTTCATATTGTGTATGGGACTGTGGAAGTAATGAAAGCAAAAGCATCACTGTGATTGCCTAAGAAAGGGTTAGGAATAGGAGCGACAATGAGAAAGGTAGTGGGTTCCTTTGCCTGCCATGAAAACTAAACCTGACCCTGCCTAAAACACTTTGAGGGTCAAAAGGCTCTGCAGTTTTACTCAGTTCCCACAATGCGGAAGAAAAAAAAAGCACATTGCTTGCATGAAGTCAAAACAACAATGAATTTGCAGTTGAAATCTGAAACAATGACAAAAAAGACATTAGGAAATATTTCGTTTGTTCACTTCTAAGAGAAATTTCAAGAGAAATCTGTATACAGGCTTAAAATGAAGAGGATTAAATGGAGGATTATTTAAAGTCTCTTTCTGAAAACACCATTGCCTCAATATATACTTTGCTTTTTCTTTACTCTTCTATCTTATAGAGATTTCACTAATTTCACTACTTTAGTGGGACACAAACATATTTTAATTCGTATTTAGGTAACATTAACTTTCTTGTTAATCAGAAAGCAGATTTACTACCTACATTTACATACTACAGAAGCATATGCAGGTATCTGAACAGTTTCCAGTTCTTTCACCTTCTATACTTCATGCTCTTTCTATATGAACGCACATTTAAATATCAACTTACTTTCTGCACTTCTTGCACTCTCTGCACACACTTATATGTAAACTTTTTACAATTAGTAAGCTCTGGTTTAAAGCCCTCATGTCATTCCAAGGGCAAAATTATTACAGCGGTAGCTAGAGCCAACTTGGATCAGGCTTAGGCGAATTTAGAATAAACTAGTTTTAATGATAGGTGAAAACGCCTCAGAGTCTGAATACATATTATCCAGTGATGTCCACATGTACGATGAAGAAATGCACACAATAATATAAATTATTATTATTAAGTTCAATATTTAACTGAATATGGGAGAAAATGCGCCATTATTGTTATTTATAATGGATAGGATTGTTCGCTTTCCACATTACATTTACATGATGAAACTGAGAAAATCAGCAGTGGAATACCAAGGTCATGTTTAGGATATTTCTTCCACAGATCACCCATTTCTTGCCCTGTCTCTGGGAGGGCTCAGCCCAAGGCTGAATGCTGGCCACCTTATAGCTGCACCCTCAGAAGCAAGGCAAGCTGGCAGCCAGCAAGGGTTCACAAACTTACAGGACAGACACAGGCCAAATTTCTCCTTCTCAGGACCAGTAAAGCTCATTGCTGTTGTTGTTGTTGACTATAAGTGTACCAATGACTACCACCCCTCCTTTTAAATAAGAACACATTCACAAGAATTATCTCAGACAAATCTCCGAAGAGCAAAGCAGGGGCCAGAAAAATAATTCTAACCACACTTAACCCTAAATCCAATAGTAATTAAGACCTAACTCTGGGTTTTTTCTCTTCTTTTTGACACAGTCTATTGACCAATATTCATCCTCATGGCTCACTGAAAGAACTCAGTAGGCTGCTGAGTAAAGCTGGAAGACTATTCTTTGCTCCCAGTCCTGCAGCACTGAAAGTGTCATTGTACACAGTTAAAAGTTATATGCTGTTGCTTTTTGCTTTGGAGAACACAATACAAAGGCCTGCTCCAAGCCCCATTGTACTTTCTTGATTTGTATTCATTTGACATTATGCTACTTTGGAATCAGGCTTTACCTTCATAAATATCAGAAAGCGCTGCTGAAGAAGTAAATGCATGTCAAGTGGCCTGCAATCCTTGAACAAAGCAGACCTGCTCCCCCCATCATCATTATTCACCAGACATGGCAGAATGAAAGGCTGAAAGGATCAAAGAGCAGAGCACCAGCAGTATCTACTAATAATTGACAGTGTAAGCAACACCACTAATCAAGGCCAAAATACAGGACATCAGAAAGGACAGGCATTCAGGTTCTCTGGCTTAGCTGACATCCTTTAAACTGGGACCAGCTGAGCAAAATCAAAGAAGGTACATTAAACATAAGGGAAGTTTTAAGTAAAATAAGCAAAAGCAATTGCACCTGATAAAATTAAAAATAAAACAAAACATGAATTGATTACAGCTAAAATCAGTCTCTATTGAATTTTTCTGGTCCTTCTTACATAGCAGATAACTTTTACCCATACACAGAAATACACAATTTGGGCAAATTAATACGCCTTTCAAATTTTGCATTTTAGATTTTTGCATTCCTTTGTTTCCTTTAAGCACAACATGACAAAGTAGCAGCTCTCATCTCCCAGAAAAAGCTAGGAAGAAAATGAAAGAAATCCACTGATACTATCCTAAATTGTCAAAGAAAATGGTTGAGTGAAAAAGCTCTGGCTACTATCCTAACCAGTAGTGACTTCCATAAACTCTTTTTCTGGGATTTGTGTACAAGTTGTGTTTGTCAATATAACCATTTCCACAGCAGCAAAATCTCACTACATTTTAACTTCTAATTATTTTATACCCTAAGACAAAATTTGTTTTGCTTTCATTGTAGTCACCACTCATTGCCTGTAATGCTCAATAAAGAAAATAGCTGAGTGACCAGAACTGTCTGATAATAAATAGTAAAAGTTAGGCAACTATGAAAAATAGTGCTCTCTTTTTCCAAGAAACAAGCAAGTCATTTATATATATTAACATTCTTTGAACTTGACCCAGAAAGTTTAGCTCTAATACAGAAATTATTTAGTTTCACCAGCTCATTCAAGAGCTGACTTCTCTACCTGAAGCGCCAAGGTTTCCCAGTAATGAGTGCTAGGCTGGCTGGTTACAGTTTGAACCTTGTGCTTCTTACCTACCAGGTAATACATACAGGCTAGCAAAAACCTATATATACTGAGTAAAACCTCTAACCATCATCAAAATATCCATATTTTGCAGTAAACCTTCCAAATAATACAGTCAATTTTCCATACCAGAGCCAGTGTCCCCCAAGTCAGTTCTCACAACTACAAAGTACTTGCAGATACAATTTAAGCATTTTTACTAAATAAAGTACAGTGGGTTAGTTTGCTGTTCTGAAGAGCACTTCAAAGGAATGTCAGCTGAATTAACTAAAGAAAAATATTCCATGGTCTCAGTTTCAAGAATATTCAAGTATTTAACTATTTTGAACAAATAAAATATAATTGAAGTTGCAAATATCTGAAGTCTTTAGGCTACTATTTTTCACAGCCAGGGACAACAGACAGAATAATCTAACATTTTCATGGTTGACCTGAAGACGTCGTAGGAAGCCATGTTTACATTCTCAAACTTAGGGAGACCAACAATTGTTTTTAATTATTCTATGCAAGACAGTGGAAGATACTCTGATACAAAAAAAAAAAAAAACAACCCTGTAAAACAGAAGACAATGAAAAATGTTTAGCCAAAAGCCAAACTGCTTATTTCAAATGAAGCTGGCAGAAATGCTTTGACCTGATAGCAACAGGAAGTATAAACCCTCAAGGACTGTCTTACAATTAAATATTTAGAATGATAAATGAATTATCATAATAAACACTTAGCATTCAGGTAGAAAATGACTAAGAAAACCGCTTTTGCCCATTTGTGGTTTTTTGGAAGGTCAGCTTCTCTTTCAATGTAAGACAAAACTCATTCTTTATATAATTCATTATCAATTGACAAAGAGGTTGATTGCATCAGGAATAAATGTGGCCCATTTCCTTCAGAATCCCTTCAACTCCTTTGCTTTTTTATTCAGAATACAACAAAATAGTTTTCCAAACAGATAAATGGAAGCAGCGGTGTTACAATTTTACTAATTAGGGATCTATTACGAATTAAAGGATTGTTACAAAAGTACACATTTCTCTGAGTAAACATCACAGCATTAATAACACAAATATTTTTGTATTTCTACTTCTTCAATTGGATCTGTGAAATTAAAGACAATTTAATCCCTTTCCTTATAATTCTAAGGCTATCCAAATCATTGATGCATAATCAGTGTTAACTGTAGCAGTTAACGTCATATCCTCTAATTACTTTCCTACAGGACTTAGCCAAGTGAATCCCACATATTCTGTTTTCTCTGCCAGACTGTAGTTCACAATAAAATACCACTTCACTTTGCATTATTATAGCTAAAGTTTTTTATGCAATTAAGGGAAAACTATATTCTACATGACAGCAGCTTTGGATCAAATGAAACAGAAGGAAGCATACCTCCTCTATTCACTTTCATGGTCCTTGTAATATTTCTTTTGCAAAATAAGCAAATATGAGAAATTGATATTTTCATATTTCATTACCGTTCTCTTCATGATAGTGTGCCTGGCACACCTGGTAAATGACCCAAGAAGTTTTACTGTAACAAGTCCTTTTCTAAGAACTAGAGGCAAGATAAGCCACATCTTGTAATGCTCACAAGTCAGACAATCCATTCTACAACCAGCTGTCCTTCATGCAAGGCAGTGATTGATATTGTCACCTGCAACCTGCTGCTTCTCCTGCACAATTCATGTATTTTCCATCATCCCTTCACATTCCAGGTAACTTCTGTGCAAATCAAACTAAATTAATTTTACTTGCTAAGTTCCAGTCTTTAACCTATTTTGTTATATCATCGTGTTGATATTTCAGTGGGAAAGAATTAAATAGAATAAGCAGCTTTGTTTGCCATTCATGTTACTATGTGATAGTAATACATTACTATTTCATGCAATACCCAGCCTGATGATAAAAGAACCAGAAAAAATCCTTTGTTTTGTTATGTTTGATCTTCCACTCAAACTGAATTTAATTTAAAAGTATAATAAGCCAACAGAAAATATTTTTCCCTAATTGAGATGTACCATCTGCTCCAGTAATCAGCAAAACACATCTCAAGTCATTTGGATGTTTGATGCACTTCTTTTGCACAACTGACAACAGGAAATATGAACATGATTAAAATACAAAGTAATTTTTGTCCTAGCAATATTGGTTTTACACATGTACTCAGTGGAGCTACTTCTGTGAAAACTAGTTGGTCCTCCTATTCTTCTTTCCTAAAAAAACTTTATTATTTCACTCTCACAGAGGCTAAAATAGTAATTTTATCTGCCAGCCACTGACAAAAAATGAATTCAAATGTATTTTATACTGGGAAATATCTGAAACTAAGTATTTTTCATACATATTGGTCACACAGATTATCTCTGCTAAGGACTTACAGAAAGCTGCATTCTAAATTACTGCTATGTAGATTTAGACTTCTTCCAATTTTTATAAATGCAATTGCTATGACCCAGTAAAGTATTTAAAATTTGGAAGTGAATTTGATAGTCTGAAATGGGATTCACTCCATGTACTAAACCAAATGAGGTTCAAAGGTGTGGGTTTGAGGTCCATACTATTTTAGCCTGTCAATATTGCCAGTATTTTTGTCCATGTAGAGCACAGGACTTGCTCCAGAAAGATGTCTGCACCCTGTTAAGTGTGTTAGTTGTAAGAGGACTAAGTTTACAGAACAACCTGCATTTGAGATAGACAGGGACTTCTCTACCAGAGAATCATTTTAGAACTTAAGGCAAACCAACTGAAAGAATAACATTAAAGAAGCAACTGTACCCAAATAAATCTTCCTTTGTAGGAGGATTAACCTGCAGTGAATCAATGACATTTTGTCTTAATCCCCTTGTGTACCTCTTACAAGAAAAGGATTCTGTCTTGTAGGTCAAGGATAAGACAGAGATACTTAAATATCACACAGAGAGAGTTTTCCCTTTGATGTTGCATGAGCTACACATGGAACTTCCTCTTAATTCAGGACCACCATCAACCAAGACCATCAATAGGGATTTTCTGGTTTATAAGGCAGTTATAAAGTTTAAGGCTACTTTCTCTGGGAAATAGGTGCTTTAGTTCAAATGATTAAATTAATTATTTGAATGAGTTTGAGTGTGAAGTTCTTATTTTGAATGTAGTTTCACTTCATGTGGTAGTGTTCCATATTTACACTGAAAAAGGTTTGGGGTTTGTACAGTAGGTTTCCATGTTCTCGACATGGAAGAGGGACCAAAGGCTGATGTAGTTTCTAAGACTGAAAAGTGAATGAAAAAATGTTTTTAAAACATGGCATAATGACAAAATTTATGTTTTAATACTTAAAAAAAAAAAAATCAAGAGAAAGTTAAAAAGTTGTGTCCGTTTCCTTTTTCTCATGTTTTAGAATCTGTGCAAAGGAAATATGACTTAAGTTCTCATTTCCCTTCTCTGCCAAAACTCAGTGTTCTTTTTTATTTAAATTATCATAATTACAATAAGTGGGGATTTTTTTGTTTATTTTAAGAGATACATGTAGAAAAAGAAATAAGTCTTCAAGAAGAAGAATGATGTGAGGAGGCTTGAAGAGGTACACAAAGGCTCATCTATTCTTATAATATCTTAGCATCTTTCAGTATTAATAATTCTCAGTACTGTGCTTCCTCTTCATCTCAGACCTCAAATCTGATGGAAAGATTCCATCTATTTTAGACACAAGAAGAGTACTAAAAGCCAAGCAGTTTAGGGGCAGGGCTCAAAAGAGAATCAAGTGGTTCCCTTATCCCACTGAGTAGTCCACCAAATTGTTCCTATTAACATTAATCAAGTGTAGTTTGTTGCTAAGATAACAAGTGGTATGAGTCAAACACTTTTCAGCTCAAGTGATAGATTTCAGAGGTTTTGTATCTTAACAGACAACATTGCTGTAAAGTTCACTATTCACCAAGACACTTTGTTTCCGCTCCATTTTAGTTTTGCTTGTAGTAATATATTTCATCTTTTCAATCTTGCAGGGAGGATGCACTAAAATTTCAGATTTCTGTAAATCACCTCCTTTGCTTGGTATTATTTAACTATGAACACAGTGCTTTTATTTATTGAACTAAATTCTTAACTTCAGCAGTACAATGACTAAAAACCCCGCAAGTTTTGCCAAACCGAAATGGTGTTTGCTATATTTCAATATTTTTAATCTGTTTGAAAACAAATTCATCCCATATTTGGCAAGTTTTTCACGAACTCCAATTTCCAATGAAAACAAAGGCATACTAATAAACCTGTATCAGAAGCAAATGTTTTGTTTCTCAGTTTTCTACTCTAATTGAACAAAAGCAAAGATGCTTCCTATTAACTAGATGTTTATATGGAAATCAACAACAACAAAAATTAATTAGGAAACAAATATCTGATATTTGGACATCTTCTGTCTTTCCATCAATGAAACTATTAGTGTGCTGGCTGTGCATTAACACTTGCACATTGTCATCACATAAGATACTTGATTTCCTTAAAACAAGGCTATACATTTTCTCCCACCATTGAGGTAATTCTTTTAGAGAGAATAAGACAGCCTAATCTCCTTCCTAGTTATGCAGTTCAAAATGCCCACAGATTATGAAATATTTCTTTTTTGATCTGCTGTTCTCAGTCTGGTTTCTTTCCTATTTTACCTGTGGGAAGAAAGACTTAAATGAATATTTTGTTTCAGCTTATATGTGGTCTTATACAAGGCTCTCATATGAAAAAGCACATTTTCTCAGTCAGTAAGGCTAGGCAAAGAAAGAGTCAGGAGAGAGAGAGAGAAGCACAAAACGATGTCTCATTCATGAGCTCCAGCTCTAAAATTTTCTGTGCAAGCATGGAAACCTAACCATACAACATATAATATTCCCAGTTCTACACTTATGTAGGTTATACGGATGTGAGTTAAATAATGGATGTGAGTTAAAACACACAGAAACATCACATCTTCCATAATTTTCCTATTAATCTTTACATATAAGTAATAACAAGCAGGCTACAAATCTGCTGTACTCGCAATATGTTGAGTTCTCAACTGTCTCCCCTGACAATGTGTGAATACAGGCTATGCAAAAGTCATTGTCACCCACAGGGAGGTGAGTGCTAGCCTTCTTTTCAGCATTTGAGGTCCTACCTTGGGGCCTATTAGCAAGAAGGAAGACTGCTTTATTATTTGAAAAGCTGTTCACTGTGATTTATGGCCTTGTATTAGCCTCCTCATCTTGAGATATTAGACAATCATACTTTGTCATGAACAATCTGAGGTGGGGAAAACACAGAGCATTCATCTTCTCTTGCCATTCAGGACACTTCTTTTCATCTATTGTTTTTTCCTCTGGCATATTATTTCCTTGTAATCAATTTAAATTGAAAACTTTAATGACCTTCCCTGAGCCTTACACAGTCTTTTCACCTACTTTGAGAGTTTTTCTGCAAAGAAATTAAAACCCCAAAGCCTTTTAAAGTTCACACTATTTTCCCTGCCAAAAAAGCATACAAGTCTTATTTGTGATTATGAAAGGATTTTAGGAAACTACCAATTAAGCAGACCCCAAATACCCAGTATAAATATTAAACAAATATAAGTTTGTGGTTTAACCGCAGTTGGCAAATAAGCACTACATAGTCACTTGCTCACTCACCTTTCCCAGCCAGGGCAACAGGATGTAAAATCAGAGAAAGGTAAAACCCATCAGCTAAGAATTGTTGAAAAATTGAAATAAATTGAAATTTAATAATAATATTTATAATAACAATATTTTTAAAAAGGAGAGACGGAGAGAAATAAAACCCAGGAAGGAAAGTGATGCGCAATACAACTGGTCCTCACTAGCTGACTGATGCCCAATCCTTCCCCAAGTACTGATTGGCACCTTCAGGCCCATTCCCAGTGGGCATGACACTCTGGTGTGGAATATGCCTTTAACTACTCAGGATAGCTGTTCTGGCTTTCCTCCCTCCCAGCTTCCCATGCACGTCCTCACCGACAAAGCAGGGGAAACTGAAAAGTCCCTGACATAAACTCTGCTAAGCCACAAATAAAACAGTGTATTATCAACGTTATTCTCATAGTTAATTCAAAACACAGCACTGTACAAGGAAGAAAATTAATCCTATCCCAACCAAAACCAGGAAGTGATTCACCCCTTACTCCATACCATTTATGCCATGTCCAGGTCCCACATTTTGCAATGCATCCCAGTTAGCCACCATCACTCTTCTTGGTCCTTTGATATGCACACACACACACATATATATATATATATATATACAGGTATCATTCCCTGAGGCTATGCACCATTCCTGTGAGAGTCCACTGAGTTAATTAATTCCATTACTCTGGGCTCCACCTGTCGTACTAGTTGTTCAGGGCAGAAAAATTTGTGCAGTTTTGGGTTGCTGCATCATGAAGCGAAGTTCTGGTCCCATCACTGCTGTGATATCCCATTAATTTTTCATTAATCTGGCTGATTTTTGCTACAGTATCCTTGATATTGCCTATAGTCACCATTGAAGTGATTACATAGCGATTAACACCATGCAATTTATTTCATTAGCTAGCCTCATCTAAAATCCAATCCCCTTGAGGTACTCATCAGTCTTCCCCATCTCCACCTAAGCTAACAAACACCTACATGCAAAATATGTGCAGAATGAAAACAGATACTGACATTTGGAACCACTGTGCTACAAAGCAACTGCACGCCTTAGGCAGAGTCTGCTGCAGGTAATTTGAAATGATAAACCAAAAGGTCACAGAGGATATAATAACTGATCTTCACCACTGCCTTTCTGAAGGATGTATCACCTGAGGATACACAAAATTGTTCAACAGCATTAGTGGAGTCACAGCAACGCAAACTCAATGAAAAAGTGATGTTGGAATACAAAAGTATAAAGACATTATAGGTGTTTTTATGAAACCTTGGAAATAAAAGTGTTTGACTTTCCTCTGTGGGAGGTAGATGGACATGGCTTAATCTTTCATCTTTTTACCCTTAAAGTACAACAGACCTTTCACTGGGAACCCCAATGTATTCCTTCATACTAGGAGGAGAATAGGAGGGAAAAAAAGTTGGTATTTATGGATTAATAAATAAATAAACAAAAACAAACAAACAAACAAACAAAAACAAACAAAAAGCCAAAACCACAAACAAAGAAAGAAAACAAACACAACCCTTTCTCACTACCATAAAAGGCCAAGGACTTTTTTTATTCCCTCCCATTTACAAACAAGAGAAACAAAACGGAACAAAACCAATTTGTTAGAGAGACAGACCCCAAATGAAGTGTTTTGTGATGAAAGTCTTCCCCCACAACAGTAGGAAAGCTGTGCTGGGCTGCTTGCCTTCGGGAAGAGCATCTGATTGAACTGAGGACTCCACTGCCACGTGAGTGTCCTAATACCAAGCACCAACAATTCCAAAGTGCCGTCATTTATTTTCACCAAAATTTCTCTGCTAATACCTCAGAAACCTCTCCAACAGTATCTGAAGGAAAGTATCCATTTTGCCAAAAAGTTTACATTTCAAGCACTCTTAACCACACTAACTCTGCATGGGATCAGGTCTTAAGTCCTCACATCTAAAATACCTGAGCTGAATTCAGAGCAAAGGAGGGAAATAATAGCAAGCATTCAAGTGTCTTACAAGTTCAAGTACTACTGACTCAGAAAACCTAGGCATTTAGAACTTAAAATTTGCGTGAAATATCAGTAGTATTTAAGTCTCAAAAACCACTAACACTTTTGAAATTATACTTCTATTTTTTTACCCTCACTTTTGCCAGTTATACAAAACAGCATAAAATCATGTAGCATATCTTCAAGCTGTGCTAAGCAGCAATACATGAAGCCGTCAAATTTACTCCAAAGGCCAAAAAAGTTACACCAAAAGAGGGTAAAATCTTAATAGGCTGATTGATAAGGTTTCTATTTGCATTATTATTTTAGGTTCTAATATACATGCAATAAACACCTTGGTGAAAAGATTAAACCAGAAAAAAATTTCAATAATTCTGTGAGTACATTCATTATTTTTGGAAACAAGGCTAAAATTCCTAATCTCTGTTGTCATTTTGAGACTACCATTTCTCATCAGCCAAAAGGTGCCATGTAAATTGTGCCATTATAGATATCTTTACGTCATCATAAATTTTTCTGCAGGCAGAGACAGATAAAAAGATTGCTTCTGAGATATGTTTGTCTTTTGTAAATCATTCCCACTGAAGCCTCAGATACAGAAATAACCTCTCTCTTGTCCTGTCTGTTAACCCTTTGAACTTGTTTAAAATGTCTTTACATCAAAAAGCCTTGAGATGGCTATCTTGCTGAAATCATATGGTTAGAACTGGGCAGTTTGAGAGGAGGAAGTGTGGATAATGTGTTTACACAAAACAGTCATGGACTGAAAAACACGGTAGTGAATCCAAGTTTAAAAAAAAAAAAAGAAAAATTAGAAGTCTGTATTTTCTGGTTAAAAAGCCTTAAAAACTCCAACCTGTAAAACTTAAATAAACTTCAAACATTTTGATGATTCATTTTGCTTTTTGAAAAAACTGAGCTGCTGGGTATCTTTGTAGTTTAAAAATAAAATAGTTACGTCCTGGGTCAAGTGAAATAGTTCATCAACCAAAGACTGAACAAAAACAAAAATAGGAAAAAAAATCTATTCACTCTGGTTTTATGTTAGTGACATACCTGAACTACTCAACTGCCAGCAGGAAGAACATCAGGCAGCCACCCTGCCTGGGGAACAGCAATGGTCAGGAGTGATGATGTGCTGGACTGGAACACAGTGGCTGCCAATTAGAAAAAACACAACACATTATCACAAAAGTACAGGCAAAGAGGTCCATCTGGGCACTTTATAATCCCTTCAAATACACATCAATATTTAAAACATTGTCTTCTTTCATGCGAATCAGCAGGAAAATCTGTTTTAGCCAGGCTACAGACAGTCTGAGAAAGCAGCAATTAAAATCTGTTATCCACATCCTATCACTTTCACTTCAGGGATTTCTTTTCCTCCCCACTCTCCACAAAACTAACAGCAATGCAAGGTTTTGCCTTTATGATTGAACACTGCAGAGTGCAAAGAGCAGACTGTAAGTTGTCAGTATTATCACAGAATCACATAATGTTTGGGTTGGAAAAAATCTCTGGAGGTCATCTGCTCCAAGGCCCCTCTAAAGCAGGATCAGCTAGAGCAGGTTGCACAGGATTACATACAGGCAGATTTTTAATATCTCCAGAGAAGGACACTTCAGAACCTCTCTGGGCAGCCTGTTCCAGTCACTCCCAAAGTAAAGAAGGTTTTCCTTATATTCAGATAGAATTTCCCATGTTTCAGTTCATGCCCATTGTCCTTTGCAAAGTTGCTGATCCCCACTGACAAGCATCTGTCCCCATCCTCCTGTTGGTCACTCTTAAAATAGTAAGATACAATGGCTGCAGTTAGGTATGGATTGAAGGTATAGTTAAACAATTCCAGGTTAGAACAGTTTGAAGATCACACATAACACAGGCGCACAGCACAACACTCAAAGTTATGGGTTATGGTTATACAGAAGCTCAATCCTCTCTCACTGTCACCTTGGCCCCATGAGGCTGCCAAAGAAATTAAGGACACATGATATTGATAATTCACTCCTCAGTGTGTGTAGAGGCTCTAATGACACAACTCAGAGGCTTAACAGCAAGAGGAGGAGGCCCAGTGCAGTGAGCCAGTGGCAGTGCAAACCACCACAAAGCACATGGAGAAGACCGCTGATGACCACACAGCTAACATTTAATTTACAGTTGAAGCCAAAGGACAACCAGTTTAAATCATGTCTGTATGTGGGTACAGCACCCAGGCAAAGATCCCACTGCCCCAGCCCAGAGAGCTGTTGACACAGTGCTGTACCTAAAGTAATATATACGTGTGCTCCTGAGAGACCACAGTCGAGATGAACACATGCCCATGTAAAATACTACCCTGCTTAATGTCCCTGCACTCTGCAGAGCTGGCTGATAACCCCTCAGAAATATTCTGTTAAAAAACACCCAAAAAACTGCTGAGCTGGTTTCATGTCTCCAATTTGACAAATCTTTAGAAAATCAATAACAAATTTCTGAAGAATTTTAGTTAACATTCTCAAGCTTCTTCATCTGAATACTTTCCTAGTAATACAATAAGCACAGTTCTGAAGGAAAAAAATATAGGTTATTGATCCAAGTGCTTTGAGACATAACTGATTATTAACAGGAGGCAGTAAGAAATATTACCCTTTGGTCCAGTGCAGAATAATTAAGGATATTAATCAAGTCCAGGTTTTCTTGTGCAGATTCTTGTCTTTGCTATGAATAGTAGCCTAGGATTCAAAAGGGTAATGAATACCATAGCTAGCATAGGAATAACTACACTGTATATGTAAAAATACAGCCATCAATTATCAAATCCTGGTGGGGTCAGTCATTTCATTTTCTTAAAAAAACCTATTTATCTTTTTAAGGTAAATTGTCAGCATTGAAAATGACAATGGTAAAAAGCAAAGGATGTTGGTAACTAACAGCATGTCTACAGATAAACACAAATTGCTACAAAGTTTTTGACACATTTCACATCTAAACAGTAAACCAGTGTCACACAGAAATCAGAGACAAAAGGACACTTTATATCCCAAAATATTATCTCCTTAGAAAAAGAAGCAAACATTGAAAGCCAGATGGCACTTCTCAGAGGAAAAGAAAGAAAAAAAGAACGAAAAAAAAATCACAGGGGGTGGTAGGGAATAAAAGCAGCTCACAGACTCCGGAAGAAGATCCCCAGCAAAGCAAAAAAGATAAAGCTACTTTTTTTTTTTTTTTGGCCCAGCTTTGTTCTTGTGTTCCCAAAACTTCACAGCAAGTATATCATGGAGAAAGGCTTTCTTAGCAACACTCTTCAAATGCCTAGAAATTATTCAAACTTCCATACTGCCCGGTGCTTATCACTTCCCTACCTGCAAATACACACCTCTTGGAAAAGCTTTATTGCATAAGAGCTACCATCATTTTCAAACTCGCTTTCTAGCCTTGAGAGTGCATACAGCATTACACATGTGAATGTAAGGATTAATCACAGGCTTCATACCCTTAAGTGTTCGGCTTCATCCAGGCTGTGTTGTCCACTTTGAAAGTATTCCCATCAGTACATTACTGCCATTTATTCCTAACACGCTCTTACACTTCTGTTGTGCAAGCATAAAGGGGACAAAGATGGATGAGGATGATTCTTCAGAGCATTCTGCTTTAGAGTTCTTCCCCATACTGAAGAATCTGCATAAAGCACTAATCAGATAACTAATGTTATCTGATTAGTCAAGAAATATTACTTATAATAAATGAGACATCCTCTATTCTTTTATTTGCAGCTTTTCCTTCAAGTATTCATGCATTTTCTTATGCAGAAAATCCCCTACAGATTTTACCTGGAACATTAAAGTTTCTGTGTGTAAAGACATACCAGTGTTTTGGGACAAAATAAATTAAAATGCCATCATCATTTGCACATAATTTTGTTGTTCCTGTAGAAGATACCAGATATTTTAGACAAAACTGATAAGCTGAAATATGTTCAGGCAGCTCCAGTTTCTCTGCATGTGATCTGTGAAAAGCTGACATCTGACCTCCATCATCCACTTCCCAGGACTTCTCAAGCAGTGTCCTGCAGGCCAAAGAAGCAGGTGACCTTCTGGCAGCACTAGTTGGATTCCTCTTGCATATGGCCCTTGTGCAAATCTCTGCAGCATAGGATCCAGGGTAGATGGATGATATGCAGTCAGCTGTAGCCTCAACTGTATGTATGTTTTATCTAATCCAGTCAAAGATATACAGAGAAATGCTCCTTTAGCCACGTGACCTCAGTACAGCCTAATTTTAAATGAAAGAGAATAACAAAAAAAAAAAACCCAAAAAAACCACACACCAAAACCAACAACAGAGGGAAAATAAACTCCCTTCTCCTTCTAAGGTCTGAACACCCTTAGAGTTCTCTTCCCTGCAGATTATTCAAATGACAGCTTAAATTTCCCACTCTCATCAGATAAAGAAGAGGGAAGGAACTTCTTCAGAAAATGCCTCCAGTTCAACTAAGATCTTTACTTTACATTTTCTCTGTTACTAGCTAACTTCAGAAAAATTTTCACATTATTTTTACTTGGCTAAGTTTTGGACTCCCTGTTAGTCTACTGATAAATAAGAAACATATAACTTAGCCATGTGCTGATACTCTGTATTATAGCAGATCACTTTCTTGTACAAGATGAAGTTGGATTCTTCTGTGGACTTTTTACTGGAGCTATGCAGATTCAACAGTTATAGATATACCAAGAGTATAGACCTCATACATTATAGCTGTATCTGAATTTAACACACAATGTATTCTGAAAAGCTGTAAAATACCTTCTCATAGGTCTGTCATTTACATTTACATATACTGTGAAAACAATCATTCTACTTATTGGTTTCTTCCCCTAAGGAAGAAAGGGCATCTGAGTAGTAACATGAGCATTGAAAACTACACCATCAACAAGCATGGCTCAAGGCATTGATTCTGTAATATACATATTCTTCAAAATAAGGAAATGAGTAATCCAGATAAATCACAGTGTAAGATGACTAACTCCCATTAGGTTATGAAATTTCTGTTAGAATGTGTTGGGGTGTCATTACACTTTAACATTTATTTTGGGAACTTGATAGTCAACAGTGTCCCTGTTGGGAAAATGCTCAGGAGGAAAGGAATAAAACTTAAACAAGTTTTTTTCTGGTTTATCAAGCTTCTTTTGAACCAAATTCAGCAACCTGAGAAGAATGTAAGGGTCGTGTGCCATACCAGTGCCATAACATTTAACACAGTATTTGGCATGCTTGCCTCATTTATGTACTTTTCTTTTCATTAGCAGGATTTCACTAGCTCTCATTAATACAATTTATTTTCAGAGGTCTGATTTTCTTTTGAGCCTATATTGGAACAGTGGCTCCTTGGCACTTAACTGGTAGAATAATGCTTCTGTATCTAACATACTACCATTCACCAGGGGTTCAGAACTTCATTCTGCCAAAGTATTCTAAACTACTAATTTCACCCTGATTTTCCCCAGTGGCAGCTAATGCCTGTGTGTCAGGTACTGGCCAGCTGGCAGCTTATTTCTCTAGGACACTCTAATAATACAGATGACCACAGAAACAGAATGGAAATAGAGCCTGTCTGAATCCATAGGGCATGAACCTCTACTTACCCAAGTGTCATACAGCAAACTCTACAAGAAAGGAAATTAGTATTCCAAGTCTACAGAGGCCATACACCCTGTCTATTGCACCAATGAATTCCACCCATGAAAGTCCTCAAACCCTGGTAAAATATGCAACATCCTTAAGTTCCCAAGGCAAGCCTAATTCAGTTGGTGTTCTAAATTACATCAATAGCATGAGAATATTAGAAGCAAGCACTTGAACTGTGCTGGAAATTCATAATCATGCCAGACAACACCTAGATTTTCTTTAACAGCATCTAGTTATACAACTTTCCAAACTGATGTCTGATGACAATCCTGGCCAAAAGCATGCTCTTAGCTACAACTTACTACAACCTAATCATTTGTGCATAACTGCTACGAGGCCATTTACCTCCTGTTTATGACAGAAGCTCTGTGGTTTACATCTTACCTTAATTATGTTCTTTCATTTCCTTTTCATAAAAAGAGCTACTTTCTCTTGTCTGAACTACAACAACTGAGAAAAACAACAAAAAATAAGAAATGATTCAGTAGACAGATTAATCACTAACATTAGCAATAACATATATATATTGGTTTTCCAAAACAGTTTCAATGCCTAAAGCCTTTGCCATAGGGCAGCAGAAATAATACACCATAACTGCTGGTTTTGAAAGTCCCCAGATCTGATTACTGGTACTAAAATATCACCATATTTTACTAAACTGAATTAGTGAGCTATTCTTGCTGGAAGCAGCAAAGTGCTAATAGTTTGTTGTTACAATATTCACCACACTAAATGCCTAGGCTTTCACAGACCTGCTACGCTGCTGGCAAATCCTGCCCACTGTCCACTGAAGCATATGGCAATTCACAAAGGAAAACTGCTGATTATGAATTTGACTAAAAGAATAGTTAACAAAATGCCAGGGTTTTAATAAAAACTTTGTGTGCATTTAAACTTTCCCATTCCTTTAAAATATCAGCATTGGAGGCTCTCTCGTAGCAGCAATATCTCAGCCACAATGTAAAGAAAAATAGTTTTAAGTTACTCCAACAAAAACCAAAGCCACAGTTTAGTGAAATGCAAAGGGACACATTCTCTTGCCAAGCCTGCCTACTAGATCAAAACCTCACAGTTCTGGACTCCAGAATGGCAAGTTTCCTGTGCCCAAAGAAATCTTACAGCAAAACTGATTCGACTTAAAGGAATAGATGCAAAATCACAGTTCTGACACACAAGGAAAAATCTTGCCTAGACCTACATGTTTAATGTATGTTTTCACTATACCAACTGAGTAATCTTAGATTTCTCAGTAAAACTTCCTTTCCTCTCATGACAGGCCTCAACTAAGCACAAAGTAAAAAATTAAATTAATACTTTAACAAAATATGACATTTTTCCAGGTTCATGAGACACCATCATAAATCTTTCCTAAACCCTTTTGAATGCAAACCCACATTTTGCTTGGTTTTAACTTCATCATTATAGATCGATATATAGAACTAAATTTGATTGTGCTGAACCATCCCCACAGCATAAAGCAGTCTATGAATGAAGTAGAGATAGCTAGGAATGTACTTTTTTACTAACTATTATCTTTCAGGTGTTAGTTTTACCTCTTCACATACATTGAAACCAAGACAACTTGAATTTTCAGAAAAGAATGTGACACTGACTCCAGGTCCCCAACTAAAGGTCAAGGCTATTACATAAAATGAACTTCACAAAATCAATATTAATCCAACAAAAACAGTCTGTTAAATACTCACAGCAAACTTAATTCACATCTCCTTCTAACAGCATATGATTTAAATAAGACAAGTGTTATAAAAACTTTTATTCACTCCTGCACCATCATTGCTCTTTACCATTTCTACTCATATTCCACTTACTAATGAGCAACATCATTTCTAAGACATAATGAAGCAATTCAGTTATATTGAATCCCACTCTCTTTTCCAAAACTTCAAGCTGAGTAAAACAAACAAACCAAAAATAATTGAAACCAGTTAAAATAAAAATTATTTAAAAATAAAATCCTATGTACTCTACTGACTGCTTTACTATTTGTCTTTGTTAAAAACTGCCAGTAGTTACTCACCTGTTCTTATTTGAAATGTTTCCAGCAAATAAAACTATACCTGTGTTTAATGGCTAATAACTAGTTTTGCTGCTTCTTTGTGTTCACTTTTACTAGTAGTACAGCTTAGCACCATTGTTCTTACCTCAGCTTGTAGAAAAATGTCTCATTTATAGCTACATATGTTGGCATAAATCGTTCCATCCCTGGAGAGAGATGAAGGAATAAAGAGCATAAAAGGTAAACTTATGGGAAGAGAACATGGCATATTATGCAGGGTTTATGGTTTCATCTGGCACTGCCAGCCAGCATCCAGACAGAGCAGGAAGTGGTGAGGAATACAGTGCTTCAGAAGAAGCACTAACAGAAACAGGATAAAAGGTTTTCTACCTCCCTCTTATCACCTGAAAAAAAATAAAATGGAAAAACAAAAGAAAAAAACAACTTGGAAACCACATCACTGGAGCAGTGAATACACAGTAATGCATTGTGTATAAAGGACTCATTTGGGGCTTCCTACATGGAATTGACTTTACAATTCTTCTTGCTGCACAGTGAGGGTCAGCCTGCCTCATTTTTCTCACAGATGTTGTGATGGATATGGCAAGCAAACACGATCCAGCTCACAAACCTTATGAACTCTTAAGTCTGGTCCTGATGGACATCCAGTTCCTTCTCATTCAGGCAAAAAGCATATTCCCCTGCCATGTCACAGTCACTGAGGAGATAAGTATTTCCTGGCATGCAGTCAGGTCACCTGTAAATGCCTTCGAGTCAGAGCAGCTCAGGCAGAAAGGAATGCCAGGCAGAAATGATGGCATGGAGCTTCACGGGCTCTGTGCCAAATGTAAATAGGCCCGTAGAATAGCCTTGACCAGCCTGGAAATGTTCAAATCGCTGGCAGCACAAACCTCCACAGACCATGCCACATTAAAGGCTAGGTACAGCAGCCTGATCTGTGCCTGGAAGCACTACAGCACAGAAGCAATTGATCTTACTAAAGAGCTGCTTCCAGCCTGCAGACGGACAGGGAGCACGACAGTGACACAAACGCTGTAGCACCAGCATAGCAGGGGAAGCCTCTGTTAGTGTTGCCCTCCACGACCTAATGCCTGTTCATAGCTCTGATGAAGGGGGCTCCCGGCATTTCTGTAGGTCTCTTCCAACCCCACCTTCATCACCTCTTGGCCATCCTGAAAACAGAACACAGGTGCAGTATTCTCACATCTACAGCAAGGCCCAGTGTCACAAGTCACTCTCAAGTTCCAGCACCTCCTACAGAAACTGGGAAGACAACTGAGCAGGTACTAAGGGTATGACCACCAGCAAAATCTGTCAGGCTGGTGCTATGGGCAGCTGCTGGATGAACTCTGTGATGAAGTGTGCATTACACAGGAAAATCCCAGCACCTGTACATGAACATATCTGTCACCAGTGCAATATTAACTACAGGTGAGGATGCATACAGTCACCCCAGGACAGATAAGATTCTAGAAACAAGGAGGACCAGACCTAGATCTTCCCTTCTATCTCACCTTACTCCCCAGGGACTTCAACAGCAAATACAACCATAGATTCCCTCAGAAGCTTGCATCTGGCAAATCATATAGAAATTAAGCAGGAAAGTAAACCTAAGGCAATCTGAAATATCAGGCAATATACCTTAAAGGTATGTTGGCATCTAGCTAAGCCAGATGAAAAAAAAAAGGAGCTGATCACATAACACCTTGCATTGGATAAAAACTGATCCAGCAGATAATATAGATACACGCAGAATCTGTATAACTGCTCAGGAAACTAGAGCCAGAAAACTGGTAGCACCTTCCTTGGACATTACCAGGTAAGGGCACTACAGAGCTGATGAGAATGTCCTCCCAGCTTTGTGGCACAACATCTGACGGAAATTGCCCTAGAATTCAGTAGCTAAAATTTGAGCAGTTCCATGACCAAGAGTGGTTTGCCACACAACATGCTTAGCCATCCACTCACATTAATTTGTACGACTGCCATAAGCATCTGCAATTTCATCAGCCAGGAGTAAAGACAGAAGCTTTCAATATATATGCTACAGGGCATATGCTGATCATGGGCTGGTGTCAAGAAAGAACATACCCTCCTTGTACACTATTATACAATTACAGGTAAATATATTATGGGGATTTATATCTTCATTTGAAGCATCTGGTATAAATCAACATTGCAGGCAGGATACAAGATTAGAAGGGTCATTGGGTCTTTCCTGATACAGCAAATAATTTGCTCTGTATCAAGCAAAGCATTTTTTTTCCTTCCCTAATTCCAGTAACTCCATTCAACAGCTTCAATTTCCCTTGAATTGCTTTCTTGCAGCCTCCTCAGTGTGTCAATCACAAAGCAGAAGCTAATAATCCGAAAAGTCTTTTCCACTTCCCCAAACATCTACTAGATAGGATTCAGGCACAGAGATTAAAAAGCTAAACTCAGCAACTTGTTCTGACTCTACCCACTGCATTCCAGTCACCAAGGGGGTAATTTTTTTGCTTCAAATATAAAAAAACATTCATAATGGAGTTTATTTAGACCTTCTTGCTTTAAGTAAGCAAGTTTTTAATCTATCACATACATTCCTGTAATGTAGGTTTGAAGTTAATGGGTTGTAAAGTGGGTAATAATTTTCTAACTGACCTCTTCAATCAGATTAGATCATATTATTGACCATGCTGTTTGTTTTATAACCACAATCATATTGTGGAAGAAGATCTCTTGCAAGTAGCACATTTGTAAGTGCCCATTAAGGCAAAGGATGACAGGTCTGCATGTTTGGCACTTTTTAAATATTTCTTTTTACCTTGCTGGCAGTATTCCCATCAGGATCCTAAAGCTATCCATTTGTATGTTTCTGAGTTCCTGCCTGGGGTTTTTGCTTTGTTTTGAAAGATGCTATAAAAGAGACAAAATAAAAATATATGTAAACACTGTAAGTTTTAGAAAAGAACACCCAAATCCACCAGCCATTCCTCCATTTTTTACACCCAAATCCACCAGCCATCCCTTCATTTTTTTGAATGGTGAACATTCCTTCTTAAGAGTAAACTCTGCAAGTTTTTTCAGAGTGACCCAATAGGAATTTTTCAAACATTTTTTAAGAAAATTACCATTATTGAGCTCTTTTCAACACCCACTTATGCATTCAAGAGCTGCGTTTATCAGGGGTTTTTGAGCTCCTTATCCCTCCTAAACAGGAATGATAGCTCATGGTCAGGCACTGGACTGGTCCTGAGACTGACACAGTAATTCCTCAAGCCTTCAGGGCCGATGTCAGCCCAAGAATGTTTCAAACTAAGTTTCTCAGACAATGGTTTTACTTTCTTTTATCACAGTTCCATGTGCCTTCTGAGAGACTACTGCAACTTACTGTGATAATGCGTAAGCAGACAAAGTCTGAGTAAAAATACAAATCTGAAAAAGAGCAGTGGAGAAAAGCAAGCAAACAAAACACATTAGAGCTGCCTTTGCTGCTAGAGGAAACAGAGCATTAATTTTTTTTGTCATCCAGCCCTGCAGTGTGGCTTTGGCAAAAACATTTTTCTCCTAATGTGCCAATTTTTCCTCTTAAAAATTAAGATAATGTTTTCTCTCATTACCCTCACTTGTTAATTTGTTCATCCAGTTTTAAGGTTTTCCAAGGCAAAATTTTTATTCATGTGCTATTAAACATAATAGGATCCCCAATATTAATGTTAGATATTAAAAATCTTCCCATAAATATTTCAGTTTCATGATATGAGGATTCCAAGTAAAACAGCTGAAGTATTTATGACAGGCAAGCATGGGAAAAAAAATCCTGTCTTCCATTTTCATTTTATTGCACTTGACTGAGTCTCCAAATTGTGTTTCAGAGTTGCAATTGAAATGATAAGCACAGAAAAGTAAAGGCAAATGCCAGAAGGAACACGAATGGTGTCAGCTACACATTATTCTTTTCTAATTGTTATTTCTAGTAGTGAACTAAGCTGTTTTCCTCCAGTTCAATGAATATAAATATCCAGATATTCTCTCCCTCCTTAGAATTGAGAGGTTTTCAATATAGGTTTGCTATGGAACAGCACTGATGCTGAGTTGTTAGCTTTTTATTACAAATGTTTTCCCTCCATATGATATAGGTTTCTCCTAGTGCAGTTGAAGTAACTTCTCCAAAATTGCCAACACAAAACGATATTCTAACTGTTGTTAAATATGCTGCTAAATCCCTACTGAACTTAAATGCAGAGTAATTTGAGTAATCTTTGACCCTGCAGTAACTTGTTCATTATGCTAAATTCTTGTGCAACTAAATTACTCAATATAATATAGGGCCAGGATTAGGATTTGTGGAAAGTATTTCTTCACTATGTAGACAGAGATTATTTAGTCCTTAGTCAGGAAAACATCAATTAAGTGTTAAACTGAAGAACTGGAATTCAGCCCAATTGCTCATTGTTGTTGGTTTGTTTAAATTACACTGCAACAGAGTTTTTAGGAAATGCAAACACGGCACAAAATCCAGACAGAAGTAAGCTATAAAAATGTGAATTTCTGACCCATCACAGCAGACATTGCTGAGTAAGCTATCAGTCACGTCCATAGAATCATGGAATTATTTAGGCAGGAAAAGAGCCTTTTTGCTACAATGAGGGTATTGAAATACTGGTAGAGGCCTCATCCTTGGAAGCATTCTAAGACAGGTTGGATAGGACACTGGGCAATCTGATCTAGTTGGAGATGTCCCTGCTTACTGTAGGAGGGTTGGGCAAACTATTCTATGAACATTGAGTCCAAGCACAAACCTAACACTGCAAAGTCCAAAGCTAAACCATATCCCTAAGCAACGTGTCTACACATCTTTTCAATTTCTCCAGGGATGGTGACTCAACCACTTTCCCTGGAGAGCCTGTTCCAATGTTTGACAAACCTTTTGGTGAAGAATTTATGACTACTAGGTAATTTAAACCTCCTGTGGAGCAATTTGGGACCACTTGCTCTAGTAAGTGCTATCACTTACTCCCTAGAAGGAGAGACAGACACAGTTGCCATCAGCAAACTTTCGAGGAGCAGTACCTTGCACTGTGCTGCACTCAAGTGACCCTTTGCTCTAGGGTGACAAAACTGTGGTGGTTTAGATGGGACCTTTTGTGGGGTACCCAGAGTTCACATAACAATTCATCTCCATTCCCTGATTTCTTACATACTCCTCAGGTATTAGCTTAATGCTAGATTAAAAGAAACCAAGCCCAAAGAACGCTATTTTTTCCCCACCAAAACTTGCTTAAGTTCTCCTTGAGAGAACCTCATGCCCACTCAGTGCTAGACTACAGAGGGCTAAAAAATTACTGATGTCTGTACTGCAGAGCTGCTTTTAAAAGGCTCTACAGCTCAGTTAAAACAAAGCACAATGCTATATTAACTATGAATGTAGGAAACAGGAAGAAACTTCCACTTGAATTTAACATATGATGGGAAGATAAAGGAACGTAACTCTCTACACTCAACTATCACACCAATGCTGAAACCTTCCTGTGTTACATTCTGTAAAGCTGCTTCAATTTGTTCAGACAGAAGAGATATTTCTGTCAGAAGATATTTGACTTCTTGAAGAAATTGCTTAAACTAACTTTTGATTTGATTTTTTCACTTAAAAAAGGGAGACACATGTTAAAACTTTATTTTCAAAACTACTAATTGAAAAAACTTTGTTAAACACTCGGATTCTCTGTCTTTTCCTTTTTTCCCTTGCCTTTAAAAGCAGTAGAGTTGTGTGACCATTACAGCCTCTTTCCTCTCCCTCTTTTCTAAAATCTTCTAATGAAAGAATAGGCAGATCAGATATTTTCAAAACTTACAAAGTAGCCAAGAGTGTTCCCTTTTACTAGTCAAAATCCACTTGTGAAAGTAGCAGGATTAACCTACATATGTATGTGGTTTTCCAAGATTAAAATATATATGTAATTACACTGTATATTATTAAGATGGTGGTTTATAATCAGAATAAATTGATTTGTGAGTCTGAAGTACAAGAAGCAATTATTGTACTTGGCATCTGACTTAGTCATTTAACTGACAGCTCTATACCAGGAAACACAGTTATATGTTGCTGAGACTTCTGGTGATGGTAACTTGATCTTAAAAGCCTCTCTTTAGCTCTCACATGTCAATACACTCTTTTGAAAAGATCAGCAAAACTGGGTGGTTACAAGCCTTGCTCAAACATAAAGACAGTTTTCATAGACAACACACCAAGACTATAAAAGTAAAGAATGAACTCCAGCTAAATAAAGTAATGGTCCTCCAGTGGAAAGACAAAACACAATTAGAATTCACATACTTATTTCAAGATCAATATTCTTCTACTGATTTGCTGAGGAGGCTTTTATGAAATTTAAGCATAGTTCACTTTTAAATACTCTTACCACCAATGGGTATGGGAGACTGTATTAATTCCTTTCCTTTTATAAATCAATAATTAGATTGCCAATTTGCTTAAAGTGCTTTGGAAAAAAAGGAAGGAATATGGAAGCTATATTTTACCATTCTACATCACATGTTGAAAGGCTCAGTAACTCATACTATCACCCTTAATGAATATTATGACACTCAGAAACAACACAGAGTGGAATCAAAACCAAGTATGGAACTTTTTCTACACAAGTTTCAATAAATACCTAAATAAATAAATCAATGTTCACCACGACAGAGAGCATGCAGACACAAACACAATTCTTGAGCTAAGTCCATTTTCCCAGTGTAATTTGTGCACTGTAAGGGTGGGGATGCAAGCCTAGAGACTGAAGCAAAAAGATAATCAGAATCTTTTGAAGAGGACAGCTGCTTGAGTTTTGAAATGATCCCAGCACAATTTTCATTAGCTAGAGGTAAGGAAAGAACCAAGAGAGGAGAAAAGAAATTACCCAGCCACCACAGAGATTAAAAATTACGTTTGTACATGAAATTACTCAGTAATCCTGCCCTATTCACCAGGCAGAACTCCAAAACGAGAGATGCTACAGGATCAGCAGGAGGGAACTTCCTTACAGAGAAGGGTTGTGCCTTGGAGAAGGAGCGGTGTGTGCTTGTGGGTGAAAAACCAGGACGGACTCAGGCTCATAAGAGTAGAAGCAAGTTGTGTAGAGAAGATTAAAATCCTCCAGAAGCCTTGGAGGAGTCCTGTAGAATATTTGCTACAATTAAGCTTCCTGGAGCAGGCTGACTCCTTTGGAAACCCTAAAGAAAATTAGATCGTTTGCCTTACAACTATCCTTAAAGACAAAAAAATTAAGAATCATCACATCACTTTACTTTTGATACATTGTGATATTTTCATAGCAGCTTATTTTGTAAATTAGCTTAAGAAAAACTTTATTCTCACTCCTTTGCTGCAACATTAACATTATAAACAAAAACTGGGCAGATAATTTGTTGCTTTTAATGCCATTATTAAGAGGATTCAGCCCCAGGTGGGTGCAATGGTTGAACTCCACTACTGCTCCCAATTATGATAATCCAGCAAAGGGAAAAGGTCCAGTGCTGCTGACAGGAAGGGCTGTGGCTTCCCCTCCACAAGGAAGTCTTTCTAGGAAGGTTTGCCCTAATATTGATGGCCGGCCTGGTCCTTCCCTTCTCACGTTTCCTCTAGGTTACAACGATATCTTTTCAAGCTTTAATCAACAGCATTGCTTCTTCCTGAGTAAGGCGAATTGCTATTTTCTTTAAATAATGTGTAGTTTGGGGTTTTAAGTAATTTTTCTTTCCTAGCTGGTATTCAATGTCCCCGCGTCTCTTTATTTGCATATGCTGCACGCTCAGCCTTTGACTGTGAAATCGGAGTTTCTGATTTCGCAATCGAGGCTCTCTTGTGCGCCTGCTCCTGCGTCTTCTGCGCCGCCCTGCGTCTCTCGGGTCTCTCCAGTTGCGCCGCCGCTGCCTCACGCAGTCCTCCCGATCTCCACCGGACCCCGGTCACGCCGCCGCTTTGTCCCTCGTTCCCGCGCCGTTCCGCCGTCTCTCCGCCCGGCCGTGTCCGCCGGGCCCTCGCGGCCGCTCCGCCACACCGTGCGCTGAGCAGCGCCACGCGGCTCCTCCTGCCATCGCAGCCGTGCTGCCGCCGCCATGTGCCACGCGGTTANGGTAATTAGCTGGGGGGGGAAACCTCAGAAACTTATTCATAACAACTAGCAAAACTTACTTACCATCTTCCTTCTTAAGAAGGTGTATTCAAAACTTGGCTTGATGACAACATTCATTCTGACTTACTCAAAATAGACAAATCCTTACTTTTTAAAGTAAACCAAGAAAGGACCATTCCTTTGACCTTGGAGAAGGTCCTGAGCATTTAAAAAAGCTGTTTCCCTGATTTTCCATTCTTCCCAAGGTGTGTGGCTTTGTCTTCAGAATATACAGGATACTGAATAAGATGGACTTTTGTGTATGATATACTCATGGAATAAGGCTGAAAATAAAAATATCATATTTTATACAAGAAAAAACCCAACAACAGCCCTCAAAGGAACACTGCAAGTTAGTGTTTTCTCTCAGAACTAAGGCTGCCAACTGATAAAAAAAGTTCTAAAATAAGAATATTCCCTTAACAAATAGAGTGAAGATGAATACTGAAGTTTTTCTGCAGATTACAAATTTTGCACTCATTCATTCTGAAAAAGAACACTGGAATGATAAAGGAGTCATAAGTTGAAGGATGACAGGAGGAAAGCTGAAAAAACCTGTATTTGGTTAATAGGTACATCATCAACACATACAGTATCTGAATTCTATGTTAACTAATACATAGTTAATATAACAAATAACAGTGCATTAATAATAATTAAACACAATAATAGCAGAAGTTAATGTCTAGACAGGTCAAGTCAATTATATTTTTCATCCTTTCATTAGTGATCCAAAAAAATTAATTATAATTCAATGTAAGCTTTACACTCAGTGTGCCTGGTAGGTCCCTATACAATCTACTGCATCCCATGTGGGGAAACATCAATTTCTTCTGAAACATCCTGGCATAGCAGACGCTCTCCTGAGGCAAGAGCCTGTTGTCATATGTCAGTGGGCCTCATTCAATTGGTAAAACTCTGAATTGGCTCAAAGAAGCACAAGTCAATCATAGATGGCCAGGGAAATGTCTTTTATGATATACCACCGTTTGCTCTAGCTTCTTTCCTCCACTATTCCCAAATAAGTTTTAAATGTTAAGAAAATGTTATTACTTTGCTTCAGCTTGTGCTCATGGAGATTTAGGTTTCTAGGAGGGTATAAGTGACCCCAAACTGCCTTAATTGTTGGGCTGCAGCAAAGCCTGATACTGGAGCATCTCTAGCATTACACAAGAATATATGAATGATAGATCCTGGGCTCTGGATCCCTACAGCTTCCTTGCATTCTGCCAGCAGTGTGTCAAACCTTTGCTGCCAGAGAGCAGCAGAAACAAAAACCCAGTTAGTAATAAGCAGCATTCTGAAAGGAGAGATAACAATAATCAGGGAAATTGATAATTTTGCAGGTTTTGTTCAGGAAGAAGGCACCATCCACTGTTAAGTTTTAATCTGCTTTAGAGAAAAAATTATATTGCTTTTGGCATCAGATAAATACAAAAGGGAGACTGAGGAGATTAATTAATCTTAGTTTACTGAGTGCCCTTCACTATTATTGTTGTTGAAAAAATGCACTTAGGCAGCTAATAAGGAAAGTATTTTAACTCTAATGGACATAAACATTGTATTAGGTTTTGGCATTAGAAAGTGGAAACAGAGTTGTCTTAAGGCTGGCTGACATATTAAATATTATCTTCTTTTCTTCCACGTTAGAAAAGTTAATTGAACAACAAAAGACATCAATATACCAGTGAAGTTCTCCTCAAGTATTAGCAACTTTCCCTGGTGACCTGACAATACTGAATAGGTGAACAGCTGCTCAGGAGTGCAACCATTATGAATTCTATTCCATTTAATAGCAGATGCAGGAAATGGAAGGTTATATTACAGATCAATACACAGGCTAAGGGAACCTGACAACCTTTGGTTAGAATTAGAGGAACAAATGGCATTAATTAATTCACAGAGTTATTGAAAAAAAATACTATTTTTCTGTAACTGAGAAAGAAATGCTCTGCTGTGAAATATAATATTGATTAATGTGAAAAGCAGCCTCAGTTATAAGTATCCTGCCACCACAGAACTTGCAAATTCTATTTAGTTTCCCACTTAAAAAAATCTTAACTATTTTTTTTGATCATCAAATATTTAGCTGACAGGATAGTACCTATCTGTACTGAATATACTTTTCAGTTTAATAATAATGACACTATAATGACACTTAATTTTAAAAACTATATTTCATAGATGATTGTTGTATATTTATAACCCCCAAACTCTGAAACTCTGATCTTGAATATCAACAGCATGTGAGGAACTACAGCTACAAACTCCATGTATAATTGGAGGGTTTTTAAACTTACCGCATAAGAAGAATTGCCTACCAGGACTGTGACATGCTAAAATAGGTTAGTCGGTATCATATCTTAAGATACAGAAACATAAGACTTGCACTTTCTTAGCTAGTAAAGTCCATTTCTCAGACTTTTGCTTTTAACCAGGAAAACCCCAGAATAAAAAGCTCAATAAACCATGAAACGTTTGGTATTTATAAACTACAACTTGTTCCTACATGGTTCTCTGCAAGCTTTGAATTAGGGTAATAAATAAATGATGTATATGCCAGTTTCAGTTACTAATTTTTTCAAATCTTTCTTCCCCCTGAAATACACATAATACAGTGCATTGTAGCATTCTGCTGAACAGTCTGACATGATACTGACACCCATAACTCGTTTGTTGTAACTCATTTGTGCTCAGAGAGACCCCAGAGCAATGCAATATGTGTAAAATCTTCAGGGCCATGCCCCTGCCATTAAAATTAAAAGTCATCTATTTTGACTATTACTGAAGAGTAAATTTTAAAACTATGGATAGTATGAATGTGATGATATATAAGCTACTCAAATATTGTTTCATTGTTAGGAGAAAAAACAGTTGTGGAGAAAGACAGGTCTAAGCTGCAGTGCTTTTTGTGGGAATTAATAAACACAAGTTTGCATATTCGAAGTCTGATGTGTTTCTTGTGCAAAGGTAGATTAAGCCTTGCAGGAAAGAAGATTGGAAAGAAGTCTCTCTTCCTTTTGTTTGGGCTGCTGAGGCACACAGAGTTGGCCTTAAACAAATTGTTCTAGGAAATACTACTTCCTTCTCCTCAAGACTTTCTGTCTATTTCTCCCTTACAAAGGAAAAAATGTAGTACTGGCAGTATATTCAATAGCACTAAATAAACTTTCGAGTTAGAGCTTCCAGAGGTCTCCAAATTGTTCCGATCACCACTGTTCCACAACACCTTCAGACAGGAAACTCAGCTTCTTGCTTCTGGAAAATCACGAAGTCAAACCATGCTATAGTACCTTACACACCAATGAAGGGGATTTTTCTAAATGCAGAGTTCTACACAAAGGGGAAAAAGTACCACACCGATAGTTTAATCCACTCTTTTACCAAGCGATGAAAAGACAACTGTGGGAGAACCAAAGCCACCAAATACTAATATTCTGCTTTGTTTTGCCAGAATACATATGTTGCAGAGCCACTGTTCATAAAGTGCACAGTGCAGAAAACTTTATCAGGAATAGATGCCAACATTTTCTTTAACTCAACATAGTTTAACAGGAAATGAGAAGGTTTCTGCAGGCCCAACTGTACTATACTTATACAGACTTTCACCTAACTGGTTTTTAGGCACTATCAGACCCAGATGTACTATTTAAAATGTAGTAGTAAGGTATGTAATTGCAACTCAATGCCCTTGACACCTGAATGAATTTTGTATCAGACATTTTCATTGCGTGCAGTTTCAGAGTGATCTTCACACACTGAATAGGACTGCTCACCAATGGCTATCACAACCTGGTTTGGAAGTAATGAGAATTATATTTCTAACTGTTCAAAACTGATATGTTTCAGATCTATTGCTATTATTTCACTATAAGTGGTAAATAACATTCATTGTAACAATAAGGGTATCTAAGCATACAATTCCATTTCAATAGGTATGTTGCAATTTTCAATAACTGAAGATAAAACCTTACTTTTAGTACAGAGCTGATGCAGTTTTGATTTCAACTGAAATTGTACTTGAAGTTCTACTAGCTGCACTCTAATTTTTTGCACTTTTCTTTCCCTATTGTAATTTTTCACAGTTTTCTCCCTTTCAAAATCAACCTGTGATCTTGAATGAACAAATGATATATATACACACACAGTGTTTCTTTTTCAAAACCCTTTAACATTTTCATTTAGAAGCCCATTTGCCTGTTCTGTCTCAGATTGTCCTTCTCTATCTAATTCACAAGGGACATGTTACGTGCACGAGAAACATAAGAATAAATATTTGCACCAGTTGTTAACCTTATACCCTAATGTTTATGTATAGAAGTGTGATATTTTACATTGCAATTAGAAAGGTTTTTTTGAGTATTTGGGGACTTTTGCTAATGAAAGTCAATTTGAAAAGAAATAAGATATTTTACTTGCATAAAATTACAAATATCAGAGGAGGCTATCATCAGTAGAGAAGTGCATTACAAGTGCACATTGTGAATTAGAGACATATAGAGCAGATGGTATGTACTTCCCCAGGGAGGCAAAACAGTAGAGAGCAGCACATGCAGGAGAAGGGGCTGAGCACCCCAGCCAGTGCCAGGAGCCCGCTTACACTGGCAGGGCAGCCAGCCTTAGCCGTCCTTCTTCAGAGGTTTCTGACAAGTCTGGGCTACAGGTCTGGAGAACCCAGGACAAGGAGCTTCTCCTACACCTCAGTTATGTCAGCACAGCTTCCTGTAGGGCCATGCTCTGAGCTCACCATGAACAATTGCAGCTGAGAGCAAGCAAGGCCAGAGACACCTCACACCACCATCCATTGTTCAGCTGCAGGGCAGCTTCCCTGGGCTCTGTGGAGGAGCAAACATACCTGCCCCGGTCTTGGTGCTTTCATAACCTCTGCTGACCAGCACAGCTCTCTGCCCAACCAGTTTACAGCAAAAGCATATGACAAGTAAGAGTAAGTTCAGCCTTTATTCCTCCCACATTTTACCCATACATGGCTTTGTTTCCCAAGCAGTAAAACCCCTTGTCAATAACTTCATATGCAGCTTGTCAATACTTAAGGAATTAGTGGTCTTACAGCACTAGAAATCTTTCAGTAAAACTACTGAATTAATACAGTTTTTTGCAAAGTCTAATACTGTCTCATAGAAAATGGAAGCACAGGTTAAGATAGGAAAACAATTTAATTTTTAACAGCTCAGGCTCTAAATTTTCAAGATATATTTGGTTGAAGAAATTGGTAATTCTGGAATAAAATTTCTTTCCAGCACTGATTTTAAAAACAAACAAAACCAATAAACATTTGTCCTTTATTTCATTCTGTGTGATGCTATAAAATCATAAATTGCTTAAATTTTCAATTTAATTCACCCAATTATATGTACTAATAAAGGACTGAAGAAAAAGCAAACAAGCTATGCAATTAATTAATATCTGTGATATTTCAGGCACCTCTCTTTTCCTGCACCTAAGTGTTGCTCATTCTGCCACTTCCCTGCTCTCCCAGTCTTGGCCTTCCGAGTACACTGCACACATATAGAAAAGACAGGAAAAGTAAACAAGATGCTGCAGGAGAAAGGCCTCCAGTAACTAAATCCTTTGTTCTGATCTGTGATTGCACAAGCTTAAATCTGTGCTTCTGAGGTGTGCATTTTGCACTGTCATGTTGTATGGTGACATTCTCTTTAATTTTATCTTTAAGAGCCTAAATATTAGACATGGATCAGGTCAGGAGGAAAGTACACAAAGTGCACCCTTTCTTTCTTCTCAGTAAAAATATTAATTTTCTTGAACTCTAGTTTTGCTTATTTTCCAATAGAGAAAAAATATATTACATGTTCTATTTTGGGTTTTTTTTTTTTTTGGCTGGGGGAAAACAGCGCAAATTAGAAAGTACAGAGTCTAAACATTATTTAAAAGACCCCATCAAACTCCACATGGTCAGCAGTGTTAAACATCAGGTCAAGGGCATCTATTAAGCTCTATTCAGAACTCCCATAGCAATTTCAGAAAAACTCACCCTTTTTACCATAGGGTCCAGGTTCATTAAGAACCTTAAGTTCCAGCAAGTGAAGGAGGAAACAAAGTGGGGTACTGTGGGTTTTTTCCAAAAATATAATTCAGGATTCTTTATAATGTATGATCTAATTCTTAACTCTTTAGTGATTCAATATAGATTGGTGATAAGATTCCATCAAACACATTATCCTAAATCCCAGTAGAATAGCCATTGCCATTTCCAGATTATATCACAAATTATTATACATACAGTGCTGCATTAATGAACCTAAGCATGACATCATGAGGTTTTAGAGCCCAAACTGGAAGGCTTAGAAGCATGAAACAGTACCAAAAAATGAAATGTGAAAATTAAAGCATGGAACAAACACTTTTGGATATATTTTACTAACATCACATTTTAATCTTTCAGCATCATGATACCCCAGCAATTTAAAAAAGCTTTAGACCCTCCACTTGCTGTCTATATGCACCCAGTTACAATTATGTCCATTAGTTGCCTTAGCAACAGAGGCAGAGGTTAAGTCATTTTCTAGAAGAGGCCCAGTGCAAATTATGGCATTATACCAACTTATTGCCAATCGTTTTAATTAAAACATTTCGCTTTCAACTCAGCTAACAGCAGAGATCAGTAAACAGGGCAGATCAAATTACTGATATTTAAACTCTCCTGCCTTTGGAAAGGCCCACTGCAGCTTAATTACTGTTGGGTAGGACTGATGGAGAGAGAGCAAAGAACCGAGATCATTCCAGAGAGGTTCAGCATATGAAAAACATAATATCATAATTCTAAACATGTGCAACATCAAATAAAACTGAGAATTTCTAGGCATTTACCCCTGTGCTGTGGACACATCTATGATACTGGCAACAAGAATACCTTTTTCCATAGCATGCCTCTGCCACTTTTCTGTTTCTTTTCATGAGGCAGTTGAAGAGGCAGAAGCTGCTTGCTCCATTTTGCCTTTTTGATGATGAAAATTAATTTTTCATTTCCACAAAATGTGCGGGAGCTCGGGAGAACCAGTATATCCAGGCTCATGCACCTGGGAACCAGGGGAATGCCTTGAAGACACAGAAGACAAGGAGGATCTTGCACACTAACAGATTTTAAAAGGAGCACAGGGCATGCAGTATAAGTCAAGAAACAGGCAAATGGGCCAGAAGACTGGGAGCAAGTGTCAGCACAGGTAGAAAGCAGAAAAGGAACAGTTCCAGCATGCAGTCACTACTGTGGGATAGCCAAAGTATCACAACACTTGGCAGTCAACACAGAAGGAATCACCACCCACTCCTTTCATTGCAGCCCAGAGAGTGCTCACGTTGAGTTTCTCATCCACCAACATCCCCCAAGTCCTTCTTCTCAGGGCTGCTCTTCATATTTTTGGTTTAACATGATGTGAAGGCAGTAATAGAAACAAAAATTTCTCTATCTTGAGTCAGTATCTTGGCTCTTATTACAGTATTACTTTTAAACAGTCATACTCTTGTTTTGTTGATATAAATTCTGTTGCAGTACTACACTAGATTCTGTCTGCTCCTTCTCCAATGGAAAGCTGGCCCAAACCTGTTTAAATACTGTTAAAATACAGAAAATAGCATTTTTCTTGTGTCAGCAAGTGAACTGCAAAAGAAATTATGCAGCCAATTCACCTTCTCCTAGCTTCTAAGTAGAGCAATCGTTATTTCCAAGCAAATCTTAGGGTTCTCTATTTTTACCATTAAAATACATTTATAAATTGTATTGCTAACTTATTGCGAACTGAAACAGGTTGATTTTTTTTTTTGCTTTCTGAGTGAATAAAATTCTGAATATATAATAATAATAATAACAACTCATTCATGTGCTGATAGATCTCAAAAATGCACTAGAATATACCTTAAGCTGGTCTTTTATTACATATCCCACTGTGATGAAGAAGTACATTCAAAAGAAGAGGGTTAAACTGAAGAAGAAAATATCCATTAAGAAAAAGCCATTATTCTTCAGCTAATTGCAGGAGCTAATCAGAATAATTAACCTAAGAGGAATCATAAAAAGATACCTACTCTCTAAAACATATAAATGTATGTAAAAAATACAGAGCTCTTTCTACAGATGACCCTCTAAATTACTAAGACTACTGTAGCACCTTCCTGCAAACAGAATACTTGTAATTTGTAAGGAGAAAATAGGCAGAAAGAACATGAAAGCTTCATAAAAGCAAAGTTTTCAAGGTGTAGCAAGCCATGAAACATTTTAATACTTTCTTTGCTCTTCCTCTGCTAATCACCTATTTAGCTCAATACACAGCAAGATCAGTTTGTATGATTATTTTGAAACCCTGAGAAGTTTGCCACACATTTTTGAGAAACAGAAATAGATGGTACATATGTAGAGTTTTCTCACTGATTTCACAAACTGTGACCTGAGCAGAACCCAATGATGACAACATAAAAAACAAGGCTTGATCTTTAAAGAATATAGCATTTGATATGATAAATCAGAAATTTTTTTCCTACCCTATAAAAAAATTTATAATACAAGTCCCTTGCAAACTTCCACTTAGCACTGCAAGCACTTTAAAGTCTTAGGTTCTGAAGTAATGTTAAAAGAACTCTTGTAAGAATAGGATGTTTTTCTCAAGAATGCTATTTTTAATCTTTTCCGTCCAGAAAACTGTAAATGTAACTCTAATCCTTTAGCTCAAAAGCCTAATGTAAAACGAACACCTCTATTTTGGGTTTTATTTTTATTCTTACTATTTCCAGATTGATAAATTGATATTAGAATTTGGGAAGGCTGATCTAACACCACCACAGGACTGTCACATACCTTTATATGCTAAATTCATTAGTAATACTTAGTTTAAGCAGAAATTTTGATTTGCACCAAATATTGATATGATGAAACTGTTTGTCACTTGCTCATGATACTAACAAATATAACAGTACAAGATTGGGGTGAGTGCTTTATAATGATTTTTGGGTTTTTTTTGGGGGGTGGGGGTGTTGATGTTTCATCATTCCCTTTTAATGAAGAAACTTTTTCCTAAAGTATTAACTTTTCCCCAGCTCTGCAACAGTCAGCAAATCAAACTTTCCTGATACCACACCCACTTGAATTCAAGGTAAGTTTTTAATTAGTTTGCTAATTCAGGGCCTTACATACAATATAAATTTTTGCAACCAATGAATACTTCATAAAAAGTTGATTTCATGCACATCCAGTCCAAAGTTTCTGAATGGTTCCTCTTCTGTTCCAAATATGTGATAATGTTTTGATGAGTCAAATACTACTTTGTTGAGTCTTGTAAGCCACTGATTTGATTGATTGCAAGGTTTGAAGAGATTACAGGAAAACTATTATGTGTAAAGCCTGATAAGGAAGAGTTCAAATTCAATTTCATCACAACAAAGATGCTCTTAAGCCTACTGCATGCTGTTCCAAACTCCATTTTATATTTGACCTCACTCAGAACAAATATGTATTACCAAAGAATTCTAGTTTTAACTGAGTCATAATTAAAGCTTAGCTTCTTTTTAGAAAGAAATGGAAATATTTGTGAGTTCTGTCACATTAGGCACTCAGAAAAATACACAGGAATGAAAAAAAAAACAAAAAAAACAATTGATCAAGTTTATATTCTTTCAAACCAACAGTTCCTTGGGAAAGCTTCTTTTACTAATGATTTAAATTATTTTCCAAAATCAAATGGATTGATGCTTAATCTCTTGAAACAAGGTTAAGCCTTTAATGGAAAAAAAAAAAAACAATCCAAATCAACCTCCACCCACACTACCACCTCTAGTACCTTTTAGGGCAACAAGAGGCATCCCGCAAATTCATCTGATCCCAGCTTCCCCACCACTAGTCATTTTGACTTAGACAGGGACTTTTTTACACTGGTAACGTATGCACCCATAAACATACCCACACTCTAGTACTGCTTCTTTACATCAAGAATTTTACATCAAGAAACCTTGTCTTTGGGCCAGATTCCATTGGAGGAGGAGCAGGCAGAATCTAGTGTAGTACTGCAACAAAAATGTGTATCAACAAAATAAGAGTACATATGTTTAAAAGTAATAGTGTAATAAGCACCAAGATGCTGACTCAAGATACAGATTTTTTTCTATATTTCCATTACTGCCTTCATATTATTTTAAACCAAAAACATGAAGAGCAGCCCTGAGGAGAAGGACTTGGGGTATTGGTGGATGAAAAACTCGACATGAACACTTCCAATGAGCACTTGGCTCCTGGGCTGCATCCAAAGCAGCGTGGCCCACAGGGCCAGGGAGGAGATTCTGCCTCTCTGCTCTGCCCTGGTGAGACAGACTCAACACATTTAAAAGAACTAAACTTTCCATGGGCAGCATCACACAGCCTTCTGATTCCTTCTCTCTTCTTTCTGCCTCCTTCCTCCTTCTGTATGACTGTGCTGGTTTGAGATTGATTGACATTTTGTTGGGCAGGAAATAGCCACCCCTGGATGTGAGGTTTGCCTGTGAATTCGCCATGAGCCCAGTGCAACACCAGTTGTGGGCCAGTTGTAAAGACAGACAGGGAAATGAGCCAATCAAAAGTGAAATGCATCCCAGTAGGATATACATTTGCACAGGACTGCCCGGGAATCGCTCTCTTTTCCTTCCAGCCTTAAACAGTCACAGATGGGCTGTGCCCTCGGCCTGGCTTCCCCCCCATGACCTCAGAGGCCTACAGGAGGGGGAGGCTGGGCCGGGCTGTGCTGGGAGCCACTCCTGAGGGAGCTGTCCCGGCAGGGAGTGGGGAGGATGGAAAGGAAGAGCTTGCCCTGGCCCAGTTCCCCCNAGCCATAGAGAATGGACTGGATGCTTTTATAACATGTACCATGCATTTCAGGGGGATGTCCTAGTCCTTTGGGGAGTCCTGATGAAGCACTGAATTTTGACGTCCCCGGCCCCAGGGACAACCAGAGATGGGGAGTGCTGGAGCACTGATTTAATGATATCCCCGGCCCCAGGGATGAAAGATAACTGTTCCTTGGGGTGAAGATGGAGCCGATGAGGTAAATTTTTGTTTGGGACTAGGAAAAAGACATTCTTAAACTGTACCCTAAGAGCTGATACAGCCCATGGGCACTTGTGAGAGGACCGTCCCATGGGGGTGCGGTGCTTCACAACGGCAAATCTTCAGGCGAGTCATTTGTGAAGTGTGTGGCCACAAGAGGACCGGTATTCTTGTGGAGGCTCTATGGCAAGGCAGGAGAGATGCTGCTGTTCCTGATGGATTGTAGAAATGATTGTTCAAGGGGTGGATTGACTGAAAATCCTAGGTTTTGTCTTTTCATGTTGTCAGTGTGAGAGCGAACAGTCAGTGGGGGGAGGATGGATGTTTTGAAAGTTTCATTCTGGTTTCTGTTTCTTCTTCCTTTTTATTGTTGGTTAATAAAGTTTCTTTTCAATACTTTAAGTTTGGGTGGTTGTGCTCCTTTTTGGGTCCTATCTCACAGCAGAAGTTGAGAAAAATATATTTTCCTGGGTGCACTGGCCCTTGGCTGGTGTCAAACCATGACATTCTTGGTTCCCTGACCGGGAATCAAAATTTAGTAAATAAACCCATGACAATGACCATCTAACTCTGTCTGTGCCTCACATGGCATCTTACCTTTTCTGTCCCCTTTGCCAGCCACCTGATCCTTCCTCCTCACAGCTCAGCCAGCAGACCCTGACTAACTCTGGTCCAGCCAAGCCCCTCTTTTGTAGCACTCATCCTTATTGGACACAGCTGTGACCCATTAAGGGTAAGACTGCCTCTACTCTTTTGTAATCAGTGCAGCTGCCCACAGAGACCCACCTAGAGCACTGCATCCAGCTCTGGGATTCCCGACATTAGGATGTGGACCTGTTGGACGGAGCCACTAAGATGAGGAGGAGGCCACTAAGGTGATCAGAGGACCTGTCCTATGAAGACTGGGAGAGGTGATCCAGCCTAAGGATGAGAAGGCTCTGGAAGACCTCAGAGAACCTTTCAGTACCTAATGGGGTTACAAGGAAGGTGAAGAGGGAGTTTTACAAAGGCATGTAGTGACAGGACAAGAGGGAATGGATTCCAGCTGAAAGAGGGCAGATTTGGATTAGGTATTGGAAAGGAATTCTGTACTGTAGGTGTGGTAAGGTATTTGAACAGATTTCCCAGAGAAGCTGTGGATACTCCATCTTGGAAGTGTTTAAGGCCAGGCTGGATGGGATTTGGAGCAACCTGATCTAGTGGAAAGGCACATGGCAGAGGGATAGGAACTGGATGATCATAATGTCCCTTCCAACCCAGACTGTTCTAGATTCTATGATTTAGTGTCTTCACAGAAAACAGAAGCTTTGCAAACTGATTCTTGCAGATAGATTTTCTTCAGTTCTAAAACACTTAGTTCCTATAGATTATGCTGGATTTCCACTTCAGCCACCAAACCTTCTATCACCTCCCCTCTGAAATCTGTCATCTGTTCTCTGAAATGTGTTTAACATCACCTTTCTTTCAGCAGTGTGATGTGTTGAAAGGTTGGAAGTCTCCTTTTCATTGCAGCTATCTGTGTCTTGGTTAAAATACGTAACCTATAAGCAACTGCCTTGATGTAATGATTTTGGACTTTTATATGTTGATATTTTACAGTCTTGTTTTAGATTGGGAAATTAGTAAATTTAATTGCGTGTACTGGAATTATTTTGGTTTGCATTTGCTTATAGCTTTTCCTCATGTAAAGCCCCTAACCCAATGTAACACAGGCTGACAACACACACTGTATTTCATTCAAACAAAATATTTGGGGTATAATGTTTTATACAGACTAAGGACACCAAGCCACACAATACATTTCTCAGGGGCGGTGCACTTTCCAGACCAAGGGAGTTCTGAAAATCCTCAAGTCCTGAATCAACCTATTAGAGAAATCAAAACCAAACAACTAAACAAAAAGTACATTAAAATGCTCAAACACTAACTATTAAGGCAATTTAGGCTCCTAGGACATTATTATATGTGCATTAAAGAAAGGGCAAGAAAGAAACTCTGGTAGTGTAGACATATATGTTACTATGAGCAATCACATCTTTGAGGTAACAGTTTTTACACTGATACAATTTTTTTCAATTACACTGACAACAGGTACCTCATGCTGGCCTCAAAAAAAACAATAAGAATCTTTTCATTTATTTAGAAGACTGAAAAATAATCCATTAACACAAATTCCAGGTGGATTAAGAATTTTCTGGTGTTTTGGAACTTTTTTTAGTGGGATAGGGAAGAAATACAAAGCAAATGAGTTTCCTACTCTTGGAAAAGGCCTTACTAGAGAAGTACACTACTCTACCTCTCATTAACTCATTATGTCAATGTTGATGTAAATGAGAATAACCCCAAGCCTAAGATACGCAGCCTGCAACAGCTCCCAAACATTACATGGGCAAGCAACAGGAGATGTAAATTCACCTTCCTACCCTTAGAAAGTCAGAGAATGGATTTGAGCTCCTATTTCAGTAACTATGGATGAACCAAGATTGACTGGGCTTTACTGCATTTGATTTCTACTCACAAGAAAATAAAGGCATTTGCTGGACCACCTGCCATCAAGAAACCTTAGTGAATTATACAACAAACGATACAAGAAACCATCCTCAGATCCACTCAAACTCAAAGAGCAAGTCCTTTCACACCTCTATCAGATGCAAAAATTGCAAGAATGAGCCATTCTCTCATTTACAGTTTCTTCCCTGAATACCTGCACACTTCTGCTGCTTACTTCTCCTTACTGCCCCTTTGGGAGCAATGCCTGTTAATTGAAATCGCCCCCCTTTGTAGCAGTCAGCAGCGGGTTTGATTACTGTATTCCAATAAATAATATAGCTGTATTAATTCAGACAGAGCAATTAACACACAGGCCAGACATTTTTACTGTGGCACTTTTACTGTATACTACCAATTAGGTGTTTCTATCTGAAATACTATCCGCTCTTGAAAGCCAAATAAATTCAGCTGCAGATTGATGTTTCCAACAATTGTGTCCCCCATTAAGTAGCATCTGACAGCACCTTTCAAACCATATGCATTGATCCTCCCTGCCCTGAACTCGCATCTGGATTCACACTCAATCCTTCTCATCTGCCTTTTATTTTTAAGGAGCAAAATTGCTGATACTTTGAATGAGATATTTAAAAAATTACATTGGAAAATTAGATCCACATTCCACTTTCTGTTATTTAGAGCCACCATGAGTGTTACTCATATTGAAAGAAAATAAAATTTACTCTCAAGAAAAAATAATATTCTATCAAATCAATGCTAAAACTTTATCAGATTTGGAAGTGTAGGGGAGAAGAGGAGGTATTTTTAAAGCACCACAGTATTTGCATAAAACGTCTTTTCCATCAAGAATGTTTCATGACTTCTCAGAAATTTAGTTTTCAAGGAGCACAAAGAAAGCAATACTTTGATAAGTTGTATACACTAATAGTCAAAGGATCACAGGATAGGTTTTATTCACTGCAAGAGGTTTTCTGAATCAGAGCTAAGTTTAAAAATGCTGTATCATTCTTAAGGATAAATCACAGAAGTAATTACATTCTTTTTGTTCTTTTAATTGTTGTACATTATGTGGGCTTTATTATTACAGTATTTTTGTACGGTTTAAGACACTAAAACAGTTCTTTGTATAAAAAGGCTTTACAGCTCCTTTCTTGAACAATTTCTAGTGTTTTCAAAAAGCCAGTGCTATTAGCCTAGTTTAGACAGATATCAAGGTGTTATAAGAGCATATGGAGCACAGAAACTGAAGCCAAATTTGCATTTAAGAATATTTTGTGCTTACTAATCTTACATTCTCTCTGAGTTACAACTCTAAAACTGAAATAAGAGTTAACATTCTCTGTTTTGCCATGTCATCATTTTCATTTGAATTCTGGTCTAAATATATTCAGGAACAGTTATTTCTCTAACTGTTGATAACGAAAAGAAAAATCAACACCATTAGGAATATTCTGAGCGTAGCCTAAAGGGAACATGAATGCAATGTTTGGGAATGACTTCTTGATTGAGAGGAACATGTTACATATTTTCTTCCCTCTTAGTCTGGAGTAAACCTTTAAAGCACAATCTTTTGTTTTGGCTTATAAAATAAACACTGAAGTTTGTTATTAAAGCTATTAAATAGAACAAGAAAGAAATAATAGGGGTTAGAAACTTCAACAGATCATTATCTTCCCTCACTTGATTACATTACTATGAACATCTTTAAGCATTATGCAGTATAAAAGCAGTGCAGAAACCAGGCACCTTTCATTGTATGATTTCTCCAGAAATAGGTTTCCTAGCCTTCATTTGAATAAAATCCAATTTCCAAAAACAGTGGATGGAAAGCATGGATAGAAACACCAATCATGGTATAAGATATTTTATCCTGACTGCTCTCTATATGGTATGATTGTGCAATACAAACCCTCCTGTTGATACAAAACCACTGACTTCTTGTTCATGACGATTGTAGAGAGTGATAAACACTTAACAGAATAAAAAATACAACTGTGAAGATACTGGGTGCACTGCCTTTTCCCCTGAACTGCCCTAATTCCTTGAAGCTTTCTTCAACTCCTCACTGCATGGGCAGGTATCAGCTTTCTCCCCCCAGAGCCTCTGAGCTGCTCTCCTGCAGACACAGCTATGAAATCAGGCAGAGCCAGTAGCTCTGTTTCCTTAAGGAGCCCATAGGCACTAAGTGCCATAAGTAACATAGAAGGAATCACTTCAGCAGTGTAAAATCTGTTTCCTGGAAGCTTCGCAGCAGCCGGCAAAAGCAGTCATGAAGAAATATGTATAGACCCACTGCTGTCTTACATTTGGGATCCCCTCAATCAGGTTTAAGTTAATGTAGATGTACATTGCAATGCCTTGAGAAATGAGTGCAACCTGCTTGCAAGAGTCAGTTGGCCTTTATCATCTTCCTGTCACCTGATTTGTTAATTAGTTTAGATATAAACCCCCCATTGTTCATATGCAAAAACTTATTTAAGATATACGGAAATGTAGTAAGCTCGATGTTGTTTAAAACCAGGTGGAGCTGCTGACAAAGTTAATGTTGGCACCTCCAAGCGCAAAGCTCAGGAGCAGGAGTTCCTGAGCTGAAGCTGGCAGGAGCATATCACACTCCTACCATGCCAAAACAGCAAGCAACACAATTCATTAGGAGGTAAGCTACAGGGCAATTCTTAACTGAGTGCTTTAGGAAGCTTCTGGGGTTTTCAAAACCTGTCTCTGAACTACATAAAGCTACCTTCCCTTACAGCCTAGATACAAGGAAATCAGGGCGAAAGGGGAGGGATGCAAATCTCCAAAAACATTTTCTTCCCTTCAAGGAGTCCCCTGATAACAGTCTATCAGTGCTGCCCACTGTACAGTATAGCCAGCTTGGCATATGAAGAAATGGACATATGGTAGCTCTCCAACACTCACTCACATAAAATATAACTAGTCACAAAAACATGGATGATTGCAGACTTCAACAATACCAGAAGAATCTGATGAACAGCATGAAGCTTTATAGTAAGGTCTATTTCACATTGCATAAAGTCATAATTACCTTCAACTGCTCTGTAAAATAGAGAACAGGAATGGATAACTAAAGAACAAAGTGTTCTGGATAGAACTGCTGTAGCTAAAAGGTAAATGAATCCCAGTGAAAAAGCAGCAGCCACTACTACTGTTGAAGAAATGGTCTTCCGTCCACTTAAAGGTGACTCATAACTGCATGACTCAGTTCAATGAAGCACAAAACACAGGGAAGTCATCTCAAAGTTCTTGAGTTTACTCAGCAAATAATAAAAAGAATTATCAGTTACATTTGACAAATTAAACTTATATTCTGACTCAGCTGCACTTCTGTAGGCAATACCAGAGCTGGTCATTATTTGGAAAAGCTGTGAAGCTTCTCTTGTCATGCCGCTGTCACTCCTATTGTTTCTCTAATCCATAATGACAGAGCCTGTGCTCCATCCCCATAAGCTTTCCTTATTTTCTGTCTCCAAATACAGATTAAAAGGATTGGTTGTACCCTTTCTACACCTCTAAGGGTTGCTTGCGCTCATGTTTCTTTTTAGCATAAGGACTTCAAATTCCATCTTTCTCAATAGATTTCTTACAGCACTGCTCATCTCTGAATTTCCAATCAGGCCATCTTTCCATGAAACTGTGGGCCATATGAAGACAGATCCCTATTGATGCCTCACCAATGCCAAGCAGGGCAAGGCTATTTCATGTGTCATGAAGATTTCTACATCTGTTTATAAACCCTTGCTCAGTATTCACAACAGCATGAAATTGCTGACTCAAATTCAATTTCTAATCGACTAAAAGCCTAAATCCTTTTATGCGGCAACTTTTAGTTAGCCTGCTCACATCTGTTCTTTAAAAAGTATTCAACATGGCTGTTAGCAATTTTTTTTTGTCAGAGAAATTCTGACAAAGTAAATATGCCTACTGCAAGCATATTAACCAGAAGAATCTGAATTTCATAACTTACTTAGGCCATAACTTAATACAGAGGTACCATCAGCTCAGACTAGACCATAATATTGTATGACTTAACTCCTTTTTCATTTCCACAAACAGTGTCTCTGTTTCATAAAAAGTGGCACAACTAATACAGCCTTTTGTCATGTGGAAGATAAGCTTAAGGGACCTGTACAGTACCTTCTTAATATAATGGAGCCTTTAGGAGGAAAGATGCCAATCGAAGGCAGCAGAGCCCTATGTCTAGAACTGCTACAACTCGCCAAATGCATGTGGCTGGGTTTGTCTCTGTTGGCAGTGAGATTTTATTCACCTGCAGCTCAGCATTAAAACATCTTTCAAATCTGTGAAAGTTTTGCACCGTGGTGATAATTTCATAGGAGACCTCTAACACAGGATACTAAAAAAAAATTACTATAGCTGATTGATGCATTGACTCAAACTTTCAGGACCAAACTTTAATCTCTGCTAGTTTAGTTTTACTGCATTAGTTTATAATGTGTAACTTCATTCTGTTTATTAAGATTCAAACTTATTCAGAATATCAAAAGGAAAACCATTGAATTCCATTAAGTTGAACCTGGCAGCTCTACCCATTCCTGACTGAGTTAAGAATTTACAGAGTGAGACAGTACACAGCACAGAGAGGGGAAGATACCAGAACAAAAAAATGTGGACTCACAAGAAAACCCCAAAACCTAAAGTCCCAGTGACTACTTTTTTTTTTACTTAGTGCTGATGCAGAAAAAGGAACATTAAAACACATGAGATTTTAGCTGATGTTTCCTCCCATAAACAGTTGGCATCCTCAAACCAAAGCTTCTATTACACTGGTCAGTATAGCAATATCATGGAATAAAGCACTTCGCAATCAGCCTTGTTATTCTTTGCGTTATGAACACAAGAAACCCACGCCATAAAATACTGTTTAAAATATGCAATAAATTGCACCCAAGAGCTGTTTCTGATACATAATCTGTCTTGACAAGCTTTGGGCCGATTTTGCTGGCCTATTGACCCTGCTCATAGGCAAAGCATGTCTCTTTGCCACAGCTAATCTTTTCTGGACAGCCCTGCCACAGAGCAGCTCTATTTGGAACGGCTGAAAAGGTCAACGACTGTCTCTCCACTTCCAGACTGAATTCAAATCAATTCATATCTAAGCATCCAAAGTGCTGCAATTTGCTGCAGGATCTCTGCACATGCACTTTGTTCTTTTTGCCATTCCTTTCCCCCATGGCTCCATCCACCACTTTCTTAAAGCATCTTTGGCTTATTCATACAGTTACAAAATTTTTAATTAAAGACCTCATTCCTGCATTTTATAGAGCAGGATATGTCTTGCAGATAGCAACCAAGTACAAATTTAGAGATTAGGGTCTTTTTTGTTCATCTTTTACCCAAACACAAAATAGAGAACCGTCTACCATCTCTGGACTCCTATTTTCTCAGTCTGAACTGTTATGGCCATTGCAGTCACTGGAGTAATTCCCAGAGATTAGAGCAGAGCTTGGCACCTGCTGAATTATAAGTGAGAGAAGATCCACTGTTCAGAGAAACTCTCCTTCAAATAACTCTATTGACTGTCCCTCACCATTGAGAAAATGTCTCTCAGGTATTCTTGCTGGGTTCCTGGAAGCCAGAGCAGTCACCAGTTTTTTACTGTTGCTTCCAATTGCTTGCCAGTAAGAGGAGGAGAGCAAAACCAACCGCTGCTTAGACTACAAGAGCCATCCACTGGTACAGCACTCTCTATGTATTTGTAGTACATTGCCTACAGGAAAGAGCTAAAAGATAAAAAATGTCTTGAATGCTCAATTTAGAGCTAACTGGAGGAGCAAGATGAAGAGCAATGGAAATAGTGAAAACAGCATATATTTGCCAAGGTATCTAATAGACCATTTTAGTTAATCTTATTTCCATGTCAAGTCTTACAGGTTGGTGAGCTTCCAAATCAAATTGCCATTAAAGGACCTGTTTTGCCAGGGAAGCAGCAGCAAAATTACCTTTGGCTTAAAAGCAGGCATAAACCATTGAAGGATAAATGAACCTTTGATCAATACAATTGTATGGGAAAGAGGTGATCTTTTTTCTCTTCATGATCAATCATTGCTTTCTCTTTTATTTTTTTTCTCTTCTATGAAAATCATAGATTCCAAGATAAATCTTTTTCCAAAAACTGAGAAAAAATTTACTTTAGAGATCTTTAGTTGTACATATTGAATTTCCAAAAAAATAAAGAATTTTGAGGCAACCAGATGAAAAGAGGTGATAATCTCCAACTCCAATTTGACTCAAGTAGAACAAACGTTATTTTCTAGTGTGTAAGCCAGCAAAATACACTTTAACCTCCTAGTCTTTAAATGATAATAACGGTACTTCCAAAGTCACAAAGTGACTTAGACTGCTAAGTACTTTAATGGTCTGAGAGCCGTGACACGGACAGCAGGTGCTAGGACTAAAAAATAGGCCTCAGAAAAGTTAAAGTATATCTGACTTCTAATTCTGTTACTTTTCCTCCCAAGCCCAATCCCTAAAACTGAATCACCCTTTTCTGCTTAGCTTTGACCTAAACTCACATGTGTCAATGGAAAAGCCCTTGGCTTGTTCATTTCTCATAGATAATTTTATCTCTTTCATCTAAAGTCAGGTACAAACAGCAGTATCAACAGTGAAGTAACTTTCTGATGAACAATGTTCTCTTCCCCCAAATACACTGAAAAAAAAAACGCATTTGGGAAAAAAAATTATTCATTACCTGAGGTTATTATTCAGTCAGCAGAGTTCACACTGGAGAAGTCTCCAAGAAGATGGTTCCTGTTGCAGAGGAATTATAAGCTCACCATTTCCCAAGTATTTGACAATAAACTGATGAAGGAGAGCCACTCAACTGCCTGGTGTCATCTGAGGAAGCAGGGTGTAGTACACCTTGTTTGCAAGCAGTGATAGCAAAAGCAATCAATACTCTCCATGAACATAAACCATGCAAAGGTAAAACTCCCCTTTCAAATTTGTGAAGTAGATTTTATTCTAAAAAAAATATTACCTTGTCCCTGAAAAAACAAAGGAAGTTGAGGAATAAATATTCATCTAAGTATGAAGATCTTTTTTTTGTGCAGATTCTGTTTCTGAAATCTGAAAGGAAAAAAGAACATGGTCTCTTACACACACTTCACTTGTTTTCTCTATTTGTATTTCCTAAAAAGAATTTCTAAATAATTTCTGGATTTTCCTTCTCCAAAGTTCATGAAGGAACAATCAGATAAGTAGGATTTAACATGCATAGAATGGGCCTGGGCCCAGTGCTATTGCTGCACAGCAGAGAATGACACCCACGAATAAAAGTTACTGCTATCTTGCAATTTCCTGCTGTCACAAAATAATGAAGCTACTTTTAAAACGATGGTTCTGCTCTAGTGGATATATTCCCTTCTATCTGCAGCACACACAATGAATAATAAGGTATAATAATAGATGCACACACGACACTAAACCTTGGCCAACATGAAGAATTTGAACTGGCAACCTCCAGACTTACACATCTGTCCTGTTTCAGTCTGAGTTTAGAGCCAAGCAGCTGAAAGTTAGCGTATTCTCTGTAGATTTACACAAAGTAGACTTAGCAAACATTCACTGGGATCACACAAAAATTACCTTTTACTACCAAAAATGTGTTTATTTGATCTAGACCCTTGTTTCCTACCTGAAAATAAATTAAAACACAGATTTTTTTTTTTATCACAGATGTGACTGGCTTACAGTCAGGTCCAGGGCAGGTCCAAAGTCTAGGGAATAGGCTTACAATTAAATGGTTCTTTCAGATTCTTCTTATCTTCCAAAGATTTTACACTTCTGATGCGGCTTCTGGGATTTTTGGAAATCTAAAGTCCTGTGTTTGGCTAGGATACAGTTAATTTTCTTCCTAGTAGCTGGCTACAGTGCAGTGGTTAGTTTCACCTTTGAGAGCAGCGTTGATACCACACTCATGTTTGGCTGTTGCTGAGCAGTGCTGACCCTAAGTCAAGGACTTTGCAGTTTCCCATGCTCTGCCAGTGAGCAGGTGTACAACTGTTAAACTGCTCTTATCTCAATGCAGAAGTTTGCTCAGTTTTTTACCCTCCTGGTTCTCTCCCCACCCCACGAAGGGGGAGTGAATGAGCAGATGGATGGTGTTCATTTGCTGGCTGAGGTTAAAACACACCAGGAAGAAAAGACGACTTGGGTAACTATTTTGCTGTAAACTTATATTCTGTATTCTATAAGAAATTATATATATAACAAATATAATTGTGTATTATCAACACTAGGCACTACAGAGTTACTTTATATATCCTAATTAAACAAATAGAAAGAAAAACAACACCGAAAAAACAAAACAAACAAAAAATAAAACAAAAACCCCACCATACAACCACTTCCAAAACACACCAAAACCCTAAAACACCACCTAAGACCACGTTAATTATTTGGAGTTGTCTGTAATGGTGTAGGTGAGGTTCCAGACATGTGTTGGCTGACAATGGGTTTCCAAAGAGTTAACATATTGCAGCCAGAGCCCTCTCTGCCAGGGACTGCTTTTCTGTTTAGTTCTATAAATGAAATTTATTAAAACCATTACATGCACAGTGATGCCACAATATCCAGAGCAAAGTTACTAAATCTAAAAGAGCTTTTATTTAATCAGGAGATAGCTAACAGATGTAATGACTGGGGGATGAGGCAGAACCTGGTTTTACATTCAGACCCCGACAACATGGTTTTATCGCTTTCAATAATGTAGATTCCTTATTTCTCTAAAGCTCTTGCTTTAAATAAAACAGGATCATTTCTACAAATGTCCCATTTATTACACTCAAACCTTTCTGCTCAAGTATCCAAGTGGAACCAAATATTTTCTTGCCTTCCAAAAACCTACTCTGGTCATTTTTTTAAACAAGCAGCTCTATCTCCCCATCCATCTTGTCTGCACAAAGAAGGGATAACCTGCAGCTGAATTACAGAAAGCCTATTCTCCCAGTGGGATCTGAGATAAGATAGACTGCATTAACCCTAAGATTCATTTCCCAGCTAGGAATTCTCCCTAACTCTTTTAAGAAGATCACAGGAAACAGGCTGGATAATGGTATGAGGTCTATTGAGTGCACTTTCATCACCAGCTTTCATGAAGAGAGAAATGGTAATAAGGTCACAGAAACCTGAAATGCTGTGGGTGGCTGGAAGACATTTCTCTAAGTACACCAGCATTTCACTCTTGATACACCATGCAGTATAGGCCATGACTATCCAGACATCTGGGATGCTTTCTACACATAAGATGAGTTTCAGATGAAAATTCTAACAGATTCATCCAGTTTGCCAATCCTCCCCATACAGTCTGCTCCCTAAAAGGACTCATCAAAAAGTTATTACCTACATAACATCTTTTTTTAACTAATTGCCATTTTCAAGACAGTTATTTGAAAATTTTTCAACTTTTATACAAGCACCTTTTGTCTGGTCCAGAGCCATCCTCTAAGCTACAAAAACCAGCCAAATATTTTGCACCATACTGTCAGAGTCCAAAATTCATTCCTCACATTAAAAAAACCCCACACAAATCTTAACTTGGAACAAAGGAATTTCACAAATGACTTTACCTCCATAAATTCTACCTAAGTATAGAGAATGATCAGTACACAGCAGTTTAATGCAAAAAATCTACAGCCTAGAAAGTTGTCCTGCCCTCGCCTTTTGCTCCCTACGCCCATATACCCCACAGGAGAACACAAGCCAGAAACACTTATTCCACTACAGCCCCTAAGCCAAACATACCTGTATATTCAATTGACTGAATCAATCCAGGACAATACACTCTCTCCATATTTCACATTGCAATGAGAACATCAAGCTGCAAAGCCATCATACTTCTTACTTCTGCTTCCCTGATCCAGCAGCTCAGTGAATTCTCAGACCAGATGGAAAGTGTTACTTTGAGAAAAGGTTTCCATTGTGAAAGTGAATAGAAGGTGAAGTCATTTCCTCATTATCTGCTGTGTTGTAGTCATAATTAGCCAACATCTTCTGAAACTAAAGACAATTTTTTGACAGACATTTGGGAAAAACCAGTGTATTGAACTAGCTCATTTGTTTCCCTAAGTCTAGATGCTAAGATACACAAGGAAGCAGGGCTTCCAACAAGTGGTATTATGAGAGGGCTTTCATCTTGAATTATTCAAGATTATATAGTCATAATATATACTTATGAAATAATATATAAGTATATTATTATTTACTTATATATATTCATTATATAAGTCACTATTGAAAATATAGTTTACATTTTAAAACATAACCCCATTTTGATACAGCACAGATTTCAGAAAAGGAAGTAAGAACCTACTTTGCTAATACTACTTACACCCAGTTTTTATAACCAGTTGCATGAAAGGGCTGAGACATTAGGTTGTGGTTATTCTGAGCCATTCCTTCTCACATCTCCAGCTGGATTGGACAGAATGATGAGGCCAAAATTTTACCAAGCTAACTCAACCAATTGCGCACTATATTCATATGTTCATCTTCCTGTTCAGGTCTTTTAAGAGCAACATAAACGAGATATTTAAGTTGTGCACTCATTAGGTAATTCACTAGGCTGGCTCATCTGTTTGAGTATACAACAAAGTAGTTGAAATTATCTCAAGCTCGAAGCTAACAATTTTGTGTATCGCAGTCCTTACATCTGCTCTGCAGCTCTTTTCTACAAAATCGATAGCGCAACTGATTTAGTGCCCTCTAGGACAGCTTCAGAAAATTCTTCTACAGTTAATGTAGATGCAATTTTTCTTTGCTCTGCTCCTGGCTGAGAACACAGGAAAGGTGTAATGTCAGGACAAATGCTCTGATTCTCAGCCAGGCCCACCTCCATAAACCCAACAGGAGTCGGAGCAGCCACTCAGTGCCGTGATGTGTGGCAGGCTGGGCACAGGAGCCCAGCTCTCTCACAGTGCACGGGCAGCACAGCCCACTCCTTGTCTGCAAAGAGAGGGACAGGAAGCAGCAAAGCTGGGGCAAATACTGCTCTCCCACCACTGACAAGCATTTACTGGGCACTGTCTCAGTGCACATTTTACAGCAGCACTGTGCTAATAAATAGGAATTATATTGTGAATCCTAGAGAGTCCTTGTCTCCAAAATTCTGTCTTCTGTTCCTTCCCAAGCCATCATTTAAGGGACATGTTGTAGCTTAATAAATGCAGGAAAACAAGAGCACCAAAGTGAGTGTGCAGTCTAGTTTTGTTCCTATCTTGATAAATTAAAAAATAATTTTCCAGGAATTAGCTGTGCTGCAATTTCCATATAGCTGCAAGTTCAGGTGACCCTCCTCTTATTTACTTCCCTGTACACTTCAATGAGTGGAATATATAGTCTTTCACAACTTAAAACAACTAGCAATCAGCTTTACGTCATCCCAGTAACACTAATTTTTTTTGGTGAAAATGAGGTTATAAAATTCCAACTTTGCCTATGATCAATACTATCAAAGAATTATAATATAACTAATATTGTATTCCTGCAATAATGGGAATTTCTGGTTTTATTTTAAGATTTTTTTAATAAATATGCAACAGAAAATGTCACCAATGAGGAAGATGAGAGTATCATACTCTCTCTTAGGAACTGTAGTTTGAAAGCAGTTCAAAATATTATGTGGACTAGCTTTGGCAGGCAGATCCTTATAAAACATATCATGCTCTTGTCATGCAATCTGACGCACTGTACTTGGCAATGTCTGCCTGGCAACGGACAAGAAATAAATTAGCAGAGTCTGAATGACCCCAATCTCACTCAAGAAATTTAGTTCCTTCATATGTGGGTTGAGGTTATTGGCAGAAATATTAGGACTCAAAATCTGCATTCAACCCACTTTGTATATTATTTATGTGTGTTCTAGATATTACAGAAGAAAACATCCTCTCCCATTAAAATCAGTTACCAATTCCTAATTCCACATTGATAACAAGATACATTAATAACTCATTCTTTAACAACACTTAAAAACCCCCAAACAAACCACATCTCACCTCAAAAAACCCAACCAAACAGAATGAAACTCCCAATTTATCTACTGTTTATTGTGTAATATCCCTTTCCATAGCACATGATTTTTATTCCTCCATTTTCAAACTTATCACATCATAAATCCTCACTTGCCAACTGGTTAGTTCAAGATTATAGGTAGACTAATCCCCACTTTTGTTTCTTTCTTCGACTAAACAAATGCCATTCAAAAAGAAAAACATAATTTTTTGCACTCTTACATCATATCCAATCTCTGTGTTAAACCAATTTCCAGTCTCTGTGTTATACAAGCACCAAACAAATCAGGCAGTTGGCTGGGCTATGGACTAGCAGTGCCCTGCACATGGAGCTCAGAAAAGACATTATGGCTTTGTAGGCCTGATCTGCAGGTGCACGGGAGGTCCAGTGTCTTCTGGAGACAGGATTACAGACAGGCACTGAGTATTCCAGTGCTGCAGTAGATTTTCCATACCCTAATTTTGCTGGACTACTGCTCAGAGTTGTAAACATTGGCAAACATGCTTTTACAATCATTTCGTCATTAGCACCCTTGTATCAATGTTTGCCATGCTTCATTTAAAGGATTAAAAAAAAAAAACTCACACAAACTGCTGACATTTAGCTAGTTATTGACAAGTCTGACACCTGCTCTCACTGCTAATTCCACATGGCCACCTTTGCATAGGAGATTCTTTAAAAGTACCATCAGAAGCAGGGAAGGGAGGGAAGCTTATCTTCTCTGCTACAGGCAGTCCTTTTGTTGGGAAGATTTTGACACAGATAAGGACTTCACTAGCTCTACTGGGAATTAAACCAATTGACTCTAATAGGCTTTAATGTATAATGATTAGCTCATTTATAAAAGATTCTATCCAATCCTCAATTATTCAGATATGGGTCAAGATCAAGGGAGTACATCAAAACAAATCCTGCACCTGCAGAAGAATTCAGATGTTAGTTAAATGAGAAACAGATCGATCTAACCTCATACAAAGCTGTAGGGAGAGCTGTGTTAGAATTCAGGACAGCTGGGACATCACCACTCTGTGTAACACTATTTAAAGCAGCATCAACGACTCAAAGTGCACGCTGCTTTTCGTTTGCCAGGCTGCATTAAGTAGAACCATGGATCATGAGCCGTGGTTCACAATTTGTCACAGGTGGGTGCCATTTTCACTCAAGAAAGCATTCATATAAGCAGTTGAGCTATAGATTGATAAATGCACCTTGAGCAGAAAAAGCTGAAAGAAATTAACCATATCATATGCATCACATGACATGAGGTTGAAATTCACCAGCTAGATTAAGCTACAGATTCAGCCTGCAAGAAAAACTGACTTTGTTGAACTGTTCTGGCTTTATATTAGTCTTTCACTCATGGCTGATGGAAGTAAAGTAATATATTTTAAATGAAGACTATAAATCTTGGATACAAGAAATTTAAACAAAAAGGATATCAATTTAAAATACTGAAGACCTGATCTTGTTTGGTTCCTTGATAACTTAAAACATTAACCCTAGGATGAAATTTCACCATCCGGATAGTCTGTACTTCCTTTCCTTCAGCTATTTGTTTTCATTTAGAAAGGAGCAAATTAAGGACTTGTTTTTCTTATAAGAGGTGCGCAATCTAAAAATCTCAATTTTCTTTCTGTTACAAAAAAAAGGAAAAAAATTTCTATTGGTTCTGGTGTTGTTGCCCAATATTCTTAAAATATCTTAACAGAACATGAAATAAGCTGTTAACATGTGTAAATGAAGTTATATGTAAATTAGTTATGACTCTTTTGCAAGTCAGAAGTCATCCTCTAGGCATCTGACTTGTTTATGGATGCACAGACACTGAAAAACACTGAACTCCAGTGGAAGTATCAGTGTATTTACTAAATTATAGAAATTTACATAATTATAATCTCAAAGGCACTGTACATTTTTTACCATCTCTACAGCAAGGCTGGAGCAGAAAAGTGATAAAAATATTGAACAGTGAGCGTCAGAAGCAGTTATGCAGTTTAAGTTGCCCATGTACTTTTGAGAGCTTCTAGAGATTGATGAAGATGCATTGATGTGATAGAAGCCCAGCTCCTGGCTCAGGTGAGTGACTAAAATCTGCCATCCCACACATGCTCACTCTCTAAAGTCAGCTGACATTCACCAAGCACATACTCCTTGTGGGATTTCTGAGGACCACACAGGTGTGAAGCCAGATGGAATTTCAGGAAATTGTGGGGTTTTTTTCCCCCCTAGTCCTGTTTCATAGCAATGAGCAGCTTATCAAGCGGTATTTTCCACACTCAGTTTCTCAGTTGAGTAAATGTTTACTCAGATGTTATTTTCAAATGGGATGCTACTTTAACTGTGATACATCTCAGATTTAATACTTCAGTGGTGACAGGACCAGCCCTGTGCATCCTGAAGTGAAACAGAATGCTGTATGCTTCTCTGTAAATGCAATTAAGCCTCAGTGAGGCACTAGGCTTTCCTAAATCATGTTTTTCTCCTTCATGTTTTACAAAAGAACATCATTGTTCCTACCCAGAGCAGACTTGTATCTCTATCGACCCAGCAGGCCTGCACAACAAACCTAAATTGCCTCATAACCAGCTCATGACCTCAGTGCCTTTTAATTATGTGGGTTTCCCTGTGGCCTTTAGTTAACATAGACGTGGGGCAGGAAAAGGGGAGTTTACACCCCACACGGAAAAAATACAGACCGTGTATCCAAATGCACAGATCTTGTGTCTTCTGAAATGTGTACCCTGCATAAATTCAATAGAGCTTATTTTCAAACTGCAGTGCTCTGGTTGCCAGCCAAGAGCAGCCTAATTGCAGCACCCCTGCTGTGGCTGCAGTATCCTGCACGCACACACACCTAAGCACACTTGAGCCTAGGCAGATCACACAGCAGCAGCAGGGAAAGACACACCTGAAAGGAAAATATGTGGGCAACCAGTTCAAGCAGCTCATGCTGAGCACTCTGGTGCTGCAGCATAGCCAGGATGCATGGTCAAATCCCACCAAGTCTTCAGGAGGTCATTTACATTCTCTCCAACCACTTTACTTCCTAAGAGAAGGTGTTGGTACTTCTTTTCATGCTTAGATTCAGATTGAACTAGTTTATTCATGAGAGTGAATGAGTGGATGGATAAGCCCAAACTAAGTACTGTAGCTAAATGATACGGTGGCCACAGAAGGTTTTCTGCTGAATTTGGTTTGTTTATGGCAAGTTTCACCTCTCTTCTTTCGTTATTAAGGCATCTTATCCAGTATTTACTTTTGCTGTTTAAAAATCTTTTTTCTCTCCATCTATATTTCCCAAGTAACATAGAGGCACACATCAAATTAACATTTTCACTTTTCACAGCATTCCTCAAACAAGATTTCTGTCTGTTTACTGACATTCTAGCCCAATTTCATTGATATATCTTTCATTCCTCCTGGAATCTTGAAGCAGAAACTCAAGAATCTAGACTGCTTTTAAATTGGTCTTATCAGCATAATAATAGGCTTGAAGAATTCAGTAAGTCTACCCATTTCTACAGGTAATTTTCTTAAAACTGAATTAACATTCTTCTGTACTGCTCCTGTTTACCTTTTACAATGGTTGAAATGTTACTCTTTGATACTTTCTGTTAGTTTGCTGGCTGTCCTGTGTATTTGCATTTAAGAGATTCTTTGTTCAGGGTATAATATTAGTAAATATCTTTCGTGATCTAAGAGGTCAAATATTGCCACACCTCCCATTAGGTTCTAAGGAAGGGTGTCTGTTATACCCAATAAAATCACTGAAACACTTCTAACTCATGTTTTTCTTGCTTCCTTGCCCTGTGTACCACACTACTCTTGAGAGTGACTTTGGTTCCCCTGCTGTGTTTCCTGACTGGAGAATGTTCTGCCAGCCATGGACAGATAGCCCCCTCTGCCAGCAAGTGGTAGAAACTCTCCCTGCATCTGATTAAAAAAAAAAAAATTGCGAAACCCACACCTACTTTTCAAAATTATTTTTGAAATATATGTCAACTCTCTCAATCTTTTGTGGACATCTTCATTCCCAAAAAGTTCTAAAATGTACTGATTGCCTCCATTTCCCGAGCTGTGGCAACAACTCTTCTGAAAACACACTTAAAGGATTTCAGCTGTTTGTGGAAAGCAAGGTGGATGTCACAGAGGACCCAGTGGTGAAAGGATTCTTATAACTTTCTCTGGTCCCAAATGCAGGCATAATACTTTAACAAAGGTGCAGACACACCAAGAATGAAAATCTGGTGAAACACTTACTCTTGACTCATAGGAATGTTGAATGCAGAACATCCATTAGTTTCCTGACAGTGTGGATTATTTATAGGCAAGTCTGATAGCACCACCTATTATTAAGGTTGCTCAATACTTCCTATTATGTGACCCCTGGTTTCAGTCTTTTTATGCCTTTGCCACCTGGGATGAATTTTGCATACTGATGCTTGTCTTCAACAATCCTTGTTGAAAGTTCCAACACTTTCAGGAGCAAGATTATTAGGAAACAATGTTTTTGTTCATGTTTTATAGGACTCTGGGAACCTCACTGAAATTTTTTGTTATTTCTTATTCTGCAAGAACACAAACTTTGGTAGAACAGAGCATTTTTTTTGCATGTAAGAAAAATCTCCCAAATATGGCAAATTTATGAGCACGTGAAGGGGGGGGAAAATACACCAGCAAAGAAAAGAACACATTTTTCATATGAACTGAAAAAAGAATACCAAAATAAACCAAACTACTGAAGATCCATTACCAGAGAACAGTTGCTATTTTTATACAAATCATTCCTTCCTAATAATACATGTTCTAGCCCAAGGCTATGGAGAAGGGGGGAAGGCTTGGTTTTCCCTCCTGCAATGGCTGTTCCTTGGTATCCAAAAGAAACAAGTTAGTGTAGTACTGGACTTGAGCAGTGCACTGAGAGCAGAGTGGCACTAACGCTGTGCCACTGTTTTCAGTGGCGATGTCAATTTATCTACTGACAGAGAAAAGCCTCTCTGTTATCTGCTGCTTGTACCCTGAGCACTTCAGGGCTTTGGGTCAATTAACACATTCTTCCAGGCTGGAACAATTATACAATTGTTGGTTTCAACTATAATAAGAAATAGAAGTGCCAACAGCAACCTGAGACATTTTTCTGATCCTGAAGGGGGCTACACTAAAAGTGTTCCAGATTTGATATATAAAACATGTGCATGCTTAGAATCTACTGATGACAAGCAGGTCTCATTCAGCCAGGGTTGCTTGTCAGGGATCTGTAGAAACATAATTCCTGTATAAACACAGTAGAATCCAAAACAACAAAAAGATCCAATCCATCCATGGAACCAAAGGGGAGTGAGTTGTGATTCCTCACACAGTATTTTGATAATACAACCAAAGTTCCAGTGCAATCACACTCAGCTACCTTTGACACCTGGGAGGAAGAAGTGATCTGTGCATGTGCATTCTCCATAGGAAATGCTAAGGGTCAAACACCACAGCTCTCTAACACTGACTTCACGTTGCAGAAGTTATCTCCAAACAAAACTCCAGCAAAGAAAAACACTTAAACAGTTTTCTTTCTAGTTGCTATCTGCTGCTGTGTTTCCAAGGGTCAAGCAAATAGACCTGACCAGAGGAATTATACAGAAAACCACAACAGCCCTAAACACACCAAACGTCTGGATAGCTTAGTCAGTACATGCTTTTACAGGCATGAGCAGCATGGAATAAAACTAGGCATGTCAAGTGGTTTCTATATCACATCAGGTTGACAGAAATCTTCAGAGGATAGACCAGCCTGCTGTCCCCATTCAGAAGAGTAATCAGGACACTTCTTCAATGCCCTTACTGGCCCTACTGCCTATGCTGGAGTCATCCAGCTGTCAGAGCATCATGCTGCTCGTGCTACAGCCCTTCACGGCTGCCAGCTCCTGAATTACTGGAAAATTACTTTGCAAAATGACATGGGGATAAGAGAGAGAATCCCAGAACTCTCCTCATCACAGATGAAAAGGAATATTCCATTGCTATCTGTGTTCTCTGCTAAAGAAATTAAATTAACTGACATTACCTCATTTGCGTATCAGTTTTTAATAGCTCTTATGCTAGATGAAAAAAGGAAATTGCTGAAGGCTGCCACAAGTGAGCTGAAGAAACTTGAAGTTTGCACTAAATGCATGCACAGCTATGCTACACTTTCTTGCTTGTGCTGTTTTCCTACATCCAGTTTAATTCCAAGTGGAAACTAATTTTTCAGAAATTCCCAAGGATTTGGGAAAGCAGCAGAGGTTAAAGTAGGGAATGGAACACAGGCCTCAGGCAATCCAGCCTGAGCTTAGCTGTTGTGAGAAAACCTCCACAGCCAAGTTAGGTTATTGAACTCAAATGGCCCAAAGAGAGATTTGTTGAATTAACTTGGTTTAAGGCTGTGCACCAATATTGAACTTCAGTGGAAAATGAACAATTAAATGGTGTTTCTCTTAAGAATGCACAATTGTAATAAGATTCTATCAGCCTAGGATTTCAGCCAAATCATCCCCTTTTTTAGAAGGCACTCATAACTTCTTTCATCTGTGGTGTTGTGTTTAAAGTATTTCTTCTCTATTATTTGTTATTATTTCCACTGCGTTGCTGTGGAACATTTAAGAATGTTTTACCATCTGTAATGACTTTTTATGTCATCCTTAAAGCTTTCTTGTGCAGTAAACAAACACAGGAGCCCTGATAATAAGTTTAACCTTCTAAATGGGTCCACAGGAAGTCACACATATTTAGGCTTCTATCCCTTAGCTGATCTCTTACTAGGTCCTGAACAGCAACAAAAGGAACGTGCTCATTTTACTATTCTGCAGAAAGATTTCTATGTTTTTAACAGTTTCACCCAAAAACTGCTCTGAAATTACTGTCCTTTTCTGATATGCTAGACAGATATGAGATGAGAGACAGGTTCTACCAGAAAACTTACAATCAAAACACCAGAAATGATACAGAGAAGCAGGAGTGAAAGAGAAGCAAGGCAGAATGAAAAATAAAGCCATTGAAGTCAGATGAAAGTATCCTTGGCCAATGTTTTTCTGCATGAGCCATTTTAGGGGAAAACATTAAATGCTGTATTTCAATAACAGTACCTCTAGACCCTCAAGTAAATGTGTACCATAAAAACATTCAGAATTATACCAGCACTGCACAGCTGGAATGAAACAGCATTCCAGGAAGGGAAATAGGAAATGGTAAAAAAGTTATGCTGATCTGAGGAATTCTGACTCCCTCTTTTATGCACACATTCTATTCCATCTTTACCTTCCATATCTTACATACATACATGCTGTCATTGTAACTTCAAAGTATTTTATCAAGCTGGCAACACAAAAACGTTTGACAAAACAAACAAACAAACCAACCCAAACAAAAAACTCCAGCCATAATGTCTGGATAGTCCTATTACAGACCACATTCATCTAGTACAGAAAACACAAAGTTCGTTCCCCAGACAAGAGTATATAAACAGAATGGTCATGGTAAAAATCAGTGAAGTCATAAGTGGACTTTTCAAACCTTCCAGGTTACTGGCAGCCCAGAGAAGTTTTTCACAAGCTCTATGGGACACTTCTAAGTATATTTTCATGAATATGCCTAGGCATAGAGTAGGAATTCAGGCAGGATCTCTGGAGTGCATGGAAAAATACAAATGTAGCTGTGAAAGCCTGCAGAGAGTGTGAAGAAGAATCCAATAGAAGGAGAGCTTCAGAATTAGCATACCTTGGAAAGTAACTTCTGTCAAATACAATGTGCCTTTTTGTCTTTTATATACATAGGAAGTTTACATATTAATGTTTGCATGATGGTAAATCGGGGGACTGCTTCATTAGATTTGAAGGAGCACTTCTCCTCAGGCCAGGCCTCTGGTTTGACTCAGATTGAATTACAAAGCTAAACAGAACAGGAAGGATCTGTGCTCCTAATTCTGCTTGATAGATCACTTTGTCATTTTCAGATGCCAGATTGAAGATAGCTGCCTCTCCCTTGGCAGAGAACAACGCTTTTAAGCTCCAGGCTATCAGAGAGAGCAAGCGCCCACAGTACGTGCACAGACTGACACTTGCATTAAGATGTTTCCTGCTGCTTCTTTAAAAACTTATGGCAACCTGCTCATTATTAGCCTTCTGTACTTGGGGAGAGTTAAATTGGGTGAGATGAAGTGGAAGTCACAGCTGAAGGTGCTCTGGGCTGTAACACAGCAGAGTAACCACACACCTCTGCAGATGTGCTGACTGGGGAATCATCCTATGAGAATAGGAACCAGGTTTAGCAGAGATTATGCAGAAAGAATGGGAAAAGTCTTCAGGAAATTAGTTTTTTCCCATTCTTTCTGAATCTGAGGGGATCCAAAGGCACTTCATTATCATAACTGTTTCATGTTTCGTTACGGTTGTTGAAAGCTCTTCTCTTAATTTGTTGTACAACTCTCAAATTGCCGATTAGGGAAAAAAATAGCCAAAATATGAAGGCAGATCTGAGAACATGTGGAGCCCATTAATGGAACAAATTCATGGCTTGTTTTCACTTATCCCTATTTAGTATTTGTAGGGGCATTTTGCTTTCTGTAATTTATCAGGTGCAAGCTGAAAGGATATAAACCAGACTGTAGTCAATGTACATGTGTCTACACACAAACCTATCAGCTGAAGTAATGCAATACCATCCCCAACATGGAACTACTGCATCTCAGACACACAGCTAAAAGCCTGAAAATTCTCCCCCCTACATCCTGTTTTCTAGTATACTAAGCCATAGGAAAAAAAAAAAATTGAATTAAAATAACAAAGGCAGAAGGTTCCAGGAATTTTCAAGCAGTTGGTAACAGGCTGCTATTCTGCTGGAACTGCTTGAGCAATAAGCAGTGCACAGGCCCCTGGGGCTCACTGGCAAAGAAGCCTCAAATATTTCTGATATACTACTACAATACATGCTGCTCTTGCTCAGGACCTTTCCCATCAGATGGATACACAGAAGAGGAAACAGTAAACTGCACAGGCCCTCTAGAGGTAAGGTCAGTATTACTCACATTTGAGAAGTTTTATTTAACCTAAAAATATTGAAATAATCATATCTAATCCTCACTGAGGAATTTTCAAGCATCTCAAAACACTTCTGAGATGAAGTCTGGCATTTCTGTAAAGAGACAGAAGCAGTTTTCCCAGGCTAAAGTTGAGAATCTAGTCATGGCCACCTCCCATCCTTGTTCAATTTTTTAGTATCTATCCTTGATAAATCTTATTGTAAGTAAATTTATTTACCATGTCTTAATAAAACCTTAATGTTTCCAAATATATTTTTAATTCCTTAAGGTAATTATCATGCAGCAGTGATTACCTAGGAAAAAGAAATAAGCTGCTCATAAGAAATAAGCTGCTCATATGCAGGAAGATACCTGTACAAGAACTAGCACTAAAACACATGCAGCTGCTGAAGAAAGCTGCTTTTCTTATTCCAGTCAGACTGTTAACTAGGAATCAAATCAGAAATTTGCAACAGGAGGGCAGAAGGAAGACAGAATAAAAATCTTGCTGATTTGAAATACATTATTGTCTGCTGAAATTCCAGAGGAACAGCTGGAACATGCAACTGCTCCAGTTTAAAACTGGAGAGGAGATTCTATCCATAATAGTGGATAGGCATGAGTGGATAAACATGAAGCAGGGTGCATGAACTAGACAAAAAGAGAAATTGATCAAATCTAATTTCTTCTACTCCTACTTTTTCTGAATTCTCACCGTTGTGATAGGAGCTGAGAGAGCTGCTCATGATCCTGGTGGAGCCACAAGAGGCTCAGCTGACAGAGCTCACACGATGGGCAGGCTTTGAGAGCTAACCATGGAAGCACAGGAGAGCAACACAGTCTGGGTGACCTCCAAAGGAAGAGAAAGATGACCTTGTGCTCTGCAGAGTAATTTTATTTAATAATTTCTTAATCTGTTCTTAGACTTTGGATTGTTTGAGGAGGAGGCTGTTGGGGGATTTTGTGGTAAATGCGCAAAGGAGAATATGAATGGAAATTCAACCTTTCCTTACTTTAAATCATTCAGTCATTTCAAATATATAGGTTAGTTGTATAGCTAGAAAAACTGATCTAGATGAAGAAATATGTTCTGCTCTAATCCATCTGTGGTGATTTCAACTCTTTTGAAATACATAATTTCATCTTCAGGAAAAAAAATCCTCAATGAGGTCAGTCAGCATCCTCTACAGGATCCTGAACTTGTGGTAAGGCATCTGAAATAAAACTCATCAAAGGAAGTCCCAAATTTCAGCCTCACACTTAGCTAGACCTCTTTAAAACCCACAGTGCAGATAAATTGTGTTTTTGGGATTTTTTTCTTAGCCTCTTTTGTTTTATTTAGCTTATCTGGATGGTTTTGTAATACAGATGAACATGTGGCCACACACAGATGTTATTTCTAGCACAAAGGAGGGACTATCTAGCCAAATGCAGGGGAATAGATACAGGCAAAGAATTACTAGTTTTCAGAAAAGCAATATCTATTTGCATATTCCAGAGATTTGTTTTGATTCAAAATGCATATGGGAAATTTTTAGATATGCATTTTACTGAGAGACTGGCAATTCACAGAAACAGAAAGCACAAGGCAGTATCATTTCACAGACCAAGGCTAGTCTGAGCATCTGATAGTCAAGTATATGACTGTGGTCCCTAGGAAGACCAGTAAGGACTCTTAACAGTTTACACAACATGGTAAAAGACAGCAATTATGTTTATTTTCCTAGTCCCCACATTTATTCAGATCACATTATCCAAAAGGAAGAGGAATCCTACGTCTATCTTCAGAAATGCTATTCAATTATATTCAACTAAAATATAACCATTTCTAACAACAGAGCTATAATAACAAATTAACAGAGCAAATTAACAACAGTTGCTGGAGGGCCAAGGAATGGAACATGCATAAGTCCTACAGTAATCACTTAATATATTATAGGAAAGTAGGAATTCACTGGCTATAATATTTCCAATAATTTGTTCAGCTGTTCTGCAAAGAGATGTACTGGGTGCTTTAGTGGAAAAGTACACATCTTTATTACAAGTTTTCTCTAATATGCTAGTGCACTGGGATTTGGCATGCCTGCCTTTCTCATCTAATAAGAAAAAAAATAAGGAGATGATTCATTGATAATGGAAATTATTCCTAAAGTTGCAGCTTCTGCTGCACTTTGGTATTTGCAAGCAGTAACTGGAAGCTGTTGTATTTTTGCCATGAAAAGACATAATCCCAATGTTTCACCTCAAATATGTGCACAGCACATCAGAGTTAGTGAGGGGCTCCACAGTAACCACCAGCAAACACTGCACTCAAAGGTCACTCCTGATCTGCTGAAGCTGGTCACAGCACTGTGCTGCACCAAAAAAAGGCAAAGCAATGTTATGTCCCACAGGAACAAAGTTACCACTGGTAAAAGAAGAAAGCTTGAATGATCACAAATGTTGTCTTCATTTTTATTTGTCTCAATTTTGGTTTCCAGATGAATCCTTGGAAGAAATTCGAGTGTTTGTCTACTGTTTACAGTACTAGCGTTAAGGACTTCAAGAGAGAAATTAGAAAACCAGTTCACTGTATTAAATGGAAGACATTAATTTAACTGAGTGTAAGTGAAACAGCACTTGGCAGCAGCAGGAGGACAACTCCTGCACTGTCAGATGCCACAAGAGGATCCTCTGCCAAAACCCTCCAAAAAGATATTATGTTAAAAGCACTACCTCACCAAAAGCTCACAATGGCAAATCATCATTCCCCCTTGGACCAGCTCTGTCCCAAGGACACCTCCTGCCCATGAAAGCCGTAGCTCTGTGTATGTTAACCCTTCACAGACATCATACATTAAGCAGGAAACACATCAGACTTTTTGACAAAAAAAACTGATCCAATATCTAAGCTTTATGGGTGATATTTTTTATGTTTCTTAAACAGAAGAATGAATCATAGTTCTTGACCAGTCCGCATCTGGATTTGAATTTCATGCATCTTCTAGAGCGTCAAAACAAAGCTAATGGCTGCTGGTGTGACTCATATTAGCAATCACATTACATTAAAAAAATTCTGCTCAAGATGGAGTGCTTGAGCCAGAGGGCAGACTGCATCCCCTGGAAACTAAATTCCTTCTTCTCTTGATGAATGTTATCACTTCCTTTATTTCAGTTTTATATCATTATATCGACCTAATCAACTGAAGCTCATTTTAAACCAGATCAAAACTGTGATCCATTCTTCTTATGAAACAGTGAGAATTAACACTGTGAATGAAAGTCAGACTGCATCATTTTAAATATCACCCAAACACACAAATCCTGTTGTTCTCTTTCTCCTTTTCTTTCCAAGCAGTAGGTCCATGAAACATGATTTATCACAAACCAGAAGCTTGGCATACCCAAAGTTCCCCCAAATGCAGTAAATCTCATCCTGAATATAATGTATTTTTACATTAGCAGGCCTGCACACCAGCTGCTGAACAGTGTGAGGGACACATAAGGCTTACCCAAAACAAAAGGCTAATCATCCTGATCAGCCTGAGTAACTGGCTTCTGTCTTGTCTTTAACATTGATTTAGTGAAAATAAGCTCCCAATTTAAATACCTGTTATAGAAATATATATAATTATGTATATATTTATGTATAAAAATGTACAGCTTTGCTTAAAGTTATTTATGATGCCCACCAAATGCAAGCAAAGGGTTTCCTGCATGACCACGCTAGCACCATGAGGAGAGAAAAAGAAACTGACGTCATGGAAGCCAGCCCTTAGAAATCACAGAAACACTAGGTTGGAAGAGACCTTTAAGACCATTGAGTCCAGCCCATGCCCTAACACCTCAACTAAACCATCACTGAGTGCTATACCCAATCTTTTTTTTAAACACATCCCTGTATGGTGACTCCACCACCTCCCCAGGCAGACTTTATCCCTCTTTCCATAGAAAACCTTTTCCAAATATAAAACCTGTATTTTCCTTGGTTCTGCTTAAGACTGTGTCCTCTTGCCTCCTGAAGAGCAAAAGGACACAGTTTTAAGCTTAAATGCAGGGTCAGAGTACAATTCTGATTGCAGAAAACTCCTGTCAGGTAGAGTTTTGAGTGTCTCTGTGGACAGAGGTTCCACCACATCTCTGGACAACGGGTTGTTGCCTGGCTACTTTTTTCCTTGATATCTCATGGGATTTTCCCTCATTGCCATTAAGTCTGTTGTCCCTCATCTAGCTCCACTGCAGCCTCCCACTGGGTAGGTCCAGCCCTGTCACCGAGCTGTCCATACCACCTGCACGGTTTAAAGCATCCTACACCAGTGCTGCTATGAAACATCTCATGAGTCTGACACTCTTCTGCCTCTTCACATTTTCTTTTATAGACCATCCTCACTGTCAGCACCCAACCCGGTTATTGATATTTGAATATATTAACCTTGCAGGAGTAAGAAGAATTTATCTGGCACATGCCCAGAAGTTCAAGCATATATCAGCTTCTGAATCTGAACCACTTGTCTGTATTGACACTTTTAATAAGATTTAAACCGTAAAATTGGACTTCCTCCTAAATAACCCATAAGCAACTTTTTTTCTAATATCAACTCTAGAACAAAGAGGCTATGATATAAATTGGCAGAAATACGCTAAAAATTAGACCAAATATTTCTAAACCTTTGAGAAAACGTTTTATTAAAAACTCAATTTCAGAAATTATTTCATAAAATCTGTATTTATTGTTCATTCATTTTTAGGTTAGAGGGTCGGCTCTGACATTGTCTCTGAACTGCCTACTTCTAGCTCAAATTTCATTACATCAGAAGAGGCCAGATTCAGACCGGGTGTTACCAGGCAAAAAAATCAACTGACTCCTTCAGTGAAGAAGTTATGCCTGTTTCCTACAGGACTGAATTTAGCTCCACAGGCTCTCACTGGCAAAAAAACTGATGGTGCTGTCTGCCCACTGCAGCCAGACAGAACCATCCCACTGAGGAGACACCGAGAGACATCATATTTCCCACAGTGGGAGCAATCTCCCCTGAATCCCCACATGGTTGGCAGCATGCCATTAAAGCCACTTAGGATAACAAGCCTTGTATAAACAGATTATCCAACAGACAAGTTTTGTCAATATTGTTTCATCTTCTACAATGCAACATTCGAATGCTGGTTTAGTGTGGCAGAAAAATTAACATCTAGAAAATCTAAAATCTTTGAATAAATAATGTTTACTCTGGAAAATAATATTCCAATAATTAAATCAGCTTTTTCATCTGTGACAGTACATCATAGGTCTGGTGTTTGACACTAAGGGAAGTACTAAGAACATGAAAATATCAACATAACCTAAGTGAGGATTTTGTACAAAAGGAATTCCTATGATTTTTTTTCCAGCAGAGAAAAGGAAGTTACAGCTTTCCATATGCTCCTGCTGAATTGAGCTAACCCTCACAACATGGCTTGCTGAAAACAAACTCAGTTGCTCAACATCTGTGCTGCAGCTTTCATTAACACAATTACCAATGGTCGTTCTGTGTTATTGATAAGCATCTGCACAGCACCTCTCTGGGAAACAGGGGCTGCATTTCCTGCAGCGCAGCTGCTTTAATCCACTCTGCGGGAGGCACTGAGGGAGAGCCTCTCTCCTGGTGGGCTCTGGGGCTCCCCTTGGCCCCACCACTGCTCCCACAGCTGCCCCAGTGCCCTCCATGGGGCTTCCCAACACAGCGTTTCTGGGCTGCAAAGCTCACAAAATAAACCTCTGCGAAAGCAAACAACTAAGAAGGCAGCAAAAGGCTGACTGTTGGCAGAAAAAAGGATTGAGAAGCAGAAGGGTGGGATTTTTCCTTTTGCACCTCGGAAAAGTGTACGCAAATCACTGCCTTCATGCCCAGCTCAACAAAAATGAGACCTCAGAGAAGAAATCCATCTTTAGCCAGTAAAGTGGTACCCCATGTTCAAAGAGTAACATACCTGAAATAAAGCCTTAAAATCCTGAAAGCCATTAAAAAAGAAAAAAAGCTAAAAAATAACCCCAGAATTAAAATTATGAGCCGCATTTAAATATATTTGGAATTATGGTCTCCTTAAATACATCACTTCAAATACTAATGCCTTAAATATAGATTGTAATGTTCATTGTAGGCTGTAAAGTATAACTGGAAGATTTTTTAAGAAATTCAGGTACTCAAATAAATGGAGAGTAATTTTTCATCAGAAAAAAAATTTGATCAGCATCTTTCAAATTTGCAACCACTCTGGAAGATACTTTTATTCAAAAACAGGAGAAAAAAAGAGATGTCATCAAGGCTTTGCTAGCTTTTCAAGGTAAAATACTGACACATTGTTTCAAGGCCAAATTTACTTTGTTTTTAAAACCTGAAAATTAATATAAAATATTCTGCTTTTGGTTAATTATTTGATATAAATATCCTATTGATTTCATTGCATTTTAAATCCTTTCAATGTAGTAGTGCATTTCACTGACGAGGAGGGAAGTTTCCAAATTACAATTTTCTAAATATAAGGAGGGTTTGTTTGCTGCATATTTTATGAGTCATTTTTCTTTATCCTTTATCCTTCCCCCATCATTCAACTTCCTTGTACTTAAATGACTTCTCATACACACCACCAAAAATATAGAGCACACTTAATTTTAGGTGTTAATCCAAGTAGAATCTGGGCAGTGAAGCATAACAAAACTGACTAACAGAACCAGAGGATGCATAAAGCACTCTCAAATGCACTCAGTAATTTCACTGCAAGGCCCAGGTCTATCAGCTCTCATCCAGATGATGTTCTCAAATCAAGGGCAATTTTTTTTCTTTAATTTCAACAGGAGCAAGCCTGGAGCTGAACAAAATTAGGAATTATGGACTTCATGTAAATAAAATTATCTCGCAGCTGTTATGTAGAAAACTGTAAGATTATCACAGTGGTACCTACAGGCCTTAAAACACTTGCATTTATTAAAACATTATCAAGAGATAAGAATTGCAGTCAAAGTCTTGGAAATTAAATTTAGACACAGCTAACAGACATTTCTTACATGGCCTAAATGGCCAAAGCCTCACAGAAGCTGAAGAAACCACACACACATACACAGCCAGCACACACTCTTTCCATATGGCAATGCTATATGAAAGATATTATTGTGTAATGCATACATATAAGTGCATTTTATATTTATAATCCTATATGATACTTCTTGATACTTCTTTTTTATGTTTTGCATTTTAATAAAAAGGTACAGAACACAGTACCTTGTACTATAAGATGTCTCTAATGAACTGTTTAGTTCTGTTTTATTTGTCAGTATGAAGAAGAAATGTGGTATAAAAAATATTAAAAAGTTGAATTTTTAAAAGAAATCAGAGTTCATACACATCCTACAAACAAAAAATATGGGACAAAGAGAGACCTTTAACTACTCTCCTTTCTCTAAATAGCTAATCATGAGTCCTCAGACAAACGGTGTGTTCCATCCCTCAAAGCAGAAAATTCATTTTGCCATCCAGACCACTGTGGGGTATTCACCCACGTGGCAGACATTTTCAACTGCTGCTGTTGAACTCACTAAACCTGACAGTCCTGTGTTCACAGTATGGGAATCATGAAAGAAACCTGCTTTCTTTTTGCTTAACTAATGAATTATAAATCCTTCATGGCAGGTTTTTTTCAGGGTCTCTGTCTATGACAAAATCTGCTCACATGGTAGGGTAAGGCCTGTAGGACCATCTAGGGCTTCTGGCATCAAACTGCAACTACTGAGATAAGGTGTGGTTACATTAATCTTCCTCATTTCAAATAATAAATGCAGGTTCCTGTCAGACTGACAGGACATGGGTGATGCAAGTCCCTTGAGCTGAATGCAGTTCTTCGAAAAAAAATTTAGGAGACAAAGCCAAGCATGTGCAAAGCCAACATGACAGCTAACACCTAATCAAAAATTTACCAGAAACATCACAGAGAAAAGTATTCAAAGCCTGCTTAATTCAAACAGTAATCTTTCCCTGGATTAGTCCAGGCCCTTATTATCTTACATAATTTCACTGTTACCTGCCTTTATTCTGTTCCTTTCTGTCACCATCAAGGGCAGAAGCCATGTGGCACTGGTGTCATTGCTACATCATTATCTGTTGCAGCAGAAATACAGCAATAAGTAAACAAATAAACATTCCTACTTTTCTTTTCTTTTCTGACACCACTACTACAGGGGAAAACAAAAGGAAAAAAAACCAACAAAACTAAAAACACACACAAAAAATTAAAAAAAAATTTAAAAAAAAAAAAAAAAACAAACCCAGAAGAGCCCCAAAGCGATTTAGTCCATGAATATGACTGCTAGCAGTTACCACACTGGAAATGCTGTGGGAGTTATCCTGGCCTGTCTGTATTTGTGTGTGCTTGTTCTTACAAGGTTCTCCACCAAGAACAAAACAGCAGCAAGCCTTGTGTCTCCTGTAGAGTTGATTATATTAGATCATTTTATCTTATTGACAGAGGGGAGAGACAGGCTGGGCGTGATGAATGGCCATTGTTATACCCTACCTGACCACCCTGGCGCCCACCCAGGCACACAGCCTGATGGCAATCAGGTAGCCTGACTCATGTGATATTTGACAAAGGATAGGTCAAGATCCTCCCCATCTGTTATCAGGAAAAGCCTTCTGTCTACTTGCAGCAATACTGCAGTGTTACTTTTACCACTGAAAAATGTGTGGAAATAAGTGCAGTTTGCAGATTTCCCTACTATTGTATTTACAGTATTAAAAAGGAAAATGGAGCACTTGGATTGGAATAAATGGCATCTCTCTTCTGTCAGCACAGCCTAGCAAACACATATGCTTAAAACAGATCGTGTTCTTGAGCATCCCTGACACAGTGAAATGTGAGCAGCTACACTTAGCCACCCTTACTTGTGTTCAACTGACTAAATTACAAGCTTGCTACAAAACTTTTGCAAAACTGATTCTCAGGGAAAATTTTAGAAGATACCACAGATGTTAATACAAATACAAGTGTTTGGCTGTCTGAGGTATGTAGCTGCAGCTTGAAAACTCAGAAATATGAGCACTTCTCTTGTGAGAGAAAAAATTCCAGGAACTGCAATATGGAACTGCACACAGGGAATTACTAATACATTAATGTAAAAACCTTCTTCTACATCTAATGACATGAAATAAAATACAGAATTATGAGCAGTAAGTGCATCCATAAGACCAAGCAACATTGTAATTTTGGACCCATCTAACCTGAGTATCCAGAGACATGTAAGTTTTTCTACTGCAACTATAACCCTGCAACCTTTGTGGAAGAGGTACTGTAGTGCTAGACTAGATGATGCATTTCCATTCAGTCACATAACCTGTGATGTCAACTAATTATAAAAAGAACACCTTCCATATTCAGGGGTAGAGTCACATCTAGCTCATGTGTCTTATTACAGTACACTAATCCTATTCAGTATGGGAACTGAATGGTTCTAGGTAACTTTTCTCTCCTTCACCGTAAAATTAGATAAACTTTTTGCTACTCTTTCTTTACAGGGTTCAGCATTTGTCAGTTTGCTAATATTAACAGCAAGCAACTTACTGCAATAATTAATATCCCTTAATAATTTATTACTAAGGGTTTTAATTATTTCTTTTTTCTGTAGAGAGTTACTCTTGGCAGATTAGGCAGGCACATACTTTCCTACTCTTAAAGCTGGCCTTGTTGCTAGGCAGCCAACAAGAACATCACACATTTCGGAAGATCTCACCAAACAAATTATCATCTTTTTTTCTTTATTTTGACCTGAGCCTAATACTGATATTTTTCTATTCCATAGTTTGGTGGGTGCTTTTGAATTAGTTCATTTATAACTTGAGGCTCTTATTTTTTTTTCATTCAAGAAAGTAATATGCAATTCCTTCTTGTCTCTGCAGGCTGAGGACAAAGACAATCAGCTGTGGAGAATTACTGCCAGCTAGCTCAGTCAAACAGCAATGCCTGTTCATCAACATTCACACACACAATGTCACTGGACAACTTTTAGCACAGCTAAAATCGCCTATGACACATGGTGGCCAGGAGACTGAAGAGCACAGAAAATGAGCACAAAGTTTGTTTCTTACAGAATCCCTGAATAGCCAAGATTCTGATTTTCAACCCTTACAGGGCGAACTGATGAATTTAGTAAAAGCTGGGGTGGAAGACTGGAGCTTATTTCAATCTATAATTGTACAGATGCTTTGAGAAGTTAGATATTGTAATTATACCAACCTATATGACGCAGGTGCTTGTGGACATTTCAGCAGCAGCCTGGGTACTAAATCATAGCAGCTCTCCAGGATGACAAGTGGAGTAAATCATCTCTAGCCTGGAACTATAGCACATCACAGGCACAGAGTTCTCCAACACAGCTTTATTGCCCTCTATAAATTATTAGACAGTTAAGAGACAAATACTTCTGGCAAAGTCCATAGTGATAGACATTATAGCAATGAATTTTCTTGTCATTAGCTATTGATTGTCATGCAGTTTGTCTGCTCTGAGAGTAGCAGATTTAAATAAAGACTTCCAAAAAATGCAGTGCCTTGAAATGGGATTTTCTTTCTTCCATTTGTCCAGTTGCAGCTGAAGAAACTCCCTGTCCTACACCAACAAAAACAGCAATATCCTAGTGAAAGAACTTACCTTTTCCCACAGAATGCAACATGTAGCTTGGTGTCACCACTGAATACTGGCCCTGTTCAAACACAGCTTTGGAACACTGGTGCAGTAGTTTACATTGTGTGGAGTGGAATATCGGCCCTTCAGCTCCAAGCAGGAATGCTCTACACCCACTTTGCACTTTGTAGGTGACTGCAAACACACAGAGCCGGAGACAATGGATCAGTCCAAACTCTTAGAGCTGGTAAACATCCAAGATCTAAAAAACTTAGAGAGGCATGAAGATGAACTCCATAAAAATGGGTAAAACAACTCTTGTCAATCCAAATTACTTAATATAAAACTTTTTCGGCATGCAATTAAAATTCATACACAATTCATAAAATCTGTTTTTAGTGACCATAATCCCATGAAAAGACTATAAAGACTCATTACACAAACCTTTTCCCTAATATTTGCTACTACTACAAAAAAACCCTGAAGTCCATGTTACATATTTTATAACTCATGTATGTCACTTTACTAACATCCTCACAGTGCAGCAAAACTGCATCCAGTACGGCAATTTCTGCAGTTAGGGACAGAAAATCACCATTTTTCAAACAACAAACTGAGGTAACAAGATTTCCCATTCATGATTATGTAGAAAATAGATAATTGCAACACATCAGTGTACCAAACATTAGTCCCCTAATGCATAGATTTTTATCATCAAAATCTATATCAGTCTAGAACATCACCTTTTTCTTCCTTTCTAGAAAACTACTGTTGGTGGCTTATTCCTGCAGCTTAGCTGCATTTGTATGAAAGTAAACTGGAAAAATGAAGCATTCATAATTAATTTTTTTTCAAAATCAAGTCTCTTGCAGTGTCAGTTTTAATCCAGAATTCAGAAAATGCTGAAATCAAATACAGAGCTGCGCAATCAGGTTTACATTTCAAGGTTAAGATTATTTCTTGGAACATTTCCTACCAGATAAAAAGGTTTCTAATCATAGTCTCAGCTAAGACTCCCACATCCTCTGCTTCAGGAGTGCTTTTGGCTTGGCACTGACAGTCTGGGTCCCAAGGGAGAATCACAGATAATGATTCCATTACACACAACCAAACAATTCACAGACATCACATCACGATGCAGCCAAACCAGGGGCTGTCCCATGGCTCATGTGACACACAGATGGACACAGCCACAGCCAGTTACAACACAGGCAAATGTACAACCCTTTTTGCTTAACTAATAAATATATGTTCAAATATATCACTTATTGCAGATAAATATTTATACTCAGCTTTTGAGGTGGCATCTGATAACCTTGCTACTCAAAATACTAATTTATCCTTATTGAGCAGATCAAAACTTGTGTCTTGTCACTTGAATATTTACAAAAAGCTCTAAAAATATTTATATCTAAATTATCACCCCTCTAAAATCTCTCATTAAGAAAAATTATTTCAAAATCTCCATATAGGTTGGTTGTAGTCTGTGTTACTCTTTGCAGGTGAAAAGTGATCATTCATTTATGGTCCTGATTCACACCAGAAAATTTTAAGCCTGTGAGATTCACAGGCTCAAAAATCTTCTGTTTCAGCAGATTGAAGAACTGTCCAAATTCCTAAAATGACCTTTATGTGTTAACGAAAACAACAGTAAAATAAATTAGAAATGAAAAAGTAAATCCAGTATTGACAGAAAATAAGTGCTCATGCAAATGTTTAATCTTTAAAAATCAGTCTGTGTGCCATTTCCATTCTACAGCCGATAAGCAAGGGCTTTATCCCTTTGGTTGACATCACTCTTACAAATGCTTAAAAGCACTCTTCCTACTTCATCTAGAAAATGTAATTTGTGAGGAATTTGATAACACAAGGCACAAGAAAACAAAAATATACTATTTGTATCTTCCGGATATATTGCACATAGGGGGAAAAAAATTACAAGCCTAAATTCTACACAGCACTGGTTGTAATCAAATAATCCCTTTGAGAAATTTACAGCAAAAATTATGCTTTTGAAACAATCATATGTATAAATAGGAAGCAGACATGATGGTACAATATTTTGCCTCATCATCTTCCACCTATTTGTTTTAGAATCCAAATTTCTATATGGAAAAGACAAAACTAAAAAAAAATACAGACTTTAAATTACATGTTTTGATTCAATTTAGTTAAGAGACAAAGGAAAAAACAGGAGAAAATTACAATGATAGAAAGACTTCTCCTGTAGGACAAGATTGTTTGATTCAGCCTGTCCACACTACATAGCATCTGATGACAGGCTCTTTAACAGAGCTATAAAACATGCTAACAGTGCTATTAAGATTACTTATACCATCTCCCAGCAAAGGCATAAACGCTCTTGGCACAGTCACATTTTGTGCCTGCTTATGCCAAATTTCAAAGAAGCTGCAGATAAGACACGAGAAGTAGAGAAATAGGCACTCATTTGCAGCCTGGAAAAACCCAGGTGGATCTTCTTCCATAAAGAAAAAGACATCACCAAGTAAGGTCATAAGGCACAGAGACATATCAGGCCCTAAAAGAAGTCCTCCTCCAAGAATGTGAAGTAGGTACCCAAAAAATGGGTAGAGTTAGAGGACAATTCCTCAAAAAGCTTTCTAAAGATAACGGGGAGCTACAGGATAACTGGTAGTGTACGGACACCAGTGGCTGAAAACCAAGGAGGAAATATATGGTTAAATCCCATCCAAGCAACAGTGGTTGATTTTTGACTGAGAACCTCAGAAGCAAGCAGAGGACAGTTTAAATCAGAGAAGCCTTGAGGAGCTCAGAGGGAATAACGAGAGCTTCCTAAGAAAACAGCAGACAAAATGTACCATTGGCATAAGCCCAGCTGCCAGAACTAAGACACCAGCTCTTTCCCAATTCCAGGTACCCTGTTAGTTTCTACTTTAACTTCCAGAAGTGACATCACACAGACTGATAACTCAGCAAAATCCTCTCTTCTGTAGCCAGAGATAATCAAGAAGTAAAGTAAGTGATATTACAAATAAAATAATACTGGAATATCAGTTATGGGAGAATGGAGAATTGTTATTTTTAGTCTCCTAATGCTAAGTCCTCATACTGCTTCAACAGATTTCTGGCATGCCTTATTCAAAGCAACAACAAATATTAATCCTATGCATTTCATAGCATTTGTTCAGGAACAAAAAACATTCAACAAAACTGAAAGTATAACAAGAAATATTTCTCTGAAAACTCCAAACAAATCCAGAGACCCCGCCAATAAAAAAAAATCAGCTGACAAAATAAATTTGAAAGGAAAGTTGAACTTTAGGATCTTCTAGAATTTATTTTAGTGTTTGCTTGAGGAGCACCTATTTAACAATATACTCCTTACCAAAGCCTTAAGAAATACAAATTTTGAGTGTACTTCATGCCCCAGACATAAGGAAAAAGTAGTTCCAGAGCATCATTGTTTTTTCTTAATGGAAATCAGTTTTCAATCACTTAAAATTCGCTCCAATTAACAATATAAACTTATTAGGTTTCCATAAACAAAGATATCTGAAAATTCTGCTGGCTCAAAAGAAACCAAACCAAACAAACAAAATTAAAACAAAGCACCAACAAAAAAAACTCAACAAACAAAAAGTGTGAGATGTAGGAAAATTCACAGCATTTATCTCATTTTCTGCAATCCTTATTTTGCACAGTCTCTGTGTAGAATTTAAAGGGATTAAAATGCATTCCAAATCTTCTCCTTTGAATAATTTCTATGGCCAAAATGTTATATGTTCCATTCGTATGTGTTCCCTAATCCTTTGTGATTCAGTTTTGTCCCAGCAGAGTGCAGATGTTTTACTGAGATCTACTGCAAATAGATCTCACAAAATGGGACTACATACCATAATAAGTAACACAATATAACAAGAAAATGCAGATAACACATTAGAAGACCTACTGCAGATAATATCCAAGCCCAGCTTTAACTTTTTATATGAAGATTATACAACTACTGTATACTTTAATGGGAAGTAAACTTTAACCTTGAAATAAGTATCTCAAACTTGCCCACCTGCTCTCTTAGACTCACTCTCTGCAAACAGCAGTTCCTGATAAAAATGAAAACATACTTTTGCTACATGACTTCCAGGAGAGTCTCTAGATCAATTAGCATTTGTATTATCATTTCAGGAAGTGATATATGACCCTGGCCACTTTTTGAGCTATCTCTTGGAGAGCCTCTTATCCCTCTGTCAACTCGCATTTGTCTGCTCATGAAGTTACTGGAAAGAATGACTCAACATTAATTTCAATTACAGCAGAGTGAAAGTCCATTCATAAATATTGCCTCTGACAGACTTCGCTTGGCTTCTTGGAGCTGACCTTGATTAACCAGTACACACTCCATAGGCCAAAAATAAAAAGAATCAAGAACTTGCAATATTGTTTTAACTCAAATACACGGTATTTCAGGAGAAAAAGAAAAAAAGTTCACATTAAAAACTAAAACAAGATTTCAGGATATTAAAGCAATTTCCAGCAATCCTGCGATCTTAGTAACATCCTTTACTGTAATCATCTAAGGAGTACTGGAGATGCACTAAAGGATTTCATTCATTCTGAGGCGCATCTAATTGAATCTTAAAGTACCAGTATCAGGGTTTTTTTTCCTTTGTGAATGCCTGCAGAAATGTATTGGATCAGGTTTCAAGTATTTACAGATTATTCATAATATAAACACAGTTTGATGGAAGTCCAGTTATTCTAAGAACCAGTTTGAAGGTATACAGTGCACCAGTCCCCAAAACAGAAAAGAATTCTGAGAAGCACATATGTTATATAGACAGAAGATTCCCAGAAAATGAACAAATAGTCTTTTTGTGTGAGATGTAGGAGAGCAGATGGTGAGATTAGTTTTTCTGTAGCATTAGAATCTTTTCCCTGATTGTCATAGTGCCTCAGGGTCCTTTGAGCATTTAACAACCCAGTAAGATAAGGTGAGGATCAAACATAAGGAGAGACTAAAGTCCAAACCTGAAAGTATCTAGGGGCAAAAGGATTATCGATTACTAAAGTCATGGGAGTTCAGGCTTTTTGTTCTTTTGAGAATTAGGCCTGAATTATTATCCAAAATGGCAAGGAAAGTTTGAAGGAATGAACTTCCACCTCCATCTTCTATGCCAGCCTGCACAATCACCCCTTAGATTCTTGGTTTATTTTGTCTTCATGTTTTGAACTGCTGCAGGTGCCAGAAAATGAGGCCACATGCACCTCTTCCCAACAAAAAATATTGTGAAGACAGCTTTGGTGGAACTCCCAACTACAGAAATCTCCTGATTCATTCCTAGGGTACAGGGCAGGATAAATACTGTTCAACTGTTCAGATGACCTATAAAACACAGCTAAAAAAAAAAACAAAAAAACAAAAAAACAAAGGCACCAACTTTGAAGAGGCTTCCACTTTTCAAACACAAGTATGACCTCAGACACCATGCTGTCTTCATGGTTTGGCTTTTCAATTTTATGCATGTCACAGTTAGTTATCTGAATTGGATTATATATTGTAAACCCATCTGGTGTAGCCAGATTATAAGAAAGTGCTTTTAATGCCAACCGTGAGACAATCTCCTCTGCAATCATAGTGATACTGTACCATGCTTATTTTCTACCCAAAATGTTCGCAGATACCTTGCAGCTGTTGAGTCCATTTCAAAATAATATACTGGCTAATTTAGTTAAAACTTCACTGCAAGGTATTCTCAGGAGACTATATGAAATCACAAACAATAGAATACAAGGACAATATGCTGCTGAGCTAATTGCAAATATATCTAAAAAGCCCTTTATCCTAATTTGGTGATAAAATCTATTTCCCAAGCTTCTTTCAGTTAGGTGATGTTTTCTGCTGAAATATGTGCTCTGTGTAAAGCCAATACTCACTAAAAGCAATTACTGGTATTGCCAGAACAAGTATTGAGGAGCAATGGGAGAGCCTGCGCAGTCTGGTTCAGGATTATTTCTGTCTCGGCACTGGGTGTTTGCCCTGGAGGGCTCCTTGCTGCCAATGGGCTAAACCCCAGTGCGTATCTTGCCTGCAGTAGCAGAGAGCAGCTGCCTACCTGAAACATTTAAGAAAACTGCCAATTACAATACTTAAACAGCAAATTAAGCCATAAGATTGAATACAGTCCTCCACAAAACAATGGATTTGGCAGCACAGGCCCTGCATCCCCCCTGCAGAAGTTTTCAGGGCTCCAGTGGTGCGCTGCTCCTCAGAGAGCTCCCACACCTGCCCCCTCCTGTCCTCATGGCACAGCGGTGCTGACGTATCCATCCTTCCCAGCTGCCCTCCTCGACAGCACGTGGTGTGCCATGAGGCCAGCAGCTCCTCAGGACCAGAAACCCAGCTCTGAGCCTGCCATGACAGGGCCCTCACCCTGCTCTACCTCGTCACCTCTCTGCCAGGGCTGCCATACCAATCTCCCAACACCAGGAACTGCGGCTCAGCCGTGAAAGCGTCAGGAGAGCCCTGTGCAGAGTGGAGGCGGAAGCGGCCTCCCCGCACGCCTACTGTGGTGGGAAACGCTTGAGGCAGCCAGTGCTGTGCCAGGCCATGGCGTTTCCCGCCACTTGCAGCTTTTGAAATTGCTTTGTTTGGCTGGGCCATGGGACAAGCAAGCAGGAGGTGCCCTGTTGTAAGGAGCCGGTGAGTTTTCCTGCCTCCTGAACACCCACCATTCTCTTCACACAGTCTCCTCCACCATCTTCTCCCGGTCTGAAAATTGGCATGACTACGCTGCATATAGACTGATTTTCTCACAGCCTAGAACACAGCCAACTGAACAGCGATTTCCATTTCTAAACAGCACCTTAATGGCCTTGTGGAAAGCACCTTTCACTTTAGGCAGTTTGTGATCCAGCTGTCACAGGATACCATTTGTTTTCCAGCATTCCTCATGCTCCTATGATACCTGCTTTATCAAGGCAGCACCCACCCCACTTAAGGCATATTAGTTCATCTGCCCTTATAATATTCATGGGCAATAAGATACAAATTCTCTTTCTGTAAATACTGATTACAACTCCTTGCTGATTTCCCACACTTTGACTGTGATGTTTTCCTGCATCTATTTTAGATCCATTGTGTATTCTGCTTTTTATAGGAAGCAGAGCTACTAACATCCTTAACGTATCTCTCTTCATGCTTTTTGACTCTAATTGGCTTTCTACCAGCCAGCAGCCATACCACAAGAACAGATTTTTTACCATGAGGTATCTCAATTAACTTTAGGTAATTCAACCAGATAATATAAATGCCTCTTTAAACAATTCAGCAGCTACCATGTAAATATCTTAATCAGTAAATCAATGGAGGATTTTCCTTCACTTTTAGGGCTGCATTTGAAGGCGAATCTCTTTGGCAATGTGTTTTAAAAACACTGGTTGCTGAGTCACAAAGTTCAAGCAATATGCAGTGATACAAATGATACAGTTGTTTGGCCATACCCTTGATGAAAAAACACTAAGCAATTGAATATTGTAATTTTTCTCTCCTCTTTCCCTAGATTGGTGCATGTCACCTCTAGAAAAGTCCAGATCCCATCCCACACTGACCTCAAGAAAAGCATACCAATTCAGATTTTGACTTCAGTTTCCAGCTGGTAAAAACCAGAAATGGTATTAGCACTTTTCAGAGCCTTGCTGAAGCTTACCAGCATTCAGTCTTAGTCAGGAATTTATCCAACAGAAAAACTCCCCACATCTAAGTAAAGAGACATTTCACAGATGTTAGTCAATTGATTAACTATGTAGTTGCAACGTAATAACCCCATACATGTGATCAGGGAATTGTAACTTGCAGCTCTTCAGCTGTTTGACACCATTTATTGATTAGAAAAACAGATTGCCATTCTCAAAATTGTAACATAATACTTTAATTGCTACCATATATAATATCTGACTTTCAGCCCATTAGGATAAAATTATCCACATAGTGACTAAGTCCTCCTCTCACCCAGAGTTTCCAAAAGCTGATTTATCAGTGATGCCTAGTCAAGCATGATTCTGCAGCCTTTCCCCCACCAAATAACTTTTATCTCTTTTTTATCTCATTTTGCTATGGGAAGACTCAATCAAAGATGTTTATTAGAAGGAAAGTAGTTGGATGCTTTTTATATCACAGGCCTTGTAGAAAGCTATAGAAAATGGAATAAAATATCTATAACATAAATACTTCAGAGGCAGTAACCCCTACATCACTAGACTGTCCCCTTTTTATGTTACCTGCAAGAATCTGGCAATGATTTACATCCCACAGTGTCTGATTCCCTTTGCTACAGAAAGCAGAAATTATTAATCTTCCAGTAGAGTTCAACAGTTACTAGCAATTCCATGCACAAAAGACTCTGCAAAACACAGGGTTTGGAGTTTACTTTATCAACATTTTATTGACTTTTTTCCTCCTCCTCCCCTAGGATTGTTTAATGATCTGTGTGGGGAGAACAGGTAAGTGAAATTTTAACACTGAGAACAATGGACTAATACCTCTCTAAGGAAGCTCTCTCTTTAAGTGACACTTGTGCAGAATCCAATAACCTAGAACAATCCCAACAGTGGTACTAGTCATTAGATTGTGTTATAAAGCAAACATTATAAACATCCTTACACAATACCCGTATCTTTCTACAGGAAATACACACACAAAGGAAATAGGTATTATTTTGATATTAAGTTCATATCTTGCATTTAATTTTTTTTCTGTGACTAATCCTTCTCTATAAGTAAAGCAATGAAGTACAGATACACACAAGACAGCTTCTTTTTCTGCACCGAGAAGACGCATAGCAAGTTGAGCTGTCAGAAACTAAGCTTTTCTAGCAACAAATACCTAAAGAACTTAGCTAATTCCTATTATTCAAAAGGAGCAAAGACTAAGAAAAAAGAGCAAGAAGGCATCAGTGTGAGACAGTGGTATCCAGGAATATAACCTACTTTCATCATGTGCATAACACTCGGTGAAAAATACAAGTGTGTACTGTAACTGCAATTCACATCACAGAGGACCCTTAAAATAACCAGGTCTTAAGAGAGAACATTGTCCATTGCTATTGTACCAGTAGTCGAGCTGAAACTTATCTAAAATTTGATCTCTAAAACATAGGGTGAGCTATCACCATTTAACTCCTCAAAGGAGATGCTGGCATATGGACAGACTGTGTGAGAGGATTCAAGGTAGCACAGGTGTAAAGTGTTACAATTCCATATGCTGTGTATGAATAAGACATTTGAACAGTAAAGCTGATTTAAGCAAGAGAATCTGAAGAGAATTTCAATTATTTTATCTGTGATAATATTCCAAAAGCCTTTCTCATTTGAGTGTATTAGGGAAGTCCATTCTCCTATTGGAAAAGTATTGTTTGCATTGATACTGCCCTGAAAATAATCTCATGTGGCACATTTCTCTGAATGTGCTCTGCCACCCATCTACCCACTTGTCCTTTAGATAATCCAGCACACCAGTTGCCCCAGGCTCTGGTGAATATTCTTGGCTTGCTAACTGAGCAGTCAGTGGGTGTGATCTTAAGGCAGCGTGAAGGAGACTGCAGATTGTCTTTTTAAACAGTAATGTTGTTCTGTACTCCCCCATTCTCATCTCACTACTTGTAATCCCACAACAGCCACAAACACAAAATATCAGAATCTGGAAACTGAAGAGAAGTCAAGGAAACCAAGAAATACACACAGTTCATATAAGTTTGCACTCTTGGTAGCAAGGGAGATGAGCACAGAGGTTTTAGAACCAGGTACCATAATTTCTGTCTGTCTTCACAGAAATAGAACAGGAAAGTAAAAACCCCAAACTTAACAAAAACATGTTAAAACACTTTTTACTACCCTTGGTTTCCTGGTGCATTTCTGTGTCAAAAAGTTAAAAGTTTCCAGGTTTTTCATGGTTTTTGCCTTATAATTTATAAAACATAAAATTGCCTCCCTGGGCACTCCTACCATGCAGAAAGAGTGCCTTCAAAACCATATTTATCTTCAGTGGCACTCCTCGTCAAAAAAGGATAGGGGAATTATTTTGTTTTCTTGAAGAGTATAATGAATTTTACTGGCAAATGATTCTCTGTTACAAGCTCTTGGATTGAAATGTATGTCCCACGGGTGTATAGAAAACAGAAAGCAGGCAATGCTCAATGACCATGGGATGAGAACAGAGTTTAAGAAGCATACAAAGGCTGTTATATAACCTATTAATTCGATGGTTTTACAGCATTTTCTGCTCTGTTGGGTATAAATGAAAGGAAAAATTACCTATTCCAAGCCTATAAGGCTTGCAATCCCTAAAAAGGGCTGGCAGAATCTATTCTGGGAGATAGTGTTCATGCAACCAAGGGGGACAGTTACTTCTCTGCTGAAAATTCCAGCCAGAATTGAAATGGAGAAAGATTTCTGTTCTTTCTGGAACCAAACTGTGCTCTACAATGATGAATTTTCAGCCACTCTCTGTGTAATTTTTCCTTCCTAGAAAATGAAACTCACCAGCAGAAGGTCTGCTTTTGTCACTGAGATTGATTTCAGGCTAGACTCTGCTTTAGCAAAGATGGAATCTTAGAAGTCTTTGGACTTATGGTCTGTCTTCATAGAAGGCAGAGGAGAAATAACATCAGGGGTGGTTTTATTCCACGTAAAGAGAAGGAGCTAAGAAATTACTAAATAAATACAGAGAGGAACCAAACTAAATGTTCTGACCTACAATGCTGTGCTTGGTTGATCACTAAATCTTTCTTCACAAGTATAAGGAAAACCACAATTACCACTCAAAAGTTTATCATGGTTTTGGCTGAGATAGGTTTAATTTTCTTCCCAGTAGTTGGTACAGTGCTGTGTATGCCTTTTTAACACAGACAACAATCTAGGCCCTAGCAAGCGTGACTAAAGTCTCCCTTATTTTCTTTTAAGTCACACAAGAGCAAAAAAGCCTTGTTTATTGAAATGTTCATCCCTGTAACACTTTTTCTAGGAGGGCAAGGTGATACCTGCACTATACAAGACCAGTTTCACCATAACTTATATGCGACTTAAACAAAACCATTTACAGTTCAAAGTAGCACAGAAGCAGCCGTCTGCCACATTTCACAGGCTTACGTATATTTACACCTGCTAGCTAAGGTAATAAAATGCTTCCTACTTCCCAAACAGGTGTTCACAAATCACACCATGTGAACGAGCAGAGCAGTCACCCCTGGGTGACTGAGCATACCAGGCACGACAGGAGCCATTTCTGCAACAAGCTCCACAGCTCTCAAACAAAGCATTGTCAGGAACCATTGCCTAAAGTTACCCCGCAGCCTTCTCAACACTCAGAAAGGTTATACATGCACGTATGCTCAGTTCAAACATTCTCAGGATCAAGAAAGAAAATTACAAACCAAAAGAAATAAAATCAAAACCTAAGCAAAATCTACACCTCAGGCCCCAAAATGATCATATTTACACGTGTTACTCTGTACCTGCCGACTTGATTCCTCCAATCAGTATATGAAAATAAAGAGGATGGTGTCTGGAAATTCAGAGAAATGTGCCTTACAAATGTTTGTGACATGACATTTGTGTTAATACTTTGAAAACTTAATTCAGCCATGCCATTAACAATATAAGATAATTTTAGCTACTTTTATGTCAACTTTCACAATTAGTCTGATCAGGCAGTGTGAGGGCATACTTGTTATAGAAGCACAGTCCTTCATTTCAAGAAGTAATTGCCAACACATTCCCCTATTCCATCAATAAAGCTTTTCTTTTTTTCCAGGCTCAATCCCTGCAGTGAAATGGCACACAGATGACACCACTCAATTAAGTTCAGAATTAATGTAGCATGAAAGCACAGTCTTACCGAGAAGGCCAAGTGAAATTGAACAGGAGGATTGCAGGTACTTTCACCGTACTTTACTGCAAATGATCACTCATTTTTCCTGCCATGGAACAGGTTAGTAGGGCAATAGTCAATAAAGGGGACCTTTGGAAAGCAAGGGGTTGCATTGAACTGTTTAACATATTAATTCATATCTAATTCTTAATATTCACCAATAACAGAGTTGATCTATATACCTGTGTTGTTGTCAAATAAAGTACTTCTGAGAGGAAATCTGATTTTTCAACCACCTCTATGGGTTATTGGATAACACTCCAAACTATTTGTGAATAATTTCCATAAATTATTAAAATTAATCTCTTTCTTTGCATGATGAGCTCTCTGATAATTTAAGTACATGTGTACATACTCATAAGCATATTTACAATATATGCATATTTATGATATATGTTTTCGTGGATCAGCTAACTGACATGGCTTCAGACACTGACCTTTTCAAAGTAATAAATTATAAATTTTGTTGGCTGAAAGTTATTATTCCTGTCTCAAGAAAACTGATATGGATTGCAGGGGGTCAAATGTGCTTATGGTCAAAACAGGAGAGCTAAATTTTGAGAAATTGAAAACAGAAATGCAAAAAAGGACTGGATAATTTTGACCCAATCTATTTAAACATAACTATCTACCTTATGTTTTCAAAATAATTCAATATGGACCACTGAATATATGAATATATTTTATAAATATGAAACTAGACATATTTTAAATTAAATTAACACAGGAATAACATTTCAGCTATGAGAAGTGTTTTGAAAAATGTGGCGTTCAAAACAATCCATTTTTTTCTGTGAAGTTTCAGGTCTAACTATTCCCATTCCTCTCCCCAAAAGGCTTTATTCTTTTATTTTCAGTCAGCAAGAGTATCTAGCAATCATCTGCAACATCTGCAATCACACCAGACTTGACAGTCATTACTCCTCTAACATCCAGGTAGGTAGTAAAGAGAACAACTAAAATTTCAATACTAATTACACACAATTCTCCTTGGTTTGAGTGCAATACATAGGAAAATTACAGAATATGTTGATTAACATGTTAGTGTCTCTAAAACCCAGTGGGTTCTGCACAGTCAGTACACCAATCATGATTTAAAAGCACAGATCTTTCTCAGATTTCTCAGCTTCTCAACGAAAAGGCTAAAATCTTTGGTGGATGTTTTTAAAGTTGAGTATTCTCCACCTTGTTTTCCTTAGCACCCACTCTTTTTCTTCAGCTGCAGGGCTGTTTGGTGTCTGGTATCAGCTCTGTCATCTTCCTGAAGGCATTTATAGGACCTTTGAATTTCAAGTGGTACCGGGAACCTCTCTTGCTGAAATCATGGCACCATCACTTATTTTTGTCCCCAGGGGTAAAAGGAAAATCAGTGATACCAGAAGGAGTATAATATTTAATAGCCCTATTGAAATTTTTCAGGAAGGAGCTTGTTTATCTTCACTAAAATTTCAGAGGCAAAATAGCTTGAAGTGCAGTGTGATGAATCAGAGACTGGCAGGTTAAAATAATTGAAAAAGAGCTCAAGGTTTTGTGCTAATTGCCTGCTGCAGAAGAAGTCCTGTGCTGTGCCGTGCATTGAATCAGTGAGCAGAGACCCAGTATTTACTATCAATCAACATTACAAGCATTTAATGAAAAGTTTCATAATGGAAAGGTTGAGCGAGCTGAGACGGATCATTTCCATTAACCAACTCCTCTCCACAACCTACAACTCCATTATGAAGCAGCAGATTCCAATTCTTTTAAAGCTCAGTTTCCTTATATTAAAAACAGTTTCTGCAGCATATTAAAAAACTGACAGAAAGCTAACTTTCTTGCATCTTCAGTAAGGCAGAAGAAGTGAATTGGTACAAAAGGAGTTCCTTTGCTTTTTTGTAGTTTGTGTGTATGTTTTAACAAAGGTGACCTGGAAGAGAGCTGAGAAAAGGAAAAGCATGGCATAAAGCACTTGAACCTATCAAGCCAGATGTGATTGGCAATAATTTTTAATTAATCCAAGTAAAACTCCTGAACACAGAACCTGTTTTCCTATAAAAACCATTTCCTTGGCAGAAGAATTTACCTCTGGGTTGTAGACCTGGCAAAGAGAGTAATAAAAGGTCCTCTAATCATTATATACCTGCTTGTTTTCTGAGATAGGAATCTGTGAAGTTTTCAAATGGAAAATTAATGTGAATCATGCAACTCAATTTATACTTTCCTAGAAACCCTTTAAACTTAAGGGACAATGTACAGGAAAATGGAAAGCTTTCAAAGCAATCTAATGAACAACACAGTTGTATCAAGCACCTACTAACTCCAGCTTTCAAAGCAGACTGCTGGTGTCAGGGCCTGAGTCTGCACTCAGCTGGATTCGCCTGGAAGTTATCCATACTGACATGTTATGGACAACCTACTTCACAGTATGTACATCCACATTCATGGTACACATCTCTTCTCCAGAAACTCACATTCTCTTACTCATATCCTCCATTTCTTCATAGATGCATTAAATAAGAAAAGTATCCTTGAGTATAAAGTGAAGATTTCTGGAAGGCAAGAACATAATCCAGAGTACAGAAGGGGAAGTAAGTGTATAGGTACCTAGAAAAAGCCAAAACTCAAGCAGCAGCTCATGTCCACAAACAACATTAACTGTGTATCAGCTATCCTGTCTGCATTACAAACTAAATGTTTGCCTAAAACATCTAGACCACAGAAGTTTTTTTAATTATTTTCATCCTATATTTTGCTCTTTTTGGCAAGAGAAAAGAAACATTTGAAGGACTCACACAGACATTAGTCAAAAGATTCTAACTGTCTGTTCTTGGCTAGAGTTTATGCAATGACATTAGAAAGAATTGTTAGAGACTTGTCTGGCATTATGGTGAAAAATCGAGTGGTTAAATATATAGTTGAAATGCTATTCTATACTTAATAGTACAATTTTATTAATACATGTATTTGAAACAAAACTAAAACAGGTCCATAGAGAACATATTAGCAAAAATTCCGTAACTTATCATGCAGATTTGTAGGGACATCACTATCATCCCTGAAATGATGTCAATGAAGTGGGCGAGCTATGAAATGATGAATTGGGGTCGGTCTTTGCCAGATATTTATTTTTCTTCATTTATTACAGAAGGAAACTCATGTATTTCAGTAATGTTTATGATTGTCTTAGAAGAAAGTAAACAAGGAGAACGATTTTTCAAAATACAAATGCTTAGGCTGTATTTTAATTTTCATTAAGTTTGTCATTAAGGGGAATGAAAACCAAGATAGATGTAGTAGTCCAGGAGAATCAAAGTGAAGGAACAGGACAATTCTACTCACTAGTCAAGCAAGTCTAGAGGAAGAGTAAGTTAGTTAATTAATATTTCACTTTCTTTAATGTTATTAGTAATGCAGAAGAACAGCTAAAAACAATTTTATAAAGTTTACTGGTTTATTTATCCCTAAAAATATTGGATATTTGTCTAAAACACCTCTTAACCGACAAAGAATCATTACAAATGATTGATTTTGGTACTTGTATCAAATACCTAATAAAATTTAATGTTCTGAAAGAAGGTAGGAAGAAAATAAGCACATATAGCAGACATCTGCAAGTGCCTGGGTTCTTACTTACAACTTACAACTTTTCAGGAATCAATTTTGTTTCTATCACAGCCATTCTGTCGGGATCCTGGGCATGCTGGTGGGGCACACCAACTAACTTCAGCCCTTTGTTTTACTTGTCAAGAAAATTATTCTGGTTAAAATATCATTATTTCACACACAGACTATGAGACCAGCTTAACCATTTAAAGCTTAACCTGATTTAGCAACATCTTTTCAGACAGAAAAATTATATGTCTCTGTCTCAAAGACTATAAGAATGGTACAAACCCCAAACACTGGGTTTGACTTCACTGCTCCTTTCTATCCTTTGAGATCAGGATGACCAGAAAGTCTGACATAGCCTTCTATTAGTCTCTACAGTGCATTTTCTACTGCAGTTCCAGAGTGCAGTAAATGAACTTGGTCTCAGGACAGTTACCACATTTTCTGTAGCAAGGGTATTTTCAAAGCTAACAGCCAGCAGGCAGCTGCAAGGACAAAATTGGTCTGTCTGAAGCTTCTTCCAGCTCTCTAGTGGCAAAGGGGAGGTACTATAATTCCTCGCTGTATATTTCTGCCTATTATTTTTCATTGGACTAGTTATAGCTTTGTCCCAAGAAAAATAGGGCTCATCAGGTAACAGAAACCAGGCAAAAGAAATAATTTCTAGGAAACCCTGGACATTAATCTTGACATTACTCAAGGTTTCATACTGCACTGTTAGCTCTGCTTTAAGAAGAGTAAAGCATTGTGAACACGAATATACTCACACACAAGCTGTGACCTCCAAAAGCAGACAATTCTTATTGGAAGGTAAAGTGAAGTGCCAGGTGCAAACTAATTGAAAAGAAGAATTCCAAAATTTAACCTTTAAAATATTTCGGTTTAAAGTACTTATATGTGCATGGGAAAGGTGGGAGTGGCTTTATGATGATTCTGCCTGAACTGATACCAGATTCTGTGTTAAGTGCGGACAGTTACAGCAACTCTTAGGAACAAAACAACCAAAGGTTTCTACAATTTCCTCAACTTTGATTTGTAACAGAGCACATCTACTTCAGGTCAGGCATCAGCCATTGTGTTCCAAAGTGCTACATGCCCTCAGCTTTTAAATGTGATACTTTCTTATGTTTTTAATCAAAAAAGGTCTTTGGCAGCCATGAACCTGCTAAAGATTTTTTTTTTTAAAAAGTGTATTTTTCTACACTAGGCAAGAAGGTTTCAGAATTTATCCATCTTTATCACCATATGGTCAACTTTTTCAATGCATTGTAATTAGGACTACATCCTAATTAGATCTATATCTTTAGCAGACTATTGTACTATGGGTCTGCTCACCAAGACAGCTCTCCCTAGTTTGCTTTCAGAGGAAGCTCTAAATGCTGAAGCTGAGAAATATGTATTTCATCAGCTGAATATTTTTCTGCATTTTTCTGGTGGATCGTCTGATGAGAAACCAACTGCAAATCAGGGTAAGATGATACTTGGCTTTCTGAGGTCAACACACTGTAGGGTGTGATTAGAAGTAGTACAATAGAATACTAGAGATTTATTTTCTGAAAGCATTGTGCTCCTGAACACACAAAGATAATGAGTTATCACAGAAAACTCTCAGATAAAGTTTTACAGACCTGTCTCGAAGGAACTGTATTTTCCTGCTGGCTCATTGCTTCAAGCTTTGAATTCATCCATTTGGTTGGTGGATGCTAAAAAAAAAAAAAAGATCAAGAGTAAAGAGAAAAAGCAAGGAAGAACAGACATTTAGAAGAATAATAACACTTATGTCTGTTTTTCACCCATGCCTAGCTGCATCTACAACACTTGTGAGACTGGAGCTAAGAAATCCAAGCAGAAAGACAAGCTGCATCACTGCTAAAAAGGGAAATCCACGTGTTAGTTGCTGGGCTGTTCAGCTGTTCAGACCAGGTTTCTAGGATGAATACAATGCTACTGCAACAACCCAGCAGCTTTAATTTAGCTCAGGTGCATCAACAATATGTGACAAAGCGCACCAACAAAGCCTAAGTAGAGGCACAGATAGCAAGAAACAAGACTACAGTTCTGTAGTAAGCCCACAGCTGCCTTGTGATCTAGTGATCACTGCTGCCCATGAGCACAAGGAAGTCAGCAGTAATGAAATAAAGCAGTTAGACATGGAGAGAAGCTTGTGCTGCCTTTACAGAGCACCCTGAGCAGATTTCATGAGTGATATTAGCCTTGCCAGTGCCTGGTTTTCTTACAAGAAATATGTGGATAATAAGTAAAAACATACATGTATTTTTGGTAGTATAGTATCTGTACTATTATTAGCATTACTGTTCGATTTTATGTGCAAACACACTCAAAATTGTGCTATAAATGATGGGGGGGTTGAATTTTTGGTTGGATTGTTTTGTTGGTTTGTCATGGCTGGGGTTTTTTTCAAATTTTCAAAGATGTTTCTTTAGTTTTCTACCCCCACATCTTTGTCTCAATTTCTTAAGTTCCATAAAAAGTATTTACATGCCTTTAAATGAGCTATACATTTCACACTGCAATATTAAATCTTCCGTGATATTGAGAAAATGCACTCTGTTCTTTGAAGGTAGCAGTACATCTCACATGTTATTACTAGAAAAGGTCATGAAAAGATCAATACATGCCTTGTGCTTACACATCTTACTAGAGAAAATTGTCCTTTACAAGCAATATTAAAAAACCTCCCCTAGAAAGAAGCAGAATCAGAAAGAATAAAAGTGTTAATTAACAGAAGGCAGATGGAATGCCTTGAACTTTCAAGGTTTGATCCTGTGCAGCCTAAGAGGAGATAACAACCAGAATAGATGCTTAACACCAAGCACAGATGTAAGTAGAGCTGACTAACAGCAGCGCAGGGGGGAAGGCTCTGCATGGTTGCTTACTGAGAAGAGGATGAGAATATAAGCAGTAAATTAAGCAAAATTGCCTCTTTCCAATACTCCACACATGCATTTTTTTCTAATTATGGCATAATTCCCTGCTCCTTCTAAACACTAGCTGCATCTCAGAGCCAGTGAAGATTTTACTCATTCACAAAGGATCCAGATAACAAATATAATTTAAAGCTGTGGTGCAAGTCACCAGTTGACCTAAAGTTTATTTTAATGATTTATTGCTACTACTGTTGCTCTCTAACTTCATTTTTGGTTTGGGGTAGGTGACCACAACAGAATAAACATTTCCCTACTGTATCCAAGGCCTTGCAGAGATTTGCCATTATAGATAACATTTAAAAATCCATTCCTTTCTGTCATTTAAAATTCATCAGCCAAAATGTTCATACTTATCAAAGCTTCCCTCTTGCATGGCTTTGACCACTATGAAATCTGCATCATTCATGTCCTCTGCATGCACAGAAAAGTGAGGTACAAAACAAACCAAATCTGAGACCCAAGAGGGATATTTGTTTTGAAAGCTGGAGTTACTATGATGTAGGAACCTAAGCCAAAATTTTATTCATAGGGTAACAATTATTAGCCATAGACTTCACTTACTGCCTACACTCCTCCAATAAGTTGGTTTTCAATATTCCAAATTGCCCATCTGCCTAGGGCTTGGATTCTGCACATGCACATCAGATAGGTCACAAAGACTGAAGGATCCAGACCTTTGTATTTCCAACTTGATAAAACACATACAGCAAAGTACTTCTAGATATTTTAACTGAGGGCCTGGTCTAGCAGACATTCCCACAGTACACTGAATAAGTTTAACTCCATACTATAGGTAAGGTTTATCATCAACCCCAGTGACATTGCCCCATTCATCCATTTTTAGGGTATCCTAGTAAAGAGAACATTCGCCCAAAAAAGAAAAAAGCTTTTGTTCTGAATATATTCAGAAGTGACTTTATAAGACTCATCACTGCAAGAACAGATTTCCTCCTACAGCTCATGAAATGCCACCCATTCCTTTTCCATTTACTCTGTTTTAGTCCTGAGAGTCCCTTTTGAATCCTCAGAGAAGAGACCAGCTTCAGCAAGAGAGATTGATAATACCTCCACATAAAACAGCCTCCAGTCACACACAGCACAGCTCCAGTGAGGATGGGGGCAGAGCCCTTGCCAGACAGAGGCAAGGAGGACAGCACTAGCAACCCGCATATTGTGCACATCATTAGTCAATCCTGTTTCACAAAAGAAAACTGTTAAATAACTTAATATTTCGCTACAGTGGTGTGGGGGTTTTGTTAGGGTTTCTTGGGTGGTTGGTTGGTTGTGTTTTGGGAGGTTGGTAATTTGTATTATTATTATTATTATTATTATTATCACTGCAAGATTCCTCATTTAAAAAAAAGAATAAATCTACATTTTGGGCGCAGAAATAATTTCTGGGATAGAAATAAGTTTTTGTGTGTAGGTGTACAGCTCATCTCATTTGGCTTACTAACCCCCTTCATAGAGTAGCTCAGTAGGCAACCATCTCCATCTGTTGAATTTTGTGTCTTGCTGAGAAACCAACGTAGCTTCTGGAATTTTGCATGGAAAGTTTGGACTCCCAATTTTCCTGGTAGGAAAAGAAGGGCCAAAACAACATGTGGTTTAATCCTTGTCTCTTACTTGTATTCAGGAACTTTTTTATCTGCTCTCATGAAGACACTGGGACTGTGACCTCATGCCCACATCCAAGACAGAGACAGCTTTCAAAACTGGATATTCAAGCCTGTATACTGATTTTCAGGCATTTCCTCAGTACTGTTGTTGTGCTCCTTCCCTGGCCGGTTCTTATACACTTTGTCCCACATAAGTGCATCCACCTTATCATATCCCAAGCAAGAGTCTCAGTCTCTCCCAGACTGAGAATCAGGTCACCGTACCCAGTTACCACAGCTTTACTTCAGCTCCTCTTCCAGATACTTCAGCAAAGAAATGGTGTTAAAACAAGTGCCTCCACGTGGAAGCAGTTTCTGTGTCTGGTTGCAGATCTGCAATATTGCAGAAGGTAGAGCCCAAACACAGGCTTGTGAAGGCTGCAAGCACCCCTGATCCCAGCTCTGTACACTTCAGGAATAAAAAGGATTTTTATCCCTAATTGTTTTCAAAGGAAGGTCACTTCCCATGCATTGTCTGAGATATTGTTCTGCCTTTTCTTTTTTATAGCTCACAACATTTAGCTAACTAATAACAGGGCAGTTTCCACAGGCTGTCATTCATATCCTATTACCACCAAGTGACCAATTGTCAGCATGTAGCCCTGTTTACTTAAGCAGTTGCCTAGAAACTACTGTGCTTTTCCATTTGAAGCTCAATTTTATTGCAACACAGACAAACAATGAGATGTAACCATGTGGGCAAATAAGCAGCAGCTTGCCTTCAGTAGTTTACACCTATTGTTTCACTTCCCATATGCAGTGATTTTCCTTAGTGAAATAATTTTAGCCCAAGACATCCTAGGGTGTGACTAAAAAAAATCAATCTATTTTTTTCAGGACTCTCTCGGAAAACAATATATGACTTCTTTTTCCTTTTCTCTTGGAACCATAGTCCTGAAATCTTTTATTATTTCAAGCTTGAGGTTTTCTTGTTCAAGTTTAAACACAGAGGTACTTGAGCCAAGATGGTGTTTTAGATTAGGTACTCCTGTCTGTGAGACATGTTCTGTGAGAAGAGATACAGAGTCAGTTCTTATTCTTCATTGTTCCTTTACTCTGGAAGGAGTCTAAATGCCTCAAAATATAGATTACATTTTAGCCTTTTTCTAATACTTACCTACATTCATCAAGTCATAAAATAAAGCTTATGGCATTACTAAATAGGTGTACTGTAACTGGTAATTTCACCTCATGGTTATCAAAACCAAACAGCCAGTACCAACTGATAGGAAAAAGTTAAAGTGAGCAACCACTCCTGATGGGAGAACAGTCCCTTCATTCACATCAGTGATTTGGAGGAAACTGGGGGAATACAAATGAAGCAAAATATTGATTTTTAACTTCCATTCTTAGTCTTGGTAGCAACTCAATGTACCTTAGACACAGATTTTCTCAGGCACTGAACAGGCACAAACAATTGCCCTTTTTGTGTTCCTCACCTCAGCACATCAGACACTGAAAGCAATAGAGAATCAATACAAACTACACATAAACACGTGCCTGGGCTGGAGGTTTCCTTCTGATCCAAGTGTCAGGCTGAGACCTTCACCCATGCAGAGATCTGTAACTCCCTAACACTTTGAAATGCAATCTTCCTACCACTGACTAATGATAGAGGCTGCAATGACTGTGCCTCAGGCTTGGTTTTCTGAGACTGGTCTAGGTGTCTCCATTTTATTATTTATAGCTATGGACAAACAAAACTGGGCAAAATACTTTGCTCCTAAACCTGCTTAAATAGATTTTATTAAGTTTCCTTCATCTTTTCTGGGTCATAAACCTCAGTCTGGATTTTTATGCAATTCCAGGCTACCAGGAAAGACAATTCAGCAGATTCAGTTGGAGATGAACTTTTGTTGCATCTGCATTAGACCTCTCCAGTCACTCATTAACTTTTCCATTCGCTTCAGTTATGTAACCACTTTTGAAATAACACATGGATTTACTATAGAAATTCAGCTGCTCACACTGTGTTTGAAAGTAAGCACAATAATCATTGACCTTGAAATATCTCTGCAATAATTCTAGCTGATTCTCTAAGAGGTGAAATAAATATGCTACCAAGATACAGTCACTATAACAACCCTCACACCTAAGCCTATGTCTTGGTTTAGGACTACATTACCTGACAAACCTGTTTAGGGTGTACATGGACTACTTGTGCCTATAATGAGTCTATATATGTTATTACACTCTATACACGCTCCTTAAACTATGTGAGAATGAGTTTCGTTGTGCAAATTAGATTATCTTATTCTGGTGCAAGTTTATGCTGTTAAACCAGCACATCCAGTCAATATTTAATTTAGAGCAGACAATACAGAGCAGACTGATTATTTGCCCAATGGTTGTAGGCAAATTATGTACAAAATAGCACGGCGTGAAGACAGTGAAGAAAATACAAATATCATTTCTCTAAAAACAGATAGTATCATCTCTTGCTTGTCTGACTCAACAACTAAACAAAAAAATTTAAAAATCGTTGCAGTGAATGCAAAGAAAAATGACTGAACTGTGAACAGGTACAATCTCCAGTACTTGCTAAAGATATCTGCAGCCATGCTAAGCTTACATTACATACAACTTCAAGTGTGAGGATCTCAAAGTAAATATTATCTGTGAAAATATCAACTGAATTACTTTAGTTAAGGTACGCAAAAGCTATAGAATATTTTTTGAGCTTGTTTGGGGTTTTTGTTTTCAAAAATAAGCTCCAGTTCTGTATGCACCTTAAAAAAATTGAGCAATTCACACTGAATCCAGTATTCCATATGGATTAGTAAGCAAGGTTGAGAATAAGCCCAAGAGTAACATGAACGAGGCACTTTGCGGGAAAGTGCAACAAGCGCATTAGCAAATATTCCAGTGAATATTTCACTAATGGTCAGGAAAGCATGGCAAAATGGCTTTTGAAATATTCTACTGATATTCCTTGAAAACACAGTCCTGACAAAAGAAGTCTTGTTTTTCAAAGGTTTGCCCATGAACGTTTCTTTCTTCCCCTCATTTATTCCCCTTGTTATCTACCCATCACTTTTTCCCCAGAAGAGTTGCCTTGATATCTATTAATGTACTTTCTTTCCCAGACACACTCACACACATTCTCTCTACCTCCATTTGTTCTGAGACACAAAGAATAACTTGCATATTACCCAAACTTATCGGTTACAGCTAATAAGTTTTGACTGGTATAAAACACTTCAAGTTCTATAAAGTAGCAGAGTATGCAGGCTATTTCAAGGTTAAAATATTTAAAATTGGCCCACGGAAGAGATACTTAATAATAAAATTCCAAATATTTCAACTTAGACATCTTTGTTCTCCCATTGTCTTCCATTACACATTTTACAACCCAAAATTTGTCAGGTTTAACATGCTCCCTTCACCCCCAGCACAAGACAACTTTACTTAAGAATCCAATTTGTCTGCCATTCACCAATGCCCTCCATGTGAACCTCATGGCATCACAGAAACATTTCTATCCCCTACATTCACAGTACTGGAGTCTCTTGAGCCAACAAACTGTCAAATTAGTGCCAACTCATGACAGCTTTATGATATGTAATCTTGTTCACCAGCAAATGGTCTGAGACCCCCTGCTTGCTACTGCTGTCATACAAGAAATGGGTTTTTTTGTGTGTCTCTGATATATTTATATTTTGAAAGCAGATCCCAGCTGGGAAAGTAGTAGTTTTGCCTCACAAAAATCTTTCATATGCACACTTCACTGCTCTCTCCATGTGTTACTTTAAAAGCAACTTTTAGGATTTTGCTTGAAAGGTTATGTTAGGGAATAGGAAATTAGTTAAAAGTTAATTAGAAATGTACTTTATCCTGCTGATTCAATATACTGACTCACATAGTAGTAAAAAAACCTTACTCCTTCAACATTAAATCATAATTAACACAGTGAAAAAAATATCTTGTCGGGGCTATGTGGGCTGTAAAGCTCATGTATCAAAAACCGAGGGGCAGATAAATCAAGCTTATTCAAACATACAAAGAGGAAAATTCATGGGGAAACATGTCTGAAGGCTTCAAGATGATAAACAGTGGACAATAGAACAATGTGGAGAAGCTAGGAAAGTAGCACACACTCTTCTTACAGAGTTCTTTAGACAGGATATTAGTCTTCCCTTTACATAACTTTATAATAACCTTATTCTTGTCATTACAATATAAAACAGCACCAGTACACCAGCTGATTTTTTAAATGTATCCTGAAGTAGTCAGTTTTTACCTCCCTCTTTGTACAAGTGACAGTAGCTGCCTGCGTTTATTTCTTAATTGGTGGCAGAATTAACCACAAGAAGTAGCCAAAAGGAAAAACTAGTGTGTGAGAAATGCTTAAAAGCAAGAATGCTATTTTCAATTTGCTTCATTTATAATTCAAAAGATATAAAGGGAGCAATTCTGCAAAGTTCCCATAGTGAAGTCAGTGGAAACACAAAGATTTACAGGAACAAGCCCTATAAACAGGGTAAATAAATAACAAAAAAAACCAGAACCAACCAAGAAAAAAAAACCCAAACCCAAACACCAAGGGGACACATACAAATGGGAAATATCAGTGATCACTTTCACTTGAAAAAATTTATTCTACAGTCTTGCGTTCAAAAAGCTCCAAAGTGTAACAGGATTGTGCTAGAAAACAGACTCATTTTCCTCTACTGCCTGTTCCTCTGGTCTAGAGAACAGCAGAAAACATTTGTGCTTCTGCTTAAGAAAATCTGTTCATAGGGCTGGTATGCTTTTCTAGGCTTGAGCTGATCAGTGTTAACTAACATAGGACTCAGACATACCTTCACGTGGAGTCCAGCAAGTGGCACACCCAGGATACTCACATAAGAAACAAACAATCATGGACAAATTATGCTCACCATCCTGTCAATCTAGCCATGTTAGGATTTGCAAAGACTACAAGGCCACGTGAAACATTCTCATCCTTCACCAAAAGCCTAACTCAGGACCTTGGGCACCAGGGTAACCCAAGCACTGCACCTCCTCACAAGTCAGCCTATAAGTAGGACGCATTCCTCCTGCTCAGTTCTTCACCCTCCATACCCCAGAGAGGAAACCCCAGCCCCTCTCACCTCATGGATGAGAATTCTGTAGCTTTAAGATAAGAAATCATTACAGATATTCAACTGATACTTTATAAATGAAGCTAAAACACTTATTTCTTTGTGGGATGCAGGGTATAGTACTTTATACGTGGCTGATACTAGAGCTCGACAATTACGGAAGAGAAGAATCTGCTGCTCATCCCATTTCAGCTTTAGATTATTAAAAAATGTTTCTTGTTCCTGTACTCTACTGCTGTGTCACATAGTCTGATAGTTTGGTATCAACAGAAAATGACAGCACAAGTAAGCAAGTTTTCATCCTATATCAAGCCATACAAATTAACCAATTCAAAAGTACAAAACCCAAAGTTCTTCCATTCTTGCTCTTTCAGGAAGTGAAAATATCCTCATGAAAGATGATAAAATTTTGCAAAATAATTTGTCTATTGTAGTTTCAACTGGCAGAACCTTTGCAAGGTACTAGTTGGAAAGACAGAACCTCAGAGGGTATTTATGATGCTTTAGTCCTTTAGGCATTTTTCTGTGTTCAGGTAAGAAGTTTTAGATCATGAAGAAAATAACATTGTGTAGTTGTCCATAGTAATATGACTTAAAACCATTTGAATCAATTCAGTTAAGTAAAATCTCAAATCCATTTGGGTTCATCTAGCCAGGGACTTCAATGCAACTAGGAGCTTGTTGTAAGAATTACAAGCTCTGTGCCCTGAACCAAGGCCATACAGTCAGTGGCTCTGCATATACATCTGCCTGCCTATGAGCAGCCAAGAAATGCTGCTTGGTCCTTCCTGTCACACACTGACAATCCATCTTTCCCATTTACCTGCCATTTAATCAGAAACAGAGAAGTGACCTTTCCACTTGCAAGTTAACAAGTTAGAATTGCTGCTCACTTCACAGAAGGACAACCAGAGACCCGAGCAAATACACGCTCTACAACTGCATTTCAATGATGCAAGGCATAAAGTCAAACAGAAAGATGGGGTTTTTAGATTTTCTTTTTTTCAGAGAAGTCTTACGTTGTGAATGACATAGATCACTGTCTCTCCTTCCTCAGTATTAGTACACAGAAAGGCACCTTTCCTCCTTAGTGCCCACTTTCACTCTAAACAGAGGAAGTGATGTGACCAAGCTTCTTGACACAATAAAAAATAAAAGCCAGTCTCTGGTGCTTCTGCTGAGATGTATCCTTTCACCCTCACAGTGTTTCCAAAGCAGGTAGAAGGGCTAGAGGTCTTGCAGTGCATTCAATATATAGTACAGCTTGTACTTATAAATAATAAATATACTCAAGTATATCTATAAAATACACTTATTCATTGTGGTCTACGATCCTTCCATGAACGTGGCTGCTAAAAAATTAAATAAAGGGTCACCTGAGGACCAGCTGTGGCAATGAGCATCTCTATTTATATAGCTGAGCTTGAACCTTCCTGTGCATGATCTCAAGCTGATGAGGTTCCATGATTAGAAGTTGGTAAAATTGTTTGTAGTCAAGGGAAAACAGCACAGGCCTCAGCATGAAATGTACTCAACCTTTAATGTTCACAACAGTTATAAACAGTCACATTCACAACTGTCACTGTTGACTGACAAATAAATTCTAAGAAAGAATGGATCATTATTGCATATTTTGAAGGAAAATACTCTAGAAACCCTTCAAACTCCAGTCTCCTACAGACACACAGTAATCACAATATGGTGTGCTCGTACTTTGGAGCCACCTGAGAGTGACTTCTGAGAACAATCTGTTTATCAAAATTGCCAGAGTCAGTCATACTTTGAGTGTATATGCTTTGGGTCCTGAGAACGGTATATTGCTTTCATGGAGATATCAGTTCTGCAGGGAAATCAGATCAATAAATCTCTCCAAAAGTACAAAGTTTCTAGTAACATCCATTGTTTACTACCCAATAGAGCAGCATTAGCCAGCCCACCTCTCCTTGATCAAGCATGTCATTAAGTGCCCCTGCAAGGAGGGATCTGCTGGGCCGTACCAGACACGCTGTCCTCCAGAGGATCAGAAAGAGCCAGCGTTCCAGGCATCGTTTCGCCACTTAGGATTCAATTTGCATTCAGGCTTCTCATAAAGCAAGAACTGAAAATATTACTTCTAAATAAAGAAGAGCATGACTCTAATTCATACTTAGTTTCATGGAAGGGCATTAAAATTAATTCTCACCACTGTGATAAAGCTTCACATTTGTTTTCAAAAAGTACTATTCAGTATTAATAACAGATGCTCTATCCAACTAATCCTTCACATATCCTGTCATTTGTTTTGGCTTTCAAGCTTGCTGTTCTTAAAGGGGTCTTTTCCAAATAATGCCCATCATTGTAGATGCTGTATCACTGCAACAGACGGATGTGTCTCTACCTCCCTCCTACACACATTTTGTGATGTGCCTTTCCAATCTACTACCAGAGTGTTAAAAACCATATCCACACACAAGAATCATCTTATTTGAACTGTAATGTACCCATAGGTGAGCTGTGAGTTCAAAGTGAGCATCATTTCATAGATAAGATATTAGAACAAGACACACTCCATTTGATTGCAGGCTTGGCCAGGATTCCCTACAGCCTTAGGTAAAAATCCATAATCCTTAAGATAGACCTTTCTGATACGTAAAATGAAAATAGTTACATTGTCCATATTTTTTTTTGAGCAATTTTGAGGCTTACTGTTCTGTGCTTGCTGATGTTCAGTATTTAACATCTCAGAACACTGAGGATCTCTGAACATTCCAAGGAAGAATAGGAAGAAAAGCAGAAGATAATCCTCAAGTCAGGCTATTTCTTTTTTCATGCATATATATTTATAGAAAGACTAACAGTTTTCATTCTTTCTTTGTCAGAAACAGGATAAAAATTCTTTGACACAATTAGATAGGCAGAATCAAAGCCCATCTGACAGTTCCCTTCAGGAAAAGATTAGAGCCATGGCTGGATGTAGGATCATCTCTCTTTCTCCTTTTCACTGACAAAAATCTGTGATAAGTTGCCATATAAACCTCATTCTCTTTCTGAGCAATTATGTAGGTGTTGTTTGATTTTATATAGCTATATATACACATTTACAGGTATCTGTATAGGTACATAAGAATCACATTCCACCAAAACATGGCGCTAATGCTTGGCAGACTACATGAAGATGACTTTTGTAAAAACAAAATACCATCCTGCTTCATAAGACACATTGTGAAGGAAAAGTAGTGAGGCAGTATTGAGCTAATATAGAAATAAAAACACATATATATGTAAAACTTCTGATATATATACACAAACATATACTCCCACGCAGATAATGTATAGACATATAGAGAGAAAAATGTCTTTTTCAATGTCCAGAGCAGGATTTCCCATTCACTAGGTAATAGCAGTGTCAAATTTAATCATTGCTGTCTTAAAATAAGTTGGTAAAAGTACCAATAAGATGCACAAGGACTAAATTCTGTCTATCATCAGAAGTTATGGTTGGTGCAACAACACAATAAATTATCTACATGCATATTCTTTCCCTCAGTGATTCCTTTAAGTAAAACTTTTTCAGGAAGATGACATACAATCTTCATGTTATATTGCAATCATCAATAAACTGATGGTTTTATATATACATACATGTGTGCCACAGAAATTACTCTGGCACCGTTCTTGAATGCTTCCTGTTCAGCATGTGCACCAAAACATGCGCTTAATTTAAATTCTGTGTTGAAGTTAAACACGGGTGCGTATCCTTCAGCTAGGAAGTTTGAATATCACAGGGAAGTAAGAATTTTGTTTGATCCTGATTTGGACTGGACTTCTACATGTTCTGTGCACAGCCCACCACATACTCTGAACTCTTTCCCCTCCTTAAAAATTGGGTTTGAGATTTTAAGATAGAATTTTGAAAATTATTTTTAAGAATTTAAAACCCCTCATATGTCACTAGCAAGAGCACAGGAGAACATGCATACACATAAAAAGCTTGAGTGTCACTTGCAATTGTATGCCATCTTCTATGCATTTCACAGTCTCTAAGTTAAAGGCAACTGAAAAACACAGGGATTAAGTTTTTTTTATAGCATACATCACTTTTGATAGCATACATCACTTACCATTGACATTTGATATCATATAACATGGAATGCCTTAAAGAGAGGCAGCAGCAAAATACGTGTGCACATTGCCCCAGTTCAATCCAGTTTCTAGGGCGCCCAGACTCCTGAATTTTGGATGAATTTGTCCATTCTGGTGCCTTCTGAGGGCAAGACAAAAGGTTAGGAGACAGAGCATGCTAATGAAGAGACAACTGAGACTGCCAAGTTTCCTGTTCCTGCAAAAACTGGCATTGCTCCTGGAGCAGAGGGGAATAACAGTCTGTTAAAGTGCTGTTGTATCCCATAGCTCAAACATCTGCAGAAATGAGGGGATTTACTCTTCTTTCCCCCACCTTCTTGGATGCTTACAACTACAAACTCTTGCAATGCCTTGTGGACTCCATACCACAACATTGGCTTAAATCTCACAGCAGAGAGTCCCACTTCAATTTTATTTAGCTCACACTAAGCTTCTGTAACAGCTTCTCAAAGCATTATATTGAGAACTATTAGGGGAAAAAAAAACCCAAACAACATTTTTTGATCCCAAAGAATAAGGAAAAGCATCCACATAATATTTTATTAAGTGTGACTTGTTTTCTGTGTTGAAATTAAAGCTTTGGAGAAGGCTACAGAATATAAAATCAAAGTCCCAAGAGTCAAGCTGATTATATGTAACACTGATTTCTACTGAATGTTTTGTTACATGTAATCGAGAACAGTAAGGAAGAGTCTTTTCTATATTTGCATAACTAATACATTACACTGGAAAAAGATTTATTTTTAAGCTTTGAAAATACTGTTTTAAAAACATAGGTAGGACTTCATCCAGAAAAGTCCAGAATTCATCTTTTGTGATTAACAGTATATGATGAAACAACTTCTCAACTCTCTCCAGAATTATTTCTTGAAGAATTGGAAGCACGGTAGTAAATTAATATAATGAAACTCTAAATAAGGTAGTTCTGAACTAGTGAATTATCTGAAGAGAGATGTAAGGGAATCTAGCTTGTTACCAAGTGGCATGTAGCTCATGTTCTGAGCATCTTTATTGTAGTCAGATATGTTTGTTCTCTTCTCAGATTACTTACACCTCCCTTTCTTAGCCGTTAGGACTAAAATTAGAATTTAAGAGTTGGAACAACTTGGCATGTGAAAAGGTTAGTCCTTATATGGCACTAATTTCAGTAGATCAAGAATGGCTATCTACCTAAAAGTACACATGCAGCCACATATATGCTCAGTGAAGAAAACATAGGATGAAGTTCTGTATCAGGGACCATAATGGTCCCTGCTGTCCTCAAAGTCTAATCCTCAAAATTAAAAATAAACAACAAAAAGACCCCCAACAAAACCACCACCTCAGAAAAACAAGTCACACACAAATAAAACTATCACCAAAACTACACACACTCCTTTTCCCATTCTGCAGTTCTGTGAAGAGTTTAGTTGGCTTAGGAGGAGGAGTGAATATCATCTTTGTTACATAAAATTGAGTTTTCATCTTGAGAAATTTTAAAGCACATTATCTACAGCATTCAGACATGAAAACTGTCTAGCACACATGCCCTGACTGTCTTAGATGTGCTTTCCAAGCCTATATCTAAGAGTTTAGTCCCCTCCTTGTTTCTCAGGTCAGAAAGGGCTACCAGTACTTCAAAAGATAGCACATACTCTCAGCTGGATAAGTTTTTCACTGTGGGGGGAATTACAGTCCCAAAGGAAGCTCCTTTCTCCTATTAAAGGAGAAATTTTGGCTGCTAAGGGAGGCAGAGCTGTGGGAGAAGGTTTTTAATGAACTCAAGTAGAAATTGTGTGAATTAACAGCTGCATCACTGGATCAGGAGTCGGGAGACATGTGCTTTATGCCTGGCTTTGTGACCTCAGGCAGATCGGTTTAACTTAATAATTACTGCACTACGAGTAACTGGCAGCCAAAAAACCATGTAATGCAATACTCATACAGTACTGCTAGCCATTTTATATTGCTTTCAGTTTAGTAGCAAATGAGACAGGAGGTGTTTCAGCCCTTCTGAAGAGATAAAGTGCAAAGACCAAACACAGGACATATTTTGCTGAGTGCCATACACGTGTCCAGTGCAGAGCAAAGACTGAACGGGTAGACAACAAGTGAGAAAGACTTCCAAGATGTATGACTGCCCTAGACCTACTGGCCAAGCAAGGAGTAACATCCAGGCAGCAGCTACCACCCCCTCTGACTTGATCTTTTCAAAAAAATTACCAGTACTACAGAAAAAAAAAAATAGTTACATATTTGAAAAAAAAAAAAGAAAATCAACCTAGAAATCATCACTTTTAACACATAAGCCAAATAAAGTTATAGGATTGTCTAAGACTTTGCTGGTCACAATGTCAAACATATTTAAGAAAACTGGTGAAGCAGAAGAAATTGTACAGCGGGTCATATCTTGGCTTCTGAAAGCAGCGTGGACATGGCTTAAGGTTTGGAAGGGTGGGAGGATTATTAATCCTCTAACCACTCTTTTATTACAAGATTATAAATCACTTTGCTATGTATTATAAAACAAAGACTATATCCCAAAGCCTAATACAATTTAGAAAGGCATTATGCACCTCTTCCCTTCTGGTTTTGCAGTCTTTTCCCATGTGATACTAAACCAGACAACCTGTCTCTTCACATTAGCTTCAAGCTGCCTCTAAACGTTCAGTGCACCCTGGATATGAGATTTCTGTTCTCAATCTGCACCTTAACCAGTAAAATTTCTAGTTATACTGTCAATATTTTCCCTGGGTCAGGTCAATATTTGATCTCCTGGCTTTCTTCATAAATGAAATTAATACTGCAGCAAGAAAAAATCCCTCTGAGTTTTATCAGTTTTGAAACATAAGCTCAAAAAGAAAACCTCAGGTGTCTTTTGAAAATGGAAGGAAAATATCCCAGCTATGAACTTTAGACGATAACTGTATTTTTTTATTATCAACCCATACTTACAAATAAAAAAATAATTGTATCCATCATTCTTCAGAAAGCCCCCCCCAAATATTATGATACATTAATCTAATTTGCTGCAAATTAAAAAATTACATATGTTTGTGCTTTCTTTCCCCTTTCTACATAAATGTGTGTGGCTGTAGAGCTCAATAACCCACAAGTTATTTGCAGCATAAATTCCTCATCAGAAGAGCTACCCGAAGGCAGCATCCCCTGGTGTAGCTGATCTCCAGCTGCATTAACAGATGTTTACTGCAGTGCTCGTGTACAGTATCCAGTTTGCCATAGTGAAAATAAAAATGTAAAACAAAAAGCTCACACAGCACTTTTTCAACTCCCTTTGCTAGGCAGAAAAAGGTGAAATGTCCTGCTTGGGGTAACAGAGCCGTACAGCTCATCCTCAGAGAACAGGAATGGCCTCAGACATGATGGGCTGTGACTTGGCAAGCACAACTCAAAGCTGGGTGTCTCAGCACTGCAACAGCACACAAACTCAGAACAGGTTGGCTTTGTGCATCCCAGGATCAAAGGCAAAAATCTCATGGACTTCTCTAGAAACACATCATCAGCTTCAAAACCTACAAAATATTAGCTTAAATCCAGCAGCACAAGAAGAACACCTTTGTAAAAAGCTGTTCAGCGCCAGTCCAGTAAAATCGGATTGCACTGCTAAATGAAAAGCTGGATTTTATTTTTTTTTTTTATACCATTCAGGAAAAATTACACTTATAATAGACTCAAACTATGAATTTGCAGAAATCTCATATTTAGTTGCCAGTACAAGAATATATTTTTTCTATTCCTTTTGTAGTATTTATCACCAACACACAACCATACGCCATGCAAAATTATTGAAAAACTGTGAGAACAAAAAGTATATTGAGAAGAGATACATTTTATTTCTGCAATGAAGTAGCATTATAATGAAGTTTCTAAAGACTGGAATATTTCAATTATTATTTTTTGGAAATTAATGTAAAGAGTTTTGTACTTTTCCTATATTTCCTGCCTATATTTGCATGAACTTTTGTGAAAGAAACCAGCCTTGTCTTTTCTAACAAGCCAGAAAGGTTAAACTCCTATCCCAACACAAAAATAAACACATTAAGAAAATGCTAGAACTGGCAGATCACGTGTGCTTTCTACTACCTTGAGGTAACACTAGCACATTTCAGACCATGGAAATTCTCCAATCCCATATTAATTACTCCAGTAATACTCCACTTCTCCAGTAATGTGGTAAAATGAGCTATAACCAGTAAAACACAGCAGCCTGGTACAGTGACCAAAGGCAGTGAGAGCAAACATCACCAGGTGGAAGCCAGGCACAGCCAGGAGAGCCCCACACCAAAGGGTTTGCCTGTAGCATACTCCAAGTCCAGCCACCTCTGACCATTCTTCACACCCACCTTGTCATTTCACACCATGAGATTCCTCCCCGGAGCACAGAATAAAAAGATCACCTCTGCTGGCCCGTTTTGCACTTTAATCCCACAGACCAAGGACACACTTCAGCAGGTAGCTCTTCTGAGTTTAATATTGCTGCTCTTTGCTTTGCTTGCTTGTCCAGTTATCACAGAATAAACCAGTAAGCTGATGTTCAGTAATACATCATATAATAAAAACACCCGGCTCAAGAGACTGCTCAAATATTAGTCAAAATATAAATTACAAGTATAGAAGCTCTGCAAAGAGCATTTCTAGATCTACTTCCCAGTGCCCAGCAGGCAACATGACACTTTCCACACAAAGAAGCCAGCCTAACTTCTCTTGTTCCTTTGAGGAAGTCTGGATCACAGGATAAGGAAACAGCAGCCACACACAGACCCATAACAGTCTGTCTGTTCCAGGCAAGAGATGCAGTCTTGCTGAGGACCGAGCAGCAGAAGTCAACTTCTCTTGGCAGCACCTCTTGTACAGCAGCAGCGGAGGAGCCTCTGGGCATCCTGGGCTGTCAGTAGCTCGCTGCTGCAGGACAGGCAGCAACTGGCCAGTGCCTCCTCAGACACCAGAGAAGGGAAGTTCCTGTAACAGCAGTAACTGGGGGAAGAAATAGTCTCCTTAAGTGTGTACAAACCCAATTTCCTTCCTGATGGTCGTGTCCTTCCCTCCTTTCAATAAGACAACATTTTATTATGTTACATGGCAAAGAGCAGATTGTTCAACACAACGGCAATTTGTTTAAATTTTTCTGTGTCGGAGCTTAAACCAGTATTTCTAAGTGACCTCTAAAGGGTCTTTGTTGCAGTCAACAGCACCTGACAGCAAGTTAGATGTCCAGTGCAGTAATAAGCAAACCAATGCTTGCTTACTTACTGTATATACATCTAGTAAGCAGATAGCAACTGCTCCCAGTTGCAGGGTAACAGGGCAAAGACTTGGATCTTCAGCTGCCAATTCAAGTGGAAAAAAAAATGAAATTTATCAACAGAATTTCCCCCCTTCTTAACACAGAAGGAAGAAAAGGCACAGTTGCCTCATCATAGCAACCCTCCTCTCTGTCCTCAGATCAAGAAAGCAGTTTGGGGTTACAGTAAGACTGTAGCAATTACTGAACTACTGCTCTGAAAAATACAGGCCCTTTGCCTCTAAGGGCCCTGTTCTTGTGCTTCCAACAGAAGATTTCCTACAGGAGAAGGTCTGACATCTTCATTTCTTTCCATTAATGAAATACTGCATAGGGTAAACACCTTTTAACAGAAATTATTTGTTTTCAACAGCATGACTGAACATCATTTTAAAAAGCCTAATATTGTGTCCTGTAACAAGCCATAGATTTCAGCTCTATTGCATGCATTTGTGCTAACTCGTAATGAAGAAAATTTAGGAAGAGAGAGAGGATTTAAAACAATTTGCACAAAAATCTAGCAAAGTAACAATCCATAATAACCCAGGTATAATCCAGCTCTCAAGATTTTTCTAGGCCATGTGTAAAACCAGTTGAGGCTTTCAGTCAATTACACAGAAGAAGACTTCCCAGGCAAGTCCAGATGCTTAACCAAAGCTTTACTCAAAAGCCAGACAACAGAACAGGAGGTCACTGAAGGTGGGAATACATGGAAGCAAACTGCTTCCATGCAGCTCCATGGAAAAAAAAAAAAAAAAAGCCACTAAAGAGATAATGAAGCTTGTTGAGGTAAAAAAAAAAAAAAGTGGCTTATAACTGTTGAAAAAAATATTTTAGCAAACTGCCCATCTAAATACAAATAATTCGTTAAACAGAGATTGCACATAACATGACTGGGCTCAGCAATGTGAACCTACTCAGCCAAAACCAAACACTGAAGTCAGAGTGATTTCTCCAAGTATTTGACAAAAACACCTCTCTTCCTCTCACCTGGGCAGCTGGCTGACTCTGGAGCCCCTGACTTGGCTCTGCTGTCACACTTCTTAACCCATTCAGAGCTCAGTCTCCATGCCAGCCATCGCTCTGCAAACACCATTTCCCAAGAGGCAGCAAACGAGCATACGCTGGCCTGTTTCCACCTCAGATTTATTGCACTCTAGGGAGAATAAATCTTAATATCTAAGGAAAAACAATCTATGTAAACTTATTACAAATGCACAGTTTATTAACTTAGTTTTAAAAGTTAGTCAAAGTACCATGGTTTTTTTCTTTGTTAAGTTTTGCTCCCATTTTTTGCCCCCATTATTTGATTAACAAGAAGTCAGTGTAGACAGTTAAAGTTTTAGTTTAGTTTACAAAGCACCTCCTTCTTCCTGTCTTAAAAGCAAAGTATTCACTGGATATTGAAAAAAAAGAAACAGTATTATTTTATACCAAGACAAAAGAGTTACATTTGCCTGCTATTTATTAGTAACAATATTCACTCCAGATATTCATAGACTTGGACACACAGCTGAAACTACAATATGGGTGCTGATGGAAGAACAAAAATAAGCCATGGCTTTTCCTTTATACTATACATACATATCAGGCAACATTCCTGCCTCAGCACTCAGGCAAGAAGCAACAGCCACCCCATGCTGCTGCTCAGACACCACCAGAGTTTTAGTGGGGGAAAAGGGACCTCAGCCAGATAAAGAGAGCAGAAAGCCCCAGATATTCGAGGTCTGTTTGCCTGCCCTCACATCTCTAGGACTGCCAAATCACCTCCTCACATTTTATATCCCTGAGAACAATTACTGCTCCTGGCCCCATTATTCTAGATTTTCCTCCTAACAAGTATCCCTTTGCCATCCATTTACCTAAGGCAAATGCAGCAAACTCTGCATCAGAAATTGCTTCAGAGCTGGATCATATATTGTAAATGTCAAGGATGAGTATTTCTTTTTCGTCTGTTTTACAAATATTTTATACTATATTATACCAAACCAAGAGGCTTGGAGAGGCGGGGATGTGAATCCTTCTGTTTGTACAATTTATAATATTCAGTGCACATTTTCTACAGCTACAGCACCACGTTCTGCAGGCAGAAACGCAACAAAAGTAGTCTTAACCTCCAAGGAAGCTGAGGTTAAAGAGCCCTCTACTGAAAGTTTTGTATTTTCACAAGTTTGCTACACTTTATAACCTCTTTTTCTCCTCCACATGTCTCAGAATAGTTGCATTGATCACTCAAGAAACAGCAGCATAACCCCCCTCCATAGCCAATACTGTCAAACAGTCAAATCCTGGAGATATTCACCATGTTTATTAAAAATGCTTTCTCATTCTGCTGATAGCAACAATGCTCACTAAGCCTAAACTTTTAATTGCACAATATAACCACAGAACAGTCTTCAAGGCCTACATCTAGCTAACTAAGTTTACAAATTTACACGCACTCGGGCATTCTGCAGGCAATGAGGAAGAATATGCAGTTCTTCCTCCCAAAAGTGTACAGCATAACTTTTTAATCACTTTACTTGAGAAAAAAAGTTTTGGAGTAAACAGAAGAGTGTTGATGGTTCCAAATTTGACAAAATATCAAATTCCTTTTCAGTACAAAACTCAATGTAAAAAGAGAAAAATATGAGACATTTTAAATAAATTATAGCCAGCTTTCCACTGATTGCAATTGGAGGATAAAACACAGAGTTATCTGACACAGAGAAGGTTAGGAGGACAAAAGAATGAATTGGGTGGACATGAAAAATTGAAGGAAAGACAAATTCGGAATTGATGTCAGGCCACACATTTTAATTGCGGAACTGAATGCCAGACATTAACACAGAGCTGGGGTCATCCAGAGAACGACCAAAGGGCACCTGGGGGACACTGGGCACTGGGGTGCAGCAACTTTCTACAGAAAGTCTTACTGCTCTTTACTTACTTTTGCTGTAGCTGTGTTATATGAAATAACTAACATGAACTGGGGTGCTTCTTCAAGACAAACAAAAAAAAATAACACAGAAAGAAAGAAAATAATCATACCACTGAGGCTGTCAATCATAAGCAAAAGAAAACTACAGCCATTCAAAATAAACTGCCCCTTTGGAGCTGAGGTCACCTTGTCAACATCAATCTTCTCATTTTGATGCACATTAAGAGCTATTGGAGTGTCCCCTTTCATCCTATGACTGTGAATTGACCTTTCTGACACTACTGAATACAATATGGTCATTTAGGGATGTGGTAATTATTGGTAACTGCACTAACAAAGTTAGTGGCACACAGGGCATCATTGCTCTGACTTGTATTGCCACCTGGCCTTTATTTTAAGAGATTTATTCTCATTTTATATGCCTTGACACCAACTGCATACACATCAGTCCTTTATTTACAGTTACTTCCCATGGGATTCCCATGACAGTTTCTACCAGAAAAGAGTATTTTCACCTGAAAAAATGCCAAAACAAAGCTGTTGCTTAAAAAGCCTGAGTTAAGCCTATAAAAAGTCATACTACACAAACACAAATAGTCCTGCAATCTTTATCATAGTACCATCCTGTATCTTCTGTCAAAATGCAACACAGCTGTGTCTGGAGTGAGACCTCCTGCCAGGTGCTGCAACTTGTCACTACAAAGGTGACACAACATACACCCCCAACACCTCTGACACACACCAGCCCAGCAGAAGCAAACCCCAGCAAATTGCACCGCCCTCTCTCCAGGATTATACTCTGCTTCCAAAATGAATCAAAAGGTAAAACTGTCTCCAAGAGGTGAGAAGAGCAGGTGCCTAAAACCAGTGTACATATTCCTTTTTGCAAGGCTCCAGAGCAGCTGCAGCTTTGTGAGCCCGAGAGGTGGCTGTGCCAGGGGAGCAGTGGCCGGCCCAGGCACACACACGAGCTGCTGCACTGCTGCCAGAGATAAGCCACAGGACTTCCTCAGGCAGCAGCTTCCTTCGCTCTGAAATTGCCTTTACTGATTTACTGACGAAGATATATAATGTGATCACCGCAGAGATGACTTTTTGTTAAAAGGAAAGAGAAATAATCAATAGTAGCTTGGGCTGGAAAGGGACCTTGGAATTGATTTGGAGATGACATGCTGGGCTTAGGCCCAAAGCAGAGATCCTGGCCAAGCAGAGTCTAATGCTTTTAGAGTTCATTTAAAGATGGCCTGAAATTAAATTTCCAATTGTAGGGGTCTAATTCAGTCCGGTTTAGAAACACTGCTAAGAAAAAAGAAAAATCCCAACACAAATACCCTTCTCTGAGGTTTTTGAGTTCAAGTTCATAAATTTTTAAGCAGACCTTGTATTTTATCCCGTGCTTGCGCTTTTGTTGCTATAGGTTGTCACATTCTGCTAACCCGGAAGATCAATCAGAGGCAAGTTTCTCGGACAGCTTGCAAACAACTCTTCACACTGTTTCAATTCAGTGCTACTTCTGCCATAGACAGACCCACATTTTTAAAGCTATTTATTTTCCCTTGAAATAGATACAAAATGCAGTAGCAAGGAGAAGGCACAATACTCCCCCTACTTAAACTAAGCACTCAAAAATATTTCACCTTGTTTTGCCATATCACAAGCAAGACTTAAGAAGTTACCTGCCTTTAGATATTGCCACACATTCATCCCTCCAGACTGCAGCAGTCCCATCACATCAGATTTATCTGCAGTGCAGTCTTACCTGCTAACTGTGCCAGCAGCATTTGCTTCACAGCTGAGAGAAAAGCGAGAATAAACCCCATGGTGATGACCCGGCAAAAGGTCACTGAATCTCACTCTGCTGTGAAATGCCACTGAAGACATCCAGAAAAAGATCCAGAGCACCAGAAATGCAGCAGTGACAGAAAACCTATCATCTGCTACTCAGAGTATTTCAGTAGCTCCAGCAGCCTAAGCAATACCTTTGCAGAGTTCTCAATGCCAAAGCCCCAGTGCTTTTCCCTAGAGAAAGCAACACACTGCAAAAGACAAGAGAGATGGGGGCGAATATGGTAGAAAGAAGAGGGGAAATAGAGATGAAAACCACTTTGACTGTTTCTTCAGCTGTGCCTTGACAAACAATTAATGCTAGATTTTCACACCACCACTCATTTGGCAGAAGAAATATAAGTCAATACAAAACACAGATCGGATTTCAAATTAGCAAGATCACCAATGAATTATAGGATGAGAATGATAGCAAGCCTGTGCTGGCACCAGGCTTCAGTATGCCACCTGGTATTCCAGATTGCACTGATCCCAGCCTGTGCTGGTCCCCACCACCTGGTGCATTGCAAAATGCCTCTTCTGCAGTACTGCAAGGCTTTCTGAGCAGCCTTCTTGGAGGGAGGGCCCTTCTGTTTCCAAGGTCACCCACACTTCCAAGAAACAGCCTTGCAGAAAGGCTGCTCGGCTCCATCAGGCCTTTATTTGCATCTCAGCGCTGTAAGAACCATACACCACTTCAGCCTGCAGCCTGACCAGTGATCCTATCACTGCGCTCCTCCTCATGACCAGGACTACTTTCTCATGCCCATTTTGCTCACTGAAGGCAACTGCACTCCTCCTTGAGATGATCCACAGTGAGCACCCCCACTCCAAAAGGATGTGCATGCTTCTGCCCAAATCACCTTCTCCTTACTGACAGAACTTGATGGACAGCTCTTTTTTCTCTCCTGTGGAGCCAATTTGATAACAGCTGATGCCCATCTCCTGTTGGCAGCTGGGGCCAGACCATGAAGTGAAGCATGCCCAGATGTGCCCAGAGCACCCCTCAGAAAGCCTTGCTGTTTCTGGGTAGGGGGCATCTTGTGTTGTTTCATCTGATCAGGAAGCAGAACTTCCTAAATATAAGCAGACAAATTCCCTAATCCAGAAACTACATGGGGAAGGAGCTGTTGCTATATTTAGCAACAGATAATTTCTTAAGTCCAAACAATGATAAAATAATTAACTTTAAACACATGCCTAATCTACATTGATGAGCAGAGAGAAGTCATATCAGGGTCCAGACCAGATTCCCCACTGAAACCTCACTTCTGGCAGAAGTCACCTCTAATGTTGCACACAGACAGCTCTGCATTGCAATTTATCTTTTTTAAAACTAACAGCAAAAAAACTGCATGGGTGAGGCCTGAAGAATAATTAGCAGAGACTGCAAGCCTTGGCCAGGACCTCTCTAGGAGGGCTCATAAGGACACAGCACGCAGTACCTGGTGCTCCAGCCCTTGCCACCCCCAGGGACACAGCAGCTGGAGCCCATGCCAGAACACAGTGTTCAGAAAGCAGCACAATCTAAAAACATCAGCCCAACCAGCCCCTTGCACCATAGGTAACAAGCAACAGGACCAATAGAAAACTCATAAAAACAGCAGCATACTTGGCTTAAAAAGACATTTTTTACATTAGCTAATGGCTTCCAAGGAGATTTCCAGCAATGCTAAAAAATCAGTAGTGCAGCAGATCCTTCCTTACCTGGTTCCACCACCTTCTTCCAAGCCCAGCAGCTTTCAACCGGGTTAACTGTGTTCAACCTTTACATGGACCATCTTCAGTCACCTGGCATTGAAGTTTGGTGCTGAAACACCCGAAAAGCAAGAGGTAGCAGATCAGTTATCACTCACCTTAATCAGAAAAGCCTGTGTCTTATCTCGATCTAGCCAGATCACAGAACCCTAGCAAATTTTCTGGGCTCTAGCTAGCAGACCAGTGGGGAGGGGAGTCAAGGGATTGCCAGGGACACAAAGAGCCTGCCTGAGGGAGATGCAGTGCTGGGGCTACAGCTGAGCTCCCGAGGCAAAAAAGTACAGGAGAGCTAGAGGGTGACTTCACAGAATATTCTGAGTTGGAAGGGACCCTCAAGAATCGCCAAGTTCAACTCTCTCTAGTGAATAGCCCACACAGGGACTGAACCCAAGACCTTGGCACCATTAACATCATGCTCTGACCATTGAGACAATAAAAGTTTGGTGGAAGATCTTGAGGGGAAAGAAAAGATATATGATCTGGAATAAAACCTGCCAAAATGAAGTTAAATCATTCTTATTATTTTTTAAAAATATCCCACATTTTCACTTCCAGGATAAAGATGTATGGAACTACTGCTTTGTGACTCATAGCTACAATGTTCTAAATCCAGCACCAGAAACACTAAAGGACATTTGCCGTTGCTCTGTTTCCCACCTTAGCAAAAGCAGATAATTTATGATCTCTCTGCTATCAGAGTAGCTTAGAGGCTTCTTACGCTTACAGGAGTAAAAACCACAGAGACTACTAGAGTGGATGTAGAATAAAAATGCAAAATATATCTACTATATAACTCTCCATATAAGTTATAGCTGGAAGGAAAATAGGAAGCTCAACAAATTAATTGCTTTACTCATTATGGCAAATTATCCATTCCAAAAGGTAACTAGTAGCATGAAAATAATATGTGTATGTTAGAGGGCATTAGCAGAGGGATAAGATTTCCCTACCATTAACAGCGCTAGTTTATGTTTTTAACTTTGCAACAAATTAGCCATATAATACAAAAGCTTCTCAACAGCTTTCTCAGTAGAAATTAAACCTTGAGCTCAGAAATATTGACATCTCTGTCTTTTCATAATAACAAACCTTAAATGAGATAAATTTATAGTTTTCTGCAGTGATTAGGAAAAAAACACTGATTAAAATCATTCAAGAGTAGCCTCAAAGGCAAAAGTCCACTTATCCTTTCCTCCCCTAATATATGCTAATGTGTTTCAGTGAGGACATTAACATTTAAGAGCAGGCAGGTCTGCTTCACCTGCTCCAGTGTAGCAGAGAGGCTGCTTTGGAGCCACAGCTGAAAGCCCAGTGGCAAAGGCTGCCCTCGGGGGGGACACGCTGTGTGGACGGACATCCCACCCCAGCACGAGTGCAGGCCCAGGGCCCCATTCCTGTCAGCAGGGTGAGAGGGCAGGGGAGGACCTCAGAGAAAGTCTTACAGGTTAGCATGCAGTAAGTCACTGATACTGTGAAAGTCAAAGAGGAATCTCTGCCAGGCTGGGAGAACGAGAGGCTAGGGTAAGTTTTCTTTACACCATTAGGCACAGTTGGATGAAAGGCACATTTCCCTACTGAGCCACTTTTACCCCAACAACAACAGGGTGAATTATGTCCAATATATTTTACAGTTCCTTTCTTGAGAAGATGAAAGTGGCGTCTTTTACTTTTCCAGAAGTGAAAGGCTGGATCACTATCTTTCCTGCTTGCAAGCCTCAGGGACTAACAGGCATCACTCCATCTGGGAGACAAAAATCTGCCCTTCCAGCTGAGACCATAGCCCAAGAGTATTGATCAAACATCCACCTCCCTTCCACATAATAGAATTTCCCAGTGAGATAATAGTTTTTTCCTTCTTTCATCTCCATAAATGAGGTCAATGACAAGGGCAAAGAAGAGAGAATTAGCTCTAAGTGTTCTTGGCTTCAAAGCAAGAAGAGACAGAGCTTCCAGATTTTGGAGAGTGCTCTACAGGATTTATAAAGTACCATGGGACCTTCCAAATATCTGAATTTAGAATTGCTTCAGCTTAGGACAAGGCTTGCCTGCGCTCCCCAAAGATATATATTTTTCTATGCCTGCTGTTACAGTTTGGCAATGCCCCTTGTAGGTCACCGATGGCCTTCATGCTGTCCCTCCAACAGTGACCAGCTCCCATCCACAGCTCCTAAAGCATTTTGCAAAACCGCATAAAGGTTCCCAAGGGATGCGGCAGCAGGCACACAGCACAGTGCATCTCCGTGCCTTGCCCTCATTTCCCTCTGCCTGCAGTGGCAGAGCTCAGCAGCACCTCCTGCCCTGCAGCCCCGTGCTGGGAGTGCAAATGAGGCAAAGCAGTCATGACAATGCACGTTTAGATAACCCACAGCATGCTTACAGAAAGGAATACTCAACCACCAGCAAAGGTGCCAATGACAGGATTAAAACCCGATTCCTGAGAGAAAAGTAGGTACTTTGGCTTTCTCTTCCAAAACAGCAATGAATCTCTGAGGTCTGGCCATCAGATCTCCTTTCTTTTTCTCCCCCCCAAAACATGGGCATTCCCTTGTGCAGTATAAAAACCCTACAGGACTCATTAGTATCTCAGGCAGAATTAATAACAAGAATCAGGAATGATGGTCAGAGACAGGCAGCTGCAGACTTCTGCTTCTGTGCGTAGGGATGCAATTAATTCACTGCTGAACACTTCACATAGTGTTTGCCCATATTTTGGGGACAGTTAGAATTGAAAAGTTACACTGATAATATAAACAGCAAGTTCTCCACCAGAAAGACTAAAAAAAATTTAACCCACCTCCACAAGTGTATCCTAAACTTTTTTAAGTCTGAATCCCAGCACTATCAGACTGACAACCTGAATGCTTGTTGTGACTGGTGAAGCTTCTGGCACACTCAGGGCTATTACAGCACGTGCTTTACAACCCTCAGGTTACCACTGAGTCAAAACAGTCCAAGTGCAAGACAGGAGAGCAGTCAGAGCAGGGATGAGGCTGTGGGGGGTAATGGGACAGCTACAGCCTCACAAGACCGTGTTCCTACCCCTCTGCAGTACAGGTGGGAGGAGAGCTCTCGTCTGCTAGGCAGCCAAATAAACAGCCTCAGGTGGGAACAGTTTTATACTCTCCCAATCAAGGCAAGGCACACCTCAGTGGTGAAATTCCCAGGTGTTTGCTGTTCCTTTGTTAACACTGGTACTGAGGCAGTAGAAAACAGTTTTGCATTCTGGAAAGATGTCTTTAAACCGAGCTGTGAGTTTCGTGGGATTTGCAGAGACCTCTCAAGAGGCAGAACAGAGCTAGCAGATGTTACTGGTCTCAAAGCAAACGAGGTACTCTGTCCTGAGGGACCAGCCCCCATTAACCAAAAGCTACAACACAAGTAAGGCCAATAATAACACCATGTCCAACATTTGTAAATGGAATTCTGCAAAGCAAAAATTTTATTGGAACATTCCTGACACATTTACATATGCTTTCACCACACTTTTGCCAGAAAGGACACCTTATAGAATAGAAAACCTGCCAAAAACATATGCTGTTCAACTCTGGGAATAATTTTTGAAAGTCTGTTCCTTCCTGGATGTGAGCAAAGGTTATTATGTGTCTAGAAAAATCCAGTCCAGACAGATGGAGCATCATGGGGGGAGAAGGACTGAACTCATGATCTGTTTGTTTCCTGAAGAGCCTTTTGGAAAGAACTTTGTAAAAAGTCTTTTTGTAAATCCAAGTGAATTAAATTGCTTTATATAGCACTGGGATAAACAGCTTATTGACAATTAGATTTTTTAAAATTGCTTAAGTAATGAGTCTTGGAAACAGAAGAACAAGAAGGAAAAATTGGATTAAATAATTTAAAAATGCACACCTGTCAGTGAGCTGGAAATTAACCTCTCCCAAAAAAGAGTTTCTCATTTAAATCATAAGAGCAGTCCCATCAAGAGTCAGGAATTTATTATTTTCAGGAATAAAGATCTCTGTCTTTCTTTTCAAGCTCTGACCAGTCTCCAATCACAGAATCATCTATCAAGATCCTCAATAATCCATCTTGTTCCCTGTGTTGTTACTGTCTGTAATGAACAATGTGCCCTAGAAACTATCACATGATCCAAAGACCTCTGAATCTTTAACAGGATGCAGTCTTGTAAGATTTCCAGCCTCTCCTGATAACTTTTGAAAGGGCATGAAACACTACAAACAGATGCTGAAAATTGAGATGCTAAAATTCTGATTGCATAATAGAGGACTCCTGTAACAAAGTTGGGTTTTTCTTTAGCATTGGATACATATTACTCAAAAAAACCAACAAACACAACAAAACAAGGAACTTATGATCTTAAGCCAAAACTGAGACGGAGACCTGAGGTAATCTTAGCAGGCCTCATAAGACTGAAGTGATTTTCAGCTACAGCTAATGCTATTTTATCCTATCTTTGCTTGTATCATTTAACCCTGTTGTGGTCCAAAACTCTTGTTCTTACTGAGGCAGTGAAATGCCAGGTTTGGTGCAAATCCCAGAAGGAAAATATGAGCACACCTCAGTTCAGTCCCAGCTATGACACATCCCCTTCCTAGCCTGTTTCATCTCCAGCACAGTGGTTTTACTCCTTTCCCCATTCCTAGAGAAGGAGCAATGCAGGGTAAAGGGTTCCTGATCCCTCTTAATCTGTTTCCCTTCCCACAACATGGTGGTGGGACTTCTGTCTCCAGGTCCTACTGACTGTTCTTCTCATGGGAAAATTTCAGGCAATTCAAGTAAAAACCCACTGTAAATACACAATTTGTGTTTGAGTGAACTTGTGAGTAAGCCAGTCTTTACCCAGTTTTACTTATGTTCAGGCTATGGTCTTCTACTACTCAAAAAAAAGAAAAACCTTGAGAACTCCTTCACAGATATTATCCATAAATAATTTAAAATGAGGCTTAAATGGCAACCTGTTTATATCACAAAAGGTGAAATTAGTAAACGGATGATACTGTAAAAATTCAACTAGCTTTTAATACTGAATTTCTATGGATCATAGGTTTGTTTCATAGCTCCTATGAAACCTGCCCTTAAGAGTAAATGAAAAAAGAAATTACAATAGCATTTTTCAAACATGTTTCAAGCATGTTTCAATCGTGACTGCCAGTGTAAGAGGGGCTACAGTAGAAAAGGCAGGAAACTCAAAAACTGGCTCAAGACTTTTCCCCCCTCGTCTGCCTCCCCATGGGTTTTTGCCAAAGCAGATGACACACCAAACTGTGCTACATGGCAAACTGGAGCAGAGAATTGATCCGAGTCACAAGAACCTCCCATTTTGTTTCCTTAGACACCATTGATAAAGGAAATTGGCAACATTCACTTAGGATCACTATCCAAATGCCTGCATCCTTAGGCCATAATCTGAAACCCTGATTTTTCACTCAGGAAACCTGGCATTTAGCAACAGAAATTCAAAGCCAAAGAGCCAGTTGCTCCAGACTGCATCGTCACAGATGACCCATCTTGGGTTCACTGCTAAGTTATCTTGGTGCCAAATAACTTTTCAACACAACAGTCTTCCAGCACAGGAATTTGAGAACCCCCAAAAGAGAGAACTATAACCCAGAAGGAAAATTAAAAAAAAAAAAAAAAAAAAAAGTGAAGACAAAACAAATTCAACTATACCCAGCAACATCTTGGGAAAAATAAATGAATGAAGGAAAAAGTTGTGGATAGCTCTTTATCTGATTTTATACAGTCAGCATAGAAATGCTTTGTCATCTCCTACAATATGGGCAACCCAACATTTTTAGTACTGTATAGAAGCACATATCTTTTTTTGTACTAAAGAGAGTTAATTTTCATCTATTTCCTCTATTTCCTTCATTCAGGCAACTACTTAATACATTGATCTTCGTTGCATTTCCATTTTCTCCACCAATACGTTTCTTATAATTGGAATGAGCTGCTCTATTAAGCTTCTTAATAGATTCTATGTTCTCAAAACCCAATAACTTCAGGACAATACATTAAAATAGACAACAAATTAAGCTTGGTGTTTGTGAATGTGAGACCCCATCAACAGTGACCTTTAAAGTTACTGCAAGGACACTTTAGAATTGGTTGCAGAGAAATCAGTATCTGATATGTGTAATTGCATTAGTTTGTGCCAGTGCTAAACTCTTTTGATGGCCAGGAAGAAATTACAGTTCTGATGTGAAGCAGCAACACACATGCGTGCAGATGTCAATGAATTCACTTAAGCAGTGGGTCCACAGTGGCTGTGGAATAAACAGCACCTCTGCATCACCCAGCACAGACACAGCCTGGTTTGAGTGATGGAGTCTGGTCCTAGGTTTGCATATACAAGCAATGCTGAGCATTACACACAGCATAGAAGTATTTTGACAGTCTAACATATTATTTTAACTATATCAACAGGATTCAATACTTATGCCACAATATCACATTAACTTAGTTTGAAAAACCATGTGAATAGAGTTTTATTTGCAAATCATTACAAAGATGTAATTCCATTAAAAATAGCAGGCAGTATAAAATAATTCTCTCAAAGCTGGTTAGCCCCAGTATGATTTCTACTTCTGCCAATAGCTATTCAGTTACATTAACATGCATTTTATATCACTTCTTAAGTCAGGCAGAGAGGGATTTTCTGCCACAGCTGAAGAACAAGGTGACCTGACAATGTGGAGGGTGAACACCTGAACAAGGTGACCTGACAATGTGGAGGGTGAACACCTGAAACATACTGAGCAAATGAAGCCAGGGGAGGGGATGCCTAACAAACACATTGCAAACTGATGGAGTGGTTATTTTCCCAATACCTGTGCCACAACCCAGCCTTCAGGACAGGGCAGGAGGTTACATCTGCTCCAGCAATTTTAGCACCAATTCCAGCCTGAAATCAGACTGAAACAACACTAAGAGTTAGGAGGAATTAGGACTGGTAAAATGAATCTGGGTAGACAGCCCAAAATGGAAGATTGTCTTCATCCAGCTTTATGCTTCCTGGGAAAGGTTTTATTTAAAAGTGAGCTCCCATCTGCTCTTCACCTGGCATTAGCCTTTACTAACCACTTCCACAAACAGCTTCATGGGTAAAATCAGCAACACAACTGCCCTCCTAGCTGCCAACCGACCCTTCACACCTCTATTTATTTTTAATTCCAGTGCCTGCTTCCTTGCAATTTCAGTTTCTCTTCCAAGTTACACATTTCCGCAGCCTCGCAGGGTGAACTGTTGCTGTTGAAATCCCCCTGCTCACAGGCAATTAGTCAGTATACACTGCCAAGTGAAATACTTTGGCAAACAGTTCATTTTGTATTACCCCGCCTGGATGACCTGCATGGCACCTTCTACCAGCACATTACTTTTTTTAACACGGAGGTGTTCTACAAACGACTTTGCTTTTGTTATGGTTTTTCATATTTGCCCCAGGCTTAATCACGAGCACAACTGCTAATTATTTGCACCTCCAGCAGCACTGACTGGACTGATCCAAGACAAGAACAGTCCAGCCCCTCGTTCCACCACCTGCCAGCCCAGGACTGTTGCCAGTGATTCCTTCTGATAACCCAGGCTGTTTCAGCAGCTGAGGAGGAGCAGTAAATATTGTTTGTTTTCCTAGTGCAGTTTTACTTGGAGGCTGCGGTGAGGGATGAGGGATGTGAGGCTGGGGGGGGACACAGCTGAAACATTACATGCTGAAACAAGGCCAAAAGCACTGTGAGAGATTGCTGTTACTACTAAAACCAAGGTTTATTTAGTGTTCGGGGACAAAACCCAAGCACCTTTGTTAACAGGCGTATGGTGGTTCCCCTCAAAAGTATCATGAACATCTCTGCCAGCCATGCAGGGGCTGTAGCTATTTTCAGGCTGGCAGGAATTGCAGCCTCCTCATGGTGCCGAGCTGTAAATCCAGGGAGCAGGGGCAGCCGGCAGATGAAGGCCCTGACCCGGCTCCTCTCGGCAGGGCCCACAACACACACCAGCTCCCATCCACTACCCACTGCTTGTTAAACCTGTCTTCACTTGAAACAAGCCTGTTAAATTTAAAACACTTTCTCTCCCATTGAAGAAGGCTACCTAAAGGAAACAGAAAGTATAATCCGAAACAAGTATCTTGCACCATCTTCCCAGGTGTAACATTTTCAAGCTCAGTAGCCTCTCCAAATGCTTCTCTCTACAATGAAAAGACGGAAGTCCACCATTTTTGTCTCTATTATGGATAAACCAGATCTAAGTTATTTCTCATTACATGCAAATAGTTCATGTGGAAACCTCAAGTCAAATGCTGCAGGCATGCAAAAACTCAACTGCTTGTCACATGTGAACGCATGGAAGATGCAAACAACAGCACCTAAGAGGGAAGTTCGCTCACAAAAGCATAAAAAAAGGGTTAATAGGAAACGCTTCCTTCATGGCTTAGATAAGACCTAGCCTAGCACAGCTGGACAGAAGCAGAAAGAACCCTGCAGAAATAAAGTCATGGCAAACCATCCTGTACTACTCTGTGGGGCAAAATGCCAACAATTTCCTTGTAAATCTCTGAAGGCAGCAGTTGTCTATTCAGCAGAGACTCTTCAATTATTCAAACATAAATTATGTTTTCATATTCATGTGACCTCATCTGAATCTCACAAGGGGAAAAAAAAATTACTGACAAATTAATTTGAGTCAGGCGACAGCCTATAGACAAAGATGGATGCATTAGAATTTCAATAGCAGTAAACAGAACATTATAAGATTAATTACGAAAATTCCAAAATACTAAATGTTTAAAAAAAAATCTACAGACCCATTCAACCAAAGGCTTTTGTGTGAGGCAGCCTGATCCCACATGGGATCTCACATCTGAGATAGCAAATATTACTACAGTGTAATAATAATGAATTTCAGCTTGATGACAAAGAGTAAACTTATTCAGGAAGGAGACCAAGAAATTACTGATATTATCTGCCCTACTGCCTGTTTGAGGATGAAGTATTAAAAATAGGTATATCATAGTAACTACTTGATGCCATATATGGCATAAAAAATAAATTCTGCTGCTCTCGTTCAAAGCCTTCAAAACCTTCTATCATGCAGAGAAAGACTTGAACCGTCAGTTAATTTAACAAGATTGAAACCATCTACTACCTCTTCTCTCCGTTCATCTTAAGCCTAACAATGTAGCATGAAACCAAGCTGGCTGGACACAGGTAGATTTTTCCCAAATTAAGCAAGTCACCCCATCAGTGCGTACTCCACAGAAAATCACAGAATAGCTACACACATCTGGGAATGGTCTGATACTGCTTGCCCAGAAAATTGCAGTCGGTGAGGGATCTACTGACAACCTCAGCGTGCCAAAACTGGTCAAGTAACACAAGATCTGGATGCAACACTGTTTTCAAGATCTGCTTAATAACCTAGTGAGAAGTGGAAAAAACTGAGACACTTTCGTGCAAGGGCAAATGATCTAAGCACAGGAGCGAGCACTGATCAAAGATAAAAGAATTTCCAAAACCCCTACCCAGTAACGTCGATCTTCACACCTTTTAATAAAAGATTTGCCAAGGGCAAAATTTAGGTAATAGTTCAAAATAAGGAACAAATCTGGGGACATTCAGGGGAGTTTTCTTCCACTGAAGTCCACTAAGACAAAACACAATGAAACAATATTCTGTAATTGACTTTAAAATACTTTATTGGCTAGACAGAATATGCAGTATGCATAGAAATATACTGAAATACAAAGTCCTCCAGAATACTCCTGTATAAAAACCACAATTCATACTTCTACATCTCATTTATATAAATTACCAAATGTATTCAAGAGTGTAAGGTCATATTTGCATTTCTTTCTTCTCTTGAAAGTATATCTGGTGTAGTCCAAGGCCTTTTTGTTTCTTCAAGAGAAAATTGCACAGCTACCCTATTTCCTCATTTGGTCTGGAATCTGATGAAATTTTACACACTCTTCTCACCCCTACTAGATCCTTTCAAGCTTGACTTCTGCCTCTTTTTTTCCCTCTGTCCAAGTATGCGATAGACTTTTTTCTTAGCCTCTTTTTGCCTCTTGAATTTCTGTTCATCCTCCTTCTGCTTAATTTTGAGATAGTCTTTAAGCTGTTCTCGATGCTTTACTTTGGCTTTCTTTATCTTGTAATTATTCACTGTACTCAAAGCAGTGAGTAGAGCTGATATCTAGAACAGAAAATAGACAGTCAATATACATGCAGCTCAGTTTTTATGAGCAAGAAACAGGGTAATCTCAGCAGAGACACACATAATGAATCAGAGATTCAAGGGAGGTTCTTAATTATCTCTGCACCTGTTACCCAATTTCTGAAATGGTTTAATTATTTATCCTGTTAGGAAGTTAATCAAAGCTTTAATTTTTGTGAACTCTGATTTTGGTTAGATAGCTTTTAAAAGGCTATGCCTAATTGCTACTATAGAACTCTTAAACTGCAGTTTGAATCTTCTTGCCTTTGCAAGCACTCTAATTCTCAATTTTGGAAGCAGAGTATTTGGTTCAAATCCTGTCTGTGTTAATAATGCATGGCAAAGACAAGTCAAATAAAAAACTGCAGCTGCCAGTTTAAGTCACCCAAAATATGAGAGCACTAAATCCAAGTGAAATACCTTGCAAGTGCTGTGACAAGGACAAAAGTCATATTTAGGCTTCAGGTCACCTACTAGTCTAAAATACAGACAGCATCCACTCAGTGACAGTTCCATATACATACTGTGTGCCAAACAGGAACAAAACAAATTGCAAGTGATCATTTTTCACTAGGAACATATATATTTTTAGCATTAGCAGTAGATTCAAGTGACAAAACAATACTTAGAAAAGCTTTAAACAACACATTTACCCTTCAGGAGTCCTTCTTTCAGAGCAAGTGATAATTACCTTCTTTTCATGAGGCTCCCTGATAACAGCTGGTCTCCACTGGTCTTTTGGAGTCTTGCCTTTCTTCTCAAGATTCTTAGGCTTGTTCTTAAAAGGCAATGCCTTCTGCAGTGCTTTAGGAATGTGGAGCTTATTGAAATGCCTCTTCTCCCTCACAATTGGCTAAAAGAATGAATACAGAACATATATATTTAAGACTCATGATCTTAAAAAGCTTTTATTTAACTTTTCATCTTTCAGCAGAGGAAAAAACTGCACAAAATACCACAAAACAAAAAATAAATACACACCCCTCAAAAAAAAAACAAACAAACCCAAATCAAACAAATCACAAAAAAAAACCCCACAAACCAAAAGTAAAAAAACAACATCCTCTGACATCCTTGGTTTTGTAATGATAAGTGATGCACTTGTAAATTATATGTTCATCCCAATTACTAGAGCAGAAGTCTCAGTAAGCTTGTGAAGATTTCTACCCCGCAGATTACTTCATAAACTTTAACTGACCCACAACAATCTGCTCTCAACTGTTTTATTTCCATCTCATGCCAGGACTGCGCCTTGTGGATAAAAAATTGAAATCACACATGCATGTGTATGGACATGTATTTATACTGCTCAGTTTGCACAGGCCTGAGACACACTGCAAATGTGACTGGTTTTTAAAAACAGAACAAAATGAAACAGAAATATACCTTATAGAGAGAATCCTTGTTTTGTTTCAGTTTGATGCCTCGCTCATACCTCAGCTGGCCTGTTGTCTTCATTCCACTCCAACTATCTTTCTCACCAGCTGGTTTCAGCAAGGATGTTACAGGGTTATAAAATGTTGGGATAGAAACAGGATACCAAGTCCTCACGAAAACAATATCTGAAAGAAAAGGCAATGTTACTTGGCCCTAAAACGAGAGTTCATCACATCCACACTCTAAGCAAAGATTGCCTGAGTAGAACAGATACTACACCCCATGCTAGCATTGTGTTTGGTATATAGATCAAATGTCTTCAACTTGTGGTAAAAGCAATGCAAAATCCATAAAGGCATGAACAGCACATACTCCTGAAGAACAGGCAGCTGAATACCATCCTGCTCATCATTCATATTCAAGAACAAGCAACAGAATTCATATATGTAGATGTGCCTGTATAATTACTGACAAAACCAATTTTCTTTCCCTTTGCCTATTTTTATAAAAGAACTAACTTGCTTTTATTTTGTATTACCCATGATTTTGGTGTGTTTAGGAAAACAGGTCATATAAACCCAAGTAAGTATAGACTCATATTCTCAACATCACAGTGACACTCAGCAAACACAGGCGATAACAATCCTCTGCATAATCTCCCCAAAAGGCTACAGAAAATAGTTAACTGGAGTTACAGTGCAAGTCCTTAGATTTCTCAGGAAGGTGTCCTTCTAGCACTTGTACCACTAAATTCAAATCATCATGTTCAAGGACAAAGGCTGTGTAAAACACTAAAACCATGCTGTCTAAAGCATTAAAACACTTGAAGATACATGTCTTCAACTCAAACCTTTTCATCTGCATACTATATGACTTTTGATTATAAGTGAAAGAAATCCAACATAAAATACATGTCTTTTTAATTTCACTCTGCATCTCACAAGGCATTTCTTACTCTCTGAAATCACATCTCAATTATCAGATCCCAGAACTCTGAGACATGGCTTTACAATCTGTGAAGAAGGATGAAAGTTGTGTGATAACTTACATGCAATGTGCAACTTACCACTCATCAGCAACTTGTCTTCAAATGTTGCTCTGAAAGCACCCACGGGAGTTCGGAGGGCCTTTTTGATCTGTCCTCGGATACCGCTGACACTACGGATCGCTGCACCTTCAAATTTAGCCACTTCCAACTGAGAGTTAAACATTCCCTGAAAATGTGAATTACCCACCATCATTCAAGATGCCAAGACTCCCTCTGTGACCTATGTAGGCCACAAAAACAAAAATCCCACAAGTATTTTTTATAAAGAAACAGGAGGAGCATAGCATTGTCTTTAGACTAGGAGCACTGATCATACCTAAAACCCACCGAGCTGACTTTAGGTGAGCTGCTGAAAGCATGACTGTACTTGGTCATATATCACAGGCAAGGTTTTTAAGCATTAAATACATATATTTAAAATTTCAAACCAGAACATATCTACAGAAGCCTTACAGTTCTCCTTTAAAGTAATTTTCTGGAACACAGGATGCCTTAAAAGCAAGCAAGCTGCCTTAAGTTGCTAGTTCTGAGATTCTAATACAGTTCTTGAAGGTTTCTGCTTCTTTCACATATCACAAGAAAAGCAAGCAACAAATCTGTCTGTGCCTAGTGCAAATACTTGAGTGCCTCATTGCTGGGATCACTGCTTAGCTGGTGCTGCCTCAGCTGCAGAATAACCTAAGCTCTCCCTAGCCAGAAAGCCCAGCTAAGCACAGCGAAAGGTCAGTGAACATTCACTTCTGCAACACTTCCTACCCCAAACACTCTTGTAACTGTAACTGAAAAGTCTCAAAGGAGACTTCTAGCAGTGTTTGACTCCAGAGCTGAAATTTAGTGGGATTAGACTGATATTTACCAGGCACAGGTTTACATCCTACAAAGGTGTCTGCCACTGCTAATCAGTGGGTTTTAGGAAGGAAGCAGGGGGTGGGAAGGAAAAAAAAATTGCACACTGTGAACCAGGAGACTGTTCCAGAATTTTTGTCTGGTTAACAATAATTCATATTCCTTGGCTACTAATCAGTACCTTTAGAGAGCACATGGAAGAGAGCTCAAAAAACCACAAGCAGCTCCTGAGATCCAGAACAGCGTTCAATAATAACTGAGAACTTCTGCCTCAGGAAAGAAAATCTCAAGTTGCGTTTTTTCCTAACATCAGTACATCTGGTTTTGCAGCATACATACCTATGAACTTACCTTAATAAAACAAGTGTTCTTAAAAATTTTAAATGGAAAACCAGTTAGCTTTAATTTCTTTACAATAGTTATGGATTTGTCTAAATCAAGCACAACTCCTGTTGCAGCAATCCGGAAGTCAGGCTGAAACATCAGAGATGAAAGACACAGCTGAATGTGTATCTCTCAAACAGTGAAGACACCATTTAGAATCACAGAATCATAAAATAGTTTGTATTGGAAGGTCATTTAGATGACTTCTAAAGGTCATCTAGTCCCACCCCCTTGAAGTGAGCAGGGACATTAATAGATCAGGTTGCTCAGAGTCACCCAGTCAGACTGAGTACTTCCAGGGACAGGGCATCCACAACCTCTTGTCAACCTGTTGGTGTTTTACTACCCTTGTTGTAAGAAACTTCCTCATATCTAGCCTAAATCAACCCTTTTAGTTTAAAACCATTCCCCCTTGTCCTATCACAGCAGGCCCTGCTAAGTTTATCCCCATATTTATTTTAAGCCCCCTTTATGTACTGAAAGGCTGCAACAAGGTCTCCCCAGAGTTTTCTCCATGATCTACAACCCCAACTCTCCCAGCCTTTCCTCCTGGGAGAGGTGGTCCATCCCTCCAGTCATCTTTGTGACTGTCCTCTGGACCTGTTCCAGCAGGTCCCTGTCCTTCCTGTGCTGAGGGCCCCAAGGCTGGACATAGTACTGCAGCTGGGGTCTCACCAGAGCAGAGCAGAATCCCCTCCCTTGCTCTGCTGCTGGCACTGCTCTTGCTGCAGCCCAAGATGTGATTTGCTCTCTGGGCTCCAGTTTCACATGACCACAGCATTTCCAGCTTCTCATCCACCAGAATCCCCAAGTCCTTCTCAGCAGGGGCTGCTCTTAATCCCTTCATTGCACAATCTGTATTGACACTGGGGGTTACCCCAGGTCTGGTGCAGGACCTTGCACCTGGCCTCATTGGACCTTATGGGGTTCCCCCAGGACCACTTCTCAAGGCTCCCCTGGACATTCCTCATGCATGTCAACCACACCAGTCAGCTTAGTGGTGCCTGCAAACTGCCTGTGTCACTGATGGTCAGTGCTGATCAAACAGTGCTGGTCCCAGTACAGACCCCTGAGGGACATCACTTGTCACAACTGCACACCAGGACACTGAGCTGTTGATCACTACAGATGTGGCCATTCAACCAACTTCTCATCCACTAAACAGTCCACCCCTTGAATGAATATCTTTCCAACTTAGAGAGAAAGACGTCGTGGGGCACCTGCACTCCACATTTCACTTTTAAGATTCAGAATTTCTAACCTTCACAGAATACTGCAGCATGAAAAATGCAGATTGACTAGTACAGACTAGTTGAGGTGCTGCTGGCATAACATTCCTACCATTCACTAATGAGATTTCCAGAACTGCCATTCTAATTACCTTGGAAACAATCTACAAGTCCTTGTGATCTACCTCACTACGTTCTCTTTATGAAACAGAATCTTACTCAGACAGAAGGTCTCAAAGGAGAAGTGCTTTGTGCACTGCTCTAAGACGCTACATTATGCAAGAGACACATGATGAAAACAGCCTTTTAAGACATGTGAAAAGACAACTGTGCAATAGCACTTGAAGGCATATCTTAGGAAGGAGATAATAATCAACACTCATTACTGTCAAGCTCATTACAATGCCATGCAAAACTTTTGTTACCAATTGTCTGCAAACATGAACCTACCTTGATAAATATATATTTAATAAAGTTCATATCTGATAAGTACTGCTTTAACACTATTTGAATTGGAATTATGGAATGGTTTGGTTTTGAAGGGACCTCAAAGATCAATCTCATTCCAACCAACACCTCTACCTTCTACTAGACCAGGCTGCTCACGGCCCCCATGCAACCTGGTCTTGAATCCTTCCCAGGATGAGGCATCCACAACTTCTCTGGGCAACCTGTGCCAGAGCCTCACCACCCTCACAGTAATAATTTATTCCTGAAATCTGTTTAAAAAAAAAATCCTCTCCATACATTTCCCCACCTTAGTATAATGCACCTTTCAGAAACTGGAGTCCAGCTACTTTCTTAATTTCTACAACTACACCGCTTTATCATAACGTAAACCTTCCTTCCCAAATACATATATTTTGCCCAAATATCCATAAAAAGCATTAATCAACATTCTGTGGTAACAAACTTACCGTCGTGCCACTGACAGACTGAACTGCCAAAAATCCTGTCCCCTGAGGAGTGATGGGCCCTAAAAAAAAATTCAATGTAAAAACTTCTGAAAAGTTTTACTACACAATATCTAGCCCCTATTTAAATTCCAAAAGCTTAAAAATACATTACAAATATACTCAATGAAGAAAAGCAAAGTTTAAAGCCCTCAAACTATTGCTCACATTTAAAGCCCCATAAAAGAATGGTTAACAAGAAGTTACTCATGCAAGGACTGGGCCCATAATATGTGCAAAGTCTATCTGCTCACAAATCAGGTTCCTCTTTGATATGCTGCAACTTAGCAGAATGCTCAGAATTTGATTAACGCCAAGCAATTCACAAATCATTTGAACAATCCACAAATATTAGACAACTGCCTATGTTCCCATACTATTTGGTGTTATTTTTTGTTCCATGGGGAAGCGTCAAGACCTCTCATTCCAAAAGCTGTATTTCCTGACACATCCTGCAAAGCCCGAGACGTCAGCAGCGGTGCAGTGGGGCTGCAGCAGGGCTCACCCCAGAAGGCCGCCCCGCAGTGCATGTGCTGCGGTGTGTACTTCAGCAGCCGCTGCCGCCCGTTGTGGTCCTCGATGTAGAACAGGGGGATGGTCTGGAAGCGCCTCCAGCCCAGCGACAGGATCAAGGGATCACGGGTCTTCAGGATCTTCTTATACCAACGGTGCTTCTTCAGGCGCAGCTGATGAGAAGAGAAGGCAACAGTCATTCTGCTATTGATGCCTTATTTTTCCAGCAATGATTGAAAGCAACTTCCTGCTACACTAGAACTTCTTATACGCTAGGTTTTATTTCTTTATCTTGAAACATTCTCACTAATGTTAGTTTGACTGGGAAGATCAATCAGCATTGCACTCACTCAGAAGTCATGTGTGTATGCATACAAGGAAGTATTATATTAAAAATACATTTATACACGTATGTACTAGTAACTTTTCCATAGTCACTTGCATATAGATCATGAAGGTCAGAGTACAATTAATGTTTGCAATTTAGCAATCACAGTCTCAGACCTTAGTCCTGAGACATCTCTGCAGCTGAACAATAAACAACAGTAACCTTTTCCGGTTATCCAATTAAGCCTGTAAAGATTCAGAATCTGCTACTGTAGAATTACACTTTGTGTCAAAAGCAAATCCCCTATTCAGGAGACAAGGATGGAAGTTTCTCTCTGTGCTTACTGTACTTTCAGTACACAGAAAGCAGTAACTCCAGACACCCTGAAGCACACCTGTACTGAGATAAAATGCACTCAGCCCTTTGGCTACATACCTGCACATAGCCGACATTTCCTTCGCTGTTGCCCAGACCACCCAAAATGATAGGATAATGAGGATCAAAATTCAGGACAAATTCACAGGGCACATTCTCAATCTCTATGCGAACGTACATCCCAGGCCTGAATCCCTCATACTGCACTCTGGTCTCATCATCTTGATCTTCAAATTCCGCTCGATTAAGCTATGTAACAAAGAGAAAGCCACCATGTGTTTGACAAAATTCAAGTATTAACAACTTGTTCATGAAGGGCTGGTTCTATTTAAAACATGCTAACATTTATATAAATCTTTTTGGGAAAGATCTAATAGGTTTTGTGACTTTCTATTCAGAGGAAGATTTCTACCATGACAAAACCCTTCCAATTTGAGATCCCGAGTGGGCCTGTTAGTCTACTTGAAAGACAGTACCCAAGAGAAGCAAATGACTGAGTGACTTCTGATACATCTTTCACTATGGTGACTTTGGATTTTAAAGATACAGCTGTCAGAAGTACATTTTTTGATTTAGGAGCCCAAATACCTTTTAAAGTTAATGCCCTGATCTTTAAGGTGTCACTTAATGAGGATGCTGCATTCCTATCTTACTCAGCAGCTTAAAAATATTTTTGTGCATCCTCACACTCATCAAAAGCTCTTCTGTACCATATGATAAGAATGAAGATATCCTCATGAATAACAGAAGCCTCACCCTCCTGCTCTAGCTCCTGATGTTTAGCTAACCGTAAGACACTGATTCTTTTACTGGAATGTTCTTCTTTACCCTTCAAGTGCTCTCAACACATCAGCACACCAGAGCTCATATTATCCTTTGTGACAGAGGCTAATACACACAGGTAAGGATTAATTTAACAACTATTTAGGGCAAAATTTTGTCAGAACACAGGACAGTGAAGCTACTAACAATATAAGGCACTGTTCTCCCAAGTCAGTCAAAGAAGGAAACTACTTTTAAGCTTACAAGTTCTTATGTAAAAAAACAAAGGTCTGGAACAAATCAACACCTCACATTCTGGATATAGTTATGCTGAAGACTTCTACCACATGTACAGAGCAATTCTCATTAATTACTTCTTCCTCAAAATAACTTCACAGTTGGATGAAAAAGACTGTCACAGAGAATTTACTTCTCCATTAATTACATTGCAAAAAATCACACTAAAAATAATACCAGGAAAATGTCTGGCAGAAATTAATATGAGGAAGATTTTTGCCTTCCTACACATAAAAGGATGCCTTTTTCACTTAAAAACTTTTTAAGTAGTTGACGTTTAGACTATACATCCTGGCTTATTCAGTGATTTAAAGTATGGTTAAATACTGCACTCAGTTTAAATTAAGCTTTCCTTTGTTTTTCTTGTTTCCTTGTTTTCCTTTCCAGATAAAAGAATCAAAAAGTTCAAGCATAAAAAATCACAAGCATGTATTTCTTTGTGTGCACTTTCTGAAATACCTCCTGAGCATCACGTGTGTCTCCAGGAAAAAGTCTTTGGGGGACAAACTCTGTGGAGCATTTTTGAAGACATACAGCCAGATAAATTGTCAAATTAGCACATCCTACCTGTGCTTGTTTGTGCATTTCTTCTTTAAGATCATCAAAGTATGTGGTGTCTCCTTCATCATATTCTGCGTCAAACATTTCTTTAAGTTTTCTTTTCTTGTCCATGCGCTCCTTTTTCTTTTCCTCCTCCTCAGGTTCTGGTTTGGACATTTTTTCATCTTCCTCTTCCTCTTCCTCACTTCCAGACTAATCAACAATAAGTTGTCAAACAAGCAAACTGGTTCACCAAAACAACCCATCCTGACCAACAGTTTAATAGATATTATCAAACAATACTTTCTTATAGAGTCAAATGTTAGACTCTTGAAAACATTTCAATTTTAGACAGAGATTAGTAAGCTATTCATACAAGGAGACATAACTTCAGCAAGGACCAAAAGACCTCATGATCTAATCATATTCCTTTTCACTGACAAAACTTTTTTGATTAAAAATCATTTTAACTAAGGGAACAGACCCTAGAACTGACCTATCTATTATTCTATAGCTAATATAAGCATATATATTACAGGAGGAAAAAAAAGTAATCGTTGCTAGCTCTGAGCAATACCGTGCTGGAAGGCAGCACTCTAGAGACCAGGGAGGAGGAAGTTTGTTCACAGAGCACTTGGAAACTGCCAAAATTATGCCATTACCCTTAATTTTATAACAAAATGCAAAGCCATCAAGTTGCTCAGTCCAAAAAGAAATTGATTTTTCAGTTTGTACTGTCACAGACAACTACAGCTCTGTTACTGGAAAATATCCAAGCCACAGCATAAAACTGCTTCCACCAACCTCCTTTATGCAGATAAGAGGAATGAACTAGGAAACTGTGTCAAGGTTCCACAATTTGTTGTGTTTAAACAGAGTGCTATAATCTTCTGCATCAGATGAGATGATATAGTACAAACAGTTATGATTGCACTTGGTTTTAAAATACTCCTGTCATGCCTCCAGATTCTCCAGCTCTTGATTAAGCCTGACACCTACTGTTAAATAAGTGAGGTGACTTCTACATAATTAACTATAAACAAAAATTCAGGCTCAGGCCAAAAACATGTCACTCTAGATAAAGTCAGTAATACCCATACTTTTTCTTTCTTGTTCCCACTGATTTCCTTCCTACTGATTCTATGAACACTGAATTCATTACATAGGATGCTGGTCATTTGATAAGAAACTCACACTTATGTTGCTAAAGAATATAGAAATGCAGATCAGACCTGCTCTCCTCCAGCAGCAGCCTTTCCTTTGTGCACAACCCCAGTTTCCAGATCTTCAAAATCTCCATACAGCTCTTCTGCAACAATGAGCACCCAAGACGTGTGAGCGTTAGTTAACCATTCTGCTGTACTGCTCCACACCACCTCTCACGTGTTCAGTACTGTGCATTTCTCAGTACTACTCTGGAGATTAGTTTCAGTCCAAATATTTTTGATTCCCATCAAGTCTGATATGTTTGTTCTGCCCTCTCTACAGCCTCAGCTGAAAATTCCCAGCTAAACTCAACGTGGCTCCTCCTTTATCCTTTCAACACCTTTATGATTTAAAAAAAGGAAATAAAGTTTAGACCATCCCACAGGACCCTCAATACATTACTTTGCATTCTAATGACACAAGACACCAGCAGAGCAATTGAACTCCTATATTTAATTTTTTTAAAAATAGAATTAAATGTAGCTGACAGTCTTTAGGTTAAAAACATGCTTATAGAAGCCTGTTAAACCACAATCAAGATGCACATAAGTTATACATTATTAATGTTTTTTAAGTATTTCCTAATTAAAAAAAAAAAAAAAAAAAACAAAAAAAAACCCCAAACAGAACAAAAACAACACCTCCAAAACATCTGAAGAAAGATCTCACTTTTCAGCCAAACGTGAATGGCAAGTTTGTCTTCCCAATAAAGAATAGTTTCTGTTTATTTCTACCATGACTATCCAAAAGAATAAACCATATATGATGAATAGATGAACTCAGATACATAAATCAAAGCTGGCATGTAACATACTCTATTTCTTGGAAAGTAAATTTGCAGAATGTGGTATGTGCCTACTGTTTCTACAGAGAATTACAGTAATGTGTAATTATGTTAGTATCTATACAATAATTTATATAATAGTTTGGAAAAAAACCTGCAAGTATAGCACTAAAAATCATACTTTTCTCAAAAATCCTGTATACAAGAATCATTTTTAGAAGTGTTACACATACCATCTTCCTCCAACACCTTTGCTGCATCTTTATCATCTTCCCACTTTCCAGTAACAAAGCAGTCTCGAATACTGCTCATAACCTGCAAAATAAATGTCATTGCCTTGCACAGCTGCAGCTTATCATCAACAGAAATGTTCTCCAAGGCATTCCCCACTCCCCCATCAGAGACAGCACCTCAGAGAATTCTCACATGCAGCTCCACACCAAACACCATCACCAAAACTACACAATGCCTCCCCAAAACCAGGATTGTGAACACAGTTTAAATCTTGCCCAAAAGTCTTTGCACTACCCAAATCTCTACCCTATATCGTATTTTCACTTGGATCTGCCCTGCTTTTTACTTTTTGGTAAATAAAGAACAAACAATTATACACCAAATATTATCTAATTGCATTACCTCTTCTAAATCCCAATCTTTTGGCTTTTCCACCAGAAATTTGGAGCAGTCAAGAGCATTAGCCTTCTGTTTGGATGCTTTGTCTGGACGGCTGACACGAAACAAACCTCCAAGTTCATCATCTGCATCCTCATCCTCCTGGTCCTCATCCTCCACAGCTAAACCAAACACAGAGCCTGTGATGATTTCCCCCACAGTACATGCGTGCAGTTCACTAACCACCTCTCTCCTTATGCTTCCCAACTGCTGCAGCAGTTTGAGGAAATAAAAGAACCAGACTAAAACAGTTTTAAATGTAAAAGCCTGAAGAAAAAGGTACACTGATCCAGTTGTTTTCATAACTGAAATTATCTAAAAAAAAATATTGCCCAATAAATAAACAGAGGATGCTTGCTCAGTATCACAAATTGGAACAATACCAAAATGATCTGTGAACAGGAAAGACATTAAGCTTGCCAGTAAATCAAGAGTACCAGACTTGAGAACTTGTCAGAAAGTCTTCTCACACCTGCACTGTGGAAGGTTTACAAAAGCCAAATTCTCATCATGTTCTACAAAAGTTCTGCACAATGAGATTTGTACACTCAGACAACCACCAGAAAAGTTGTGAAATAAACAGGACAAATTACATAAATACCAATTTTCTCTTCCTTTTAAGCCAGCTATTTTTATCTTGACAAACCCTTGATACTAAGTCATGTCTAAGAGACTCTTCCACAGTCTGTGAGACAGAAATTCCTGAAACCAGCCAACAGACAACATCCTTTTATGAAACACAATTACCACAATGGTTTTGCATAATATCTATCAGATGATTACACAAACGACCAAGCCTTAAAAGTTTGGAAGAAATAACTGCATCAGAAAACATAAATAACAACTGAGTAGTCTGGAAAATAAACTCAAAATGCTTTTTATGGGAAAAGTAAAAACTGTCTTCTTATTACAATTATTACTGAAAACGAGCAGCAGCAATTAAAAAGTCAATTAACTCTCTTTAAGCCTCCCACCAAAAGATAGTGCTCAAATATTCAGACTTGAAAACTTGGTAACAGCTGAAAGCCACCATCTATTGAGACAAGTTTCCAAACAGATATGTACCTGTTCCATACACAAGTTTACGAAGATTGGGGGTTGATCGCTGCTGCCTTAGAAAAGCTTCAGCTGCCTTCTGTGTGAGGTCTTCTTTCCATTTAAGAGCACCTGAAAAGGGAAAAATTTCACATTCTGTCTTCAATAAAGAACGAGAATCAGAAATTACAAAAATAATTTAAATAGCAACATGACAAGAGGGATAAGAAATGTAGACAACCCACAGTTTCCTTTTCTCATACTCCATATATACATAGAAAAAAACTGCAGATAACAAATTGTATCACTGGGGGTTTTTTTTAGGACAGAATTTTAAAAACTTATTAACAACAGTAACAGATTTGATCATGTTCACAATGATACTATTTTCACAGTCTTTTTCACAGACTCACAGAATGGCTGAGGTTGGGAGGGACTTCAGGAGGTCTTTGTGTCCAGCCCCTCTGCTCAAGCAGCTTCACCTAAGGCAGGTTGCTCAGCACCATGTCAGAACAGCTTTTGAACATCTCCAAATATGGAGATACCTATTCCAAAGCTCAATGAGTAGTTGATGCATTTTAGTAACATTCCCTCAAACACATTTTAATCTTTCTAGATATAACAGAGCATCATAATTTGTTTTCAACACATAGCTATAAATATTAAAGAGAAGCATATGCAAAATCAATGATGTTTTGTTTATAAAATGAATCATCTCTCTTTCAGAGGAAGGAAACTTGACATTGCATACTACAGTGTAAATCAAAGGCTTAATAGCAAGTATTTCAAGCTTTTTTAACTTGAAGTTTTACTACTTAAGAATTATATATAAATACATACATATATGACAGGCAACATAATGGAGTATTTGCTAATTATATCCTTTAACAATTAATACAATTGAAGTGGACAGTAAAAATTAAACAGTTACAGTCTACCTGTTGTGTCAGCAGAAAGATCTATTTTTTCATCATACTCTTCCTCCTCTTTCAGCAGATTCTCCACATCATCATCCTCAGTATCTACAGTTTTAACTTTAGTCTGTCTAACACTATCAGCTTTCTTTGCTTGACTGTGCTGAAATCCATTCCTATTTGACTCTTCAGCTTTTAACTCCTCATGTGATCCTCCTTCATCATCGCCCTCTCCCAGGGAAGAGTTCTCATCCTCAGATTCTGATACCTCTTCAGCAGTGCAGTTTCCTGAATCTGTAGTGAGCACTGCTTTTCTTTTGGGACTGTGCTCTGAGATTTGTGATTTCATTTCTGTATGTTCACCACTCATATCATACTGCTTAGATTCTGTTCTTTTATTTGCAGCCTCAAATTCACTATCTGAGCTTTCATCTTTGCAAGTCCTTTGTATTTTCCCCTCCTCCTCTTCCTCCTCATCTTCCTCCATCTCATTGTCTTCAGGGGCAGTTACTCCTTCTTCAGAGCTCACCTCCAGATCATCATCGCTGTCTGCAAATGCTGGTAGCTCATTCACAGCTTCTTCCTGAGCCACCTCTGTTTTCAGACGCTTGGTTCTCCTAACAGCCATCCCTTCCCGTAAGTGCACTCTCTCACTTTCTTCCTCAGCATCATCTTCATCATCACCATCACTTCCATCTTCAGACACTGCTTCTTCTTCATCTTCTTCTTCTCGGTCATCTTCCTCATCACTTACTACATCATCATTTTCCTTCTCGTCATCTTCGAATACGGCCTTCCGACGAACTCTTCCAGTCTTCAAATCCACCTGCCTCTCTTCTTTTGGCATCACAAACCTGTTTTCCCAAAGACCACATTCGGGGTAAGATGGTAAAGTAAAAGAAAATTTTTATGAAAGAATGAAGCTTCATGTTAACCTTTTTAAACAGTTCTCGAATTTTCTTTCAAACAAAGTGAAGTTATGTAGACCATTAGAGAGGCACTGGCATTATTTAATGTCTCCTTATTCAACAATACTGAAAGTAATAGCGAAAAATAATTCCAATACATTTCTTCATTTTCCATGGAATTAATTAAAACAGAAATGTTTCTTGTATCAGCAATAAATTCCTGGAAGGCAGGATGACACTGCTTCTATCCCAAAATACAGTGTAGCATATTAGTAATTTCAGAAGAGGAAGAATCAGACAATATGTCATTTTACTAGCTGTGCTTTGTTGAGAATTTTTTCCTAAATTAGAGCCTGAAATTAGAGTTTCATTCATGCTCAAACACTGCCCAGCATTCAAAACTTACTCTTGTCCTACATCTTCTGAACCCAAGGGTGTAGAGTCCATGAAGAGAGAGACCTTGCTTGATGCCATCTTAACATCAATGGTTGAGTGTGTGGAGATGAGGCTCTGAACAAGTTCATGATTTGGCCTCACTTCCTCCTGCAAAGACAAAATTTCTTACTTTTCAGTTAAGTTGAATAAACAAATGTCTAATGACGCTATCAGTCTAATCCACCAGAAATATGCATATGAGAGAAAAAAATTGCAGAGCATTTTAAAGAAACATTTTCTGAAAATAGAGTAGCAAGGTCTCCCTTCCCCCTCCACTTTTCAAGAGTATCTATAATATCAACCCAAGACAAATTAAAGAGTGACTCCTTCATAATATCCAACCACTGCAGTAAATACCAGCAAACACATTATCATAGACCCAAAGGTATTTAACATTTAGCACAATACAGGGAAAAAAATGAAATCAATTTGTTTGTAGGCAAATCTTTTTTTTTTCTCCCTTTGACCAGTCAAATCCTTAAAGTCTTCTTCCAACAATCACCATGCACTGAAAAATAAGAGTGGTAATAGTCCAGCACCAGGAGATTTCATAAATCCTAGGTCAGTATTTGAGAAGTTATTACACAAACTTTAGGTACTTAATATTAACTACCTTCCAATGTTTTGTACAATAACAGATAATAGAAATATCCCTTCTCTGAAATCCCTAAAAGAGAAAAGAACTAATTACCCACTATGGATAGATAAGGATTGATTAAAGAAGCTTATTTTTAAACACTTATTTTTGTTTTAAGGATAAAAACTACATTTTCCAAGAGAATTCAAATCACCAACAGCATTCTTTTACCTCTTCTTTTTCATGAGCATGGCTTCCACCAAGGTCAATGTAAACAGCATCTTTATCATACACAATACCCCCGACTCCTGAAAGAGGGGCATAGACGAGCTTCTCTTTCTCATTCAAGGAACGCTTCTTCTGCTGCTCAGGGAGAGCACAAGGGTCTGGCAGGAAACTCACATCACTCACAGTGAAGTCTCCTACACCTGAGGGGAAGGACAAAAGGAAGCAACAAAGTTTGCACAATGTTTTGATTCTGAAATTTGTGCAATTCCCCGTGAAGAGATTCAGAAGTCATATCCACCCCACCCCAGCACCCC